>CM051398.1:14664879-15264879 GCA_028052125.1 Melia azedarach | reverse complement strand
CAAATATGATCTACAAAATTTTAGGAAATAATGTAATCATAATTTATTAATTTGAATAAAGATTAACAATAACCTCAATATTTTATTAATTTGGCATTGGATTTAGTAATTGCAACAAAAAAATTAATTTATTAATTTGAAGTTCCCCTTAATTACTTTTCATCAATTTCTTATTTCTCTTCGATTTTTTTTTGTATAAAACTAATATCATTTTTGATCATTTTTTCTATACTTTTCTCAATACCCATAATAGAAATTGCAACATATATTAAGTTTAAGCCCGAAATTCTTGGAAATAAATTGGAACCAATAATCCTTGTGCATTGGTAATATAAATGCCAATTATCACATAAAGGAAAATACTTATGAAAGTGGCATTGAGATCTATATAATTAAATCTGCTTGTTTGGATGACTTTTATGGTCATCAATTCTCCAAAAAGCCGTTTTCCTTTTCTCCTTCTAAATCAATAAAGGTGTACGGATATTGATGTGTAATTATCAAAAGCATTAACGGGAGATGTATCAAGAGCATGATAATTAGAGATTATATAACAGGATGGATGGTGGAGGACTCATGCCCTGTAATCATGTAGAAAACTTGAGTGGTGATAAATACATTATTAATGAATTGGGCTCCCAAGACAAGAAGCAATTTTTGTAGATTTGCATGCTTGCACCCGTGAACCAATATTATGACAAGATTTTAAAGGATTGGTTACTAGGTATGTTATTAATTTTAATTAATTAATATCAATTAATTTCACAATTAATCTAATTAATAAGTCACAAATAAAATAACGAAGACATAATATTTTAATGTTGTTCGGATTTTCTAATCTTAAATTTAGGAGTTCATAATCAGAGAAAAATAATTTCTTAAGAAATAAGATGATACAAGCACTAATAAATTTATACAAACCATATACTCATTCTTTCTTGTCGCTCCTGTGAAAAATCTTATTGAATGACCTTAATTTACGACATCCTCTCACTTTTAATATAGCCAAACTCCTTTCAATTAGCATGGCTTATTCTCTTGAAAAAAATTCAAATTTCTCTATCAAAGAATACAATCAAATTATCTTCACAATACTTAAGAGATTTAAATTCTCAAAACAAATAATTTTCATTAAGCTGCTCTCAATTAAAACATAAAAAAAAAGATGAACAATTTAGAAAATAAAAAAATATGCTTATGTAGGGGCTCTCTTTTGGATTAGTTTTTCACATATTGGAGGCTTAACGAATTTTGAAAAATATTTCTCATTTATATGAAGACATAAACCCTAGTTCAAAAAAGATTTTTGTTCTCTTTACCTTTTAAGAAAATGAATCTTATAAATTAAGAAGGATTCTTATCTTATTACATTCCTTGTTTAAAAGTTCTTTCTTTTGAGTTGTTTTTAAAACTCCTTTTATAGAATAACAAATCTATGTATTCTAATTAAATTTTAATAATTAACTACTTTTAAAATAATTAGAATATTACCAAATATATAGTTTAATTAAAATAATAAAAAAATTTAGATTTTAAAATTCTTCAAATATATTTAATTCTATTATAACGAAAAAAAATCCTAACAAATTTTTTGCCATCATTTTTTTAAAAGATATTGTTTATGGACCCATCAAAATAAACTAATTAATAAATGTTCATTAACTTTCTTAGTTATTTCGTATTTTGTCTGATAAGGTGAAACCCAATTAAGGATGTGATGTCTGTAAATCTATGGGGCCTTTCTTCCTGTTCTATTAAGCTTTCCTTAGTGGCCCAAGTCCAAATTGGAGACGGACATGGTTTTTCTATTTAGGGAGAATGAGATAGAGACACAAAAATATTGTTAGAATGACAAATAAACCCCTCTTTGAAAATATTAAAAAAATATAATATTACACACTCTAATTAAAATTTTAAGTTATGTGATGTTCGTTAATTTATTAATGAATATAATAAATCCATCGGTTAATTAATAAATGATGGCATTGCTATATAACATTATCTGCAAGTACCACTATTGAAATATTGGTTGATTTTCAACACAAAGCTATAAAATATGAAATTAAATACATATAGAAGACGGTAGTAGCTAGTGGAGAAAATTGGCGGCTTCTATACGTAAGTGTTTATCTCAAATTGACAAGATTTTATTAATAATTTCAGCTTTTAAATGGCCTATAAATAAAGGCCTAATTCATTTGTAATTACAAGTAATTTGAGTGAGCAAGAAGAAGTTGAGAGAGAGCTCAAAATTGAAGAGAAAAATTTGAGGTTGTAGAGTTGGTTTAAGGTTGAACACGAGGTATTTTCAATTTGGGTTTGCAACATTATAAGATTTATAGTTTTGTTTTATTTTCTTGTACAGTTTACATTTGAGCCCATCTAAATTTGTGGGTATTTACATATTGTACTCAAATTCTATAATTTTTCTCAATTTGATTCTAATAAAGTATTTGAAGCACCCGAAGACGTAGGTAATATTTACTGAACCTCATTAAAATTTTTGTATCTTTTACTTTATATTGTTGCATGTTTGTTAATTTTTCCATATTTGAATTTTTCAATCATTATATTTTGTAAGCTTTATAATAATGAAGATAAGGTATAGTCCAAATGGTTCAGGTTAATATTTTCAATTCCTTTCAAAATCCTTTGCAAAGAATTGGTGGTCCAATGACTAAGGCTAAGACAAAGAGGATGAAAGAGGCTTTACAAGGCCTAATCATGGAAGTGCATGAGAAGGAGACTATTCTAGAAGGTTCTACGGCTGTTCTTGAAATTTCTAAAACTTCACCCAAGATAATCACTTATCTTTATGTGCAAGAAGAAGAATAAAACACCCCTACGTTACTAAATCCTCCTGTCACATGGATAATTTAGGCTTTTGAAGATTTCTTATTCTATATGGAATAAGTTTCCTTGTTTGTTTAGGATTGTTATTTTTTAGGTTTCTTTATTAGATTAGGATTGTTATTAAAGTTTTCTTATTTGATTAGGATTGTTGTTTAGGTTCTCTTATAGGATTAGGATTGTTGTTTAGGTTCTCTTATAGGATTAGGATTATATGTTTATTTTTCAACTTAAGTTAGGATTTTTATTCCTACTTTATTTTGGACACTTCTTTTATTTAGGATTGGAATGTTTACATGCCTATATAAAGGCTACAAGTATGTAAAACGAATTTTCATCATATCATTAATAATATTGAGATATTTTCAGCAAGCTTAGCTTTGCTTTCTTGTGTTCTTGGTAGAATACAATATCTTGACTTATCAAGGGAGTGATCAACTTTTGTGGCGTCTTCAAGATTAGGAATTTTAAGAACTTAGTTTCCTTAGGTTTTAATTTGATCATCTACAACTTATTTTCTAGTTTCTTGGATGCGCATAGCAACTGATTTAAGAGTTCCTAGGGCAGGTCGTCTAATGGGTTTATCATTTATATTTTGGGGAATTATCGGGTCATCAAATTACTCAATAAGTGGTATCAGAGCCGAAAGTTCACCTGGGATGGATACGTACATGAGAAAATTTTTGTTAAAAAGCTTATAACTACCTAAGGAGTTTGGGTTTTAAGTGAGACTATTATGACCCCTTTAGTCTTTCTTGAAAGATTTTCAAAGTGTACTATTCACATCAATGTTTGCTATAAGTATTGAAATATAATAATTTATTGTAAAATTATGGCTAGTCTAAAGTTTGAGTTGGTAACTTTCGATGGCAAAACTAACTTTAATGTTTAGCAAAGTACTATAAAGGATGCATTAGTACAACAGGGTCTTCTTAAAGTCTTACTTGACAAAAGGCCCAAGAATATGGAAGATATTGACTGAGAGGAACTAAAAGCAAATACTGTGAGCACCATTCGACTCAACCTTACTCCAGAAATCAAGCATACAGTGTTGACCGAAACTTCTCAAGCAAAGTTATGGGAGAAATTAGAAAAGGTTTATATGTCAAAATCCTTGACAAATAGATTTTATCTGAAAAAAGAATTGTACGAGTTGAAGATGTAGGAGGATACAGATGCATCAAGCCACATCAACAAGTTCAACAAATATATTACTCAGCTTCAGAGTGCGGAGGTCAAGATTGATGAAAAAGATCAAGAAATTATTATGTCGGCTTCTTTACCAAAATTGTATGATACTTGGTGACCGTGTTACTTATTAGCAATGAATGAGGTCTCAACTACTCTTTTAGAGACCGATAAGATAAAGCAACTAAACAGTACTTTTCAAGCTAAAGGTCTTGTTGTACGAAAACATAACAAACCAAAATCAAGATGTGGTAGAAGAAAATCTTGTGGAAGAATCTTTGGCCATAATGATCTTTCCAAGTCGCACCCAAGGAAGGATATGAAGTGTCATTACTATCACAAGAAGAGACATATTCGAATATTCTACAATGAATTAAGAAAGGACTTGGAAACAAGGAAGAATCAAAAACTAACCGAAGCAAGTGTTGTCAACAACAAATCCAATAACAACGAAGAATTTTCTATGTGAAATTCAAACAATTTAATTCAAGTAATTTTTATTGTGGGATATTGAAATCACAAATTTCAGTATCAATAATAACTATTTATATTTTCTGTTATGTATAAAAATATAATAATTTTCTTTATGAGTGTTAATGATAATTGATTAATGAAATCAAGGCTGATTGTTTTTTCCTTGATTTTATTAATCAATATTATTCACTTTCCTCCTTTACCATAATTTCTTTTCCATTTTGATTTCTTTCCATTATGTTGTACATAATTATGTACTATTTGTTTACTTTTCATTGCCTTGTAAAGCCTAAATAAAGGCTACCTTTGTACATTAACATATTTAAGAAATAAAGAATCAATTTTATCACATGGTATCAGAGCCAAGTTTGGCTTCATCTCAGTCTCAGTTTTATTTTCCGTTCTAGTTCCCAGAATTCTGTCTTTCGGCATCATCAAACACTCGTCGTTTCTCAGTTGCGCGTGCACGTCACATGCCGCCACCTTTGTCTGCACGTGAGTCTCACGGGCCACCTCGTCTTGACCTCCGTTTACAACACTTTCAGTACCTATAGCTTCAGAACGAGTCGGCCAGCACAGTCGTTGCCTCCATTCCTTACCAGTGCCACCCTTTACCGCTACAAAGACAACCTTTTTTCAATTTTGTCAAGTATCCAGGATTCACTTACAGATGTATCAGAATCTTGGATACTTGACTCTGGATGTATGTAACATATGTGTCCTTATAAAGAATAGTTTAATATCTACTAGTCTTGTGTCGTTGGTTTTATTTTGGTGGGTAATGATGCTTCTTGCAAGGTTATTGGAATCAACATAGTGAAAATAAGGATGCATGACAGAATTGTTAGAACACTAGGTAACAATTTAGGGTATTCTTGAGCTGAAGAAAAATATGATTTCTTTGGGAACATTGGATTCATTGGGTTACAATTTCTCTTGCAAAGATGGATTATTTATAGTCTATAAAGGATCTTGTAGTGATGAAAGGAGAAAAAGTTGAGAACCTGTACAAGCTGTTGGGAATACTATTTCAAGTAGAGCTGCTATGCCATACATATAGAATCGAGAAATGATAATATCAAATTATGGCATATGCGATTAAGCCATCTTAATGAACGTGGACTATATAAGTTGCGCAAGAGGAATCTTCTAAGCGGTATGAAAAGATGCGAATTAGATTTCTGCAAATTGTGTGTTATGGGAAAGTAGAATAGGGTCAGCTTCAGTAAAGGAATTCTTGATCATGTTCATATTAATGTATAGGGACTATCATTAATTGCATCATTTTGAGGTTTTAATTATTTCATCAGTTTCATTGATGATTATTCTAGAAAGGTTTGCATGTACTTCATAAAGCACAAATTCGAGGTGTTCCTTTTTAGAATGCTGTAAGAATAAAGGTACTAATTGACATTTCACAGTAAAGAAGACTCTGCAGCAAAATGGAGTGGCTGAAAGAATAAATACAACGTTGTTGGAAAGAGTTTGATGTATGATGCTTAATGCAAAATTGCCGAAGAGTTTTTGGACAGAAGTTGTTAACACTGTTGTTTACTTAATTGATCATTTCCAATGCTTGGCTATAAATTTTAAAGTCCCTGATGAGGTTTGGATAAATAGGTTAGTCAACTACACTAACTTACGCATATTTGGAAGTCTAGCATATGTATATATACCACATGATGAACGTACAGAGTTGGATGTAAAGTCAAAGAAGTGCATCTTCCTCAGTTACCTAAAAAGTATAAAAGGGTATATATGTTAGGACTCGAAATCAAAGAAGAAAACCATCAGCAGAGATATTATCTTTGATGAAGCCAACATGTTGAAGAAAGGAGATTTGAACAAACTTATAGAAAAACAAGATGAGAAATCAATCATTGAGGTGGAGTTAAGACAACAACAAATTCTACTATGAGAAAATCAAGACCCAACTGATGATCAAGAAGAGCACTAAAAAGAGCCGTATTTACTTACTAGAGATAGAGAAAGGCATACTACCAGAACAGCTGTGAGATATAGATTTAAAGACATGACGTCGTTTGCATTATTCTCTTGACGTCGTTTGCATTATTCTCTAAGAGTGGCAACTCATCTGATTTAAAAAAAACAATACTTTTATGGTATCACATGGTCAGAAAATTAGACGATGATTCTTTCATTTATCTAACACTTTATATGGATGATATAGTGATTGTTGCTAAAAATAAATTTTATATCTCTATGCTTAAGAACATGTTAAATACTAAATTTGAAATAAAAGATATTAGAGCTACTAAAAAGATCCTTAGTATGGAAATCATAAGAGATAGGAAAGTAGGAAAGTTGTGGCTCATTTAAAAGAATTATGTGAAGAAAGTTCTAGAAAAGTTTAACATGCTCAATGCTAAACCTATAAAAGCTCCATTAGCAACACATATTCACTTGTCTTCAGATCTTTGCTCGAAGACAAAGGTTAAGGTAAAGTACATAGTTCGAGTACCTTATGCAAATCTCGTAGGATGCCTGATGTACATAATGGTATGCATTAGACCAGACATTTCTCAAGTAGTCAGTGTTGTCAGCAGATATATGGCGAATCCATGAGAAAAGCATTGGAATGCAATAAAGTGAATTTTCAAATATCTTATTGGCACAATCAATTATGGATTGTTGTATGATCAAAACTCAACTTCTAATAAGGTAGTCAGATACATCGATTCAGATTATGCAAGAGATCTAGACAATAGAAGATCGATGACTAGCCATGCTTTTAAGTTTGGAGGAGGATTGATTTCAAGGAAATTTGTCCTACAATTTATAGTTGCCCTATTTACTACTGAAGTATAATATATGACGACTGTTGAAGCAGGAAAATAAGCTTTATGGTTGAAGGGTTTAGTTAAGGGACTTAGTTTCAAGCAAGATGTTGTTCAATTGTAAAGTGATAGTCAAAGTATTATATTTTTTTGGCCAAAAATCAAGTATTTTATGCGAGGTCAAAACATATAGATGTTCGGTATCACAAAATTAGAGAGTAAATTGCCTCTAAAGAAATTTATTTGTCGAAGGTCAGTACAAAGGATATGCAGCTGATATATTGACCAAACCAGTTCATACAGAAAATTTCAAACATTAGTTAGACTTATTGAAAGTTACTTCATGTTGAGATAACACGAATATTGATGCTAAAGGCATTGTCAAATAGAGAGTGAGAGAGAGAGAGAGAGAGAGAGAGAGAGTAAATGTTAAAATTCCCTAAGATAGAGATTTGTTTGAATAATGGCTCATTTTCAACGCCCAGCTACAAAAATTAAAATTAAAAGCATCTAGAAGTCGGTGGCAGTCAGTGGACAAAATTGTTGGCTTTCATACGAAAGTACTTACTTTAAATTGGGTGATTTTGTTAACAATTTTGGCCCTTAAATGGCCTATAAATAGAGGCCTAATGCATTTGTAATTGAAAGTAATTTAACTGATTAAGGAGTTAAAAGAGAGCTCAAAATTGAAGATAAAACTCGGAGTTGCAGAGTTGGTTTAAGATTGAAGACGAGGTGTTTCTCATTCGGATCCCGAACTTTGTAAAATTTACAATTTTGCTTTATTTTCCTGTAAATTTTATATTTGATCCTAATGAAGTATTTGAAATGTCCGAAGACGTAGGTAATATTTACCAAATCTCATTAAAATTTTCGTGTCCTTTACTTTATGTTGTTGCATGTTTGTTAATTTTGTTATATTTGAATTTTTTAATTATTATATTTTGTAAGCTTTATATTTTGAAAAATTATTGGATCATCAAAGTACTCAACAACACCTATCTTTATCAAGTACATCTTTAATTTGAAGTGCTTCTTCTAATTTTTCATGAATTCAAAATCATCAATTTTTAGAGATTGAAATCATTCTCTTTAGTAAATTTCTCTATTCCGATCTTTGTAGACACCATTGATTGTTTTTGAATTCAGGTTATGATTCAATAGTTATTAACTTGATAAGAACTGATCTTCATTATCATTGTAAACTAACAATTAAGCAACTAACAAAAACTTAAAATTCAAAGAATTAAAAACTCCCAGGAACAAAGAATAAAATTCAAGACAAGCAATATATATATATATATATATATATATATATATATATATAATTTTAAGCTATATATTAAATCTTATATCTTGTACTATATATTTTAAATCTTATATTTTATACAAGATGAAATACTTAAATTCTATTTAACAATTATCTTTGTTCTGTTATATAATAAAACTATAAAGCTAACTTTATTACTTATATATTGGGAAAATTCCCTTACCCCCGAAGGTTTGACTTAATTACCCACTCCCACTTGAAGTTTCGAAAAGGCCATTTACCCCCTCCCAGTTACTTCCGTCTCTGTTAAGAACAACCTTATGAAGTGCAATTACATGGATACCCTTCATGGCTAAGTGTGGGACCATTATACAGACTTTGAAAATTGTAATTGTCAGATCCAATTCTTTAAATAATAAGCTAAAAAGCAAAACTCCTATTTTTGTTTTATGATTTCAAAAATGAAAATTTGCAACGGTCAGAATCCCTCTAACAACAACTTCCAAACGATAACAAATGGTCATTTCATATAAAACAATTGTAAGGATATCTAACACTTCATACATACCATTTATATTCTTCTCTCATCTTCAAAACGTTTTGCAATGTAATTTTCATTATCATCAACAAATTTAAAGAACAAAAAGGACGATAATGCCAATGTCCAGTAAAGCCATGGATGTCAATGGACCATTAGTGATTTTCAGAACAAATACTATGAATGTGGGCAAAAAGTTGGGGTAAGGATATTGGAGAGTTAAAAAAATCCTAATAAACTTTTCTATTTTTGCATGTAGGAACCAAGATGTGGGTATTTCCAGATTTAGAAGCCATCTCAAGGGGAGTTTATCCAAGGTGCTGAAAATTGCAATATAAATGGAGGGCTTATAAAGTTTACAAACAGCATATGTAAGTGTGGTGAAAAAGATGGAATTAGAATATCATAAACTGAAAAAAAATCCCAGCAAATTATATTTCTTTTATAATAAAATAAGTGTGGGTATTTCACATTTTGGAAGCCAAAGAAAGAAGAGTACAACTCTGATGCTCAAAATAGTAAAGCAACGAGTAATGAATGACAACAAAGTTCCAACACAAATCCAAGCATTGGACTTGAAGTCAAAGCAGGGCAGAATATACATGTGACTTCAGTTGAACAGAAAATATTAGCGAGAATTGAGAGTAAAATAGCAATTTATTAGATGTTATCTTTAATTATGATTTTGTTATGTATATGTGTATTGTTGTTGATAATAGAGAGATGGCCAAATAATATATAGAGCTTAACATTTTTTACATAAAAGAAATAAGATGTATGCATTGAGGAATATATAAAATCATGTACTGATACAACGTATATGGATTGTAGTCTACAACAACAAAAAACTTACAAAATTTGCATATGTATGATTTTATACCACTATGCATATACATGCATTGTCTCTAACAATTTCGTAAGCTTGTAATGAGATATGTTATGAGTTTGGACACAAGTATCATCCATACAAGGCTATCAAACCAACCAAGTCAAAAAAATAAACAAAAAAAGAATAACCTTGACTGAACCAAATCTGATTTGCATCGATACAAGATAATGGCTTTTAATAAAAAAACTTGTCTACGAGCTGCTGTATCAGGCATGTTTTTCAAGATAAGATAAATGAAAAAAATATTCTTAATTTGAAAGGGAGCATAAAATAAAGATGTCACTTGAAAAAAATATTCAGTTTTTGGCTCCATTGTCATGAGATTTAGAAACTCTTCTCATTCTTTTCTTTCTTCCAACTACATGCTCCAAGGTTCAACATTACTGAATTAGAAATATTAATTTATTAAATAGTACATGAAAAAAAAAGTGCGTGTTTGTAATACCTGATGATGATGCTAGAACAAATTGTAAGGTCTGACCAAGTCTCTACCCTCTCCTAACTTGGATTGATGAGTTAGCTGCTGATGATGTTAGAACAGATGCTGAAGATGCCTAAAATACATAATTCAATGAATTAAAATAGTATTAATTCTTGTCAAGGAAAGAATGCATAAATATATAATAATAGACAAAAAGAAGATTACATTTTTGGTTAATGGATAGCCTCTTTTATTGTGCCCAAGGTTTTTGCAATTGGCACATCTTAAAGTATATTTTCTCTTCTGAGAAGGAGATTTATTTGGCTCTCATACTCTACTCACTCTAGGTCTTCCAACTTTAGAATGCATGATAGAAGGCTTTATTTGGAGTAGGTCAGTTTTAGGCCAGATTGTAGGGTCTGGTAGTAGGTGTATCACGTGTCCATATGTCAACAAATATGTGTATTTTTTAAGGTAGATGTCAACAAAATCAGCTAGATCCTGGTTGGTTTATGTTATACAAGCTATTGCATGCTTACAAGGTAAGCCAATCACCTCTCAAGCACAACAATCACAACTTTGCTTCTTAATGTCAATAACATAATGCCTCTCAGTATCAAATACATGATCAATGACCTCAAACTCCTTGGCAATCTTTAATAACCAGTAGATTCCTTGAAACCTTGGCAATCTTTGCAAGCTTCTTCTGAACCCTTGGAGGCAAGTTAGTATCCCATTATTGAGCCTTTTCTCTTTTTCTAATCAACCTTTTGATTATTTTCAATAAAATAAACTCCATCAACTCAATGATTGGTTTTTTTCTGTACTCAAATAACACAAAATTCCAAGATTCAATCATGTTATAACTGACATGATCTGTCTTGAAGAAAAAGTAGAATGTATGGAAAGACCAATTTATTGGCTGACTATCCACTAACCATTTATATGCATTTGGATCTATGTCCTTTATGTTGTTCATTGCAATATCGAAGTTCTTTTTGTTTGCTGCGCTTCAAAATAATGGTCTAAATGTTTTAGCTCAATATAACTTATAGAAATTAGCAAAAAATATGCTGAGCACAATGCCTAATAAATGACCATGGCATCTGGTCATTGATAGCTACAACAAGCCTTTTTTGTCTGTTTGATATAATAGTAACCATCATGCCCTCAAGTATACCTATATGCTCCTTAAACAAACTTAAAAACTAGCTCAAACTTTCCTTATTTTCTCCTTCACAGATGCAGAAAGCTAATGGAAAAATCTCATTATTAGTATCCAAAGCAACGGTTGAAAGCAACACTCCACCATAGCTTGTCTTGAGATGGCAACCATCAATACCAACAAACTTCCTACAACCTTGCATAAATCCCTCTCGCATAGCATCATAACTTACAAATAATCTTCGAAAACATGTCTCTCTAGCAACAAACTCATGCTGAATCTTTACTGTTGCTCCTTTGTTCTTCATGAGCAAAATATTAGCATAATCTTGCAATCTTCCATATGAATCTTCAAAGTCAGTTGCAAGCATATTTAAAACCCTTTTCTTAGCTTTGTATAATCTCTTCTTTGCAGTTCCTATGCCAAACCTAGTGCGTAAATCTCCTGCCATGACTTCAATATTGATTCCAGGATTATTCTTAATAGTGTTAAATAGTTTTTCAGCTACCCAAGAGCTAGTGACCTCTGGATTCTTGAATAACCCTCCACAAGTGTGTGATTCATTGATACTCTTGATCATAAATGAGACTTTGTCAACCAAGAGAGATGCATGAATTCTCCATGAATAACTTTGTCTCATATAATGTGCAATGAACCTAACACTTTCATTTTTTATCCTATCCATGGCAAAGCCTTCTTGAATGGTATAGTCTTTTACTGCTCTTTGAAACTCAAGGATTGTTTCAAACACTTGCCTAGCATGTAGGTTAATACCACCAAGTTGAGGCTTTCTTACTAATTTACCTCGTAAGTCTCTTTGCATCATGGTCAATGTATCAATATCTTCGTCATCATTGGCTATAAATTCCTCATCTTCCTCACTATGATACTTTAACAAATTATCACTTTCATCAGGTATACCAACATACTTAAGATCATCATCTTCTCCCATTTCATCATCATCACTGCTTGAATTTAATGGATTTGCATTTTCATAATCTGTCCAAGTGATTGTATCAACACTATTAGCATCATGAAAACCATCTGATGCATCACCATCTCTTAAATATTTGCTACCGTTATGTTTTGTAGGGCCTGCATCTAATGCTTCATTAGCATCTTCTATTACTATTTCAGCTGGATCTTGACCTACTTCTTGCATATTCCCTGAAAAAAAATGCATCATATACCTTATTCACAGCAACAAACACTTGTTCATCAAATTCTTTGGTCCATTTCCATGCTGTGGTTGATGGAGTATATGAGGGATTGGGGTTAGGATTAGGTGGCTGTGCATATTCTTGGGTAACTTGAGAAACTAAAGCATCAAAGAATGGTTAAGTATCTGATTGCTGGTTAGAGTGATCAAAGGATGATGATTCAATAGATGTTTGCTGCTGAGGATGATTTAGGGAGGTTTGAAATGCCTCCGGTGCATCTAAACCATTAGCAAGACCATGGTAGGAAGTATGAGTATCACTGAACAAGTTTCTTTGAATTGGGCTTATTGACAATAATAGCTTCACATGCATCTCCACTTTTACATAATCAAACCCTTTACTCATCATGCTGCTGATCACAGTTAGAAATTCTTGGTCAGTCTTTAAAACTATTTTTTCACTAGACCAAGGTACAATGGCTTTGGCAAATAAATTCCTCATCAGCATGTTTGTTTCAGTGATATATTTCATGCAATATATCATTTATTCTACTTACTAGACTAATTCAATTGATATCACACCAACCAACATCAATTTCTTTATTGCAAAATAACGCTACCACATGGATTCGATTTATTTTCATGGTTATGCACTTTGTCTATATAAAAACAAAAGAATCAAACATATCAATAATTAACTCATAACATAATTAGACAACCACTACTACTACATATCAACCCAACAAAGTCAACTCCATTTTATGTTGCACAAAATGATAAATTAGTACTGTGCTTACATAAGTGCATTTTACACTCTTGTGAGTTTAAAACAATAAAACTCCTTTCTTTCCATAATCAAAATCAAGAAATATAATTTATAACATGAGACAAAAAAGGAACTAGCTAATGATATAAAAAATGAGTTTTTCACAATACATATCAAACCTACCAACCCTACATAATATATACATAAGCCATGCAATATGAAATCCATTTTTACACTCTCATGAGTTTACAAAAATAAAACTTATTTATTTCCATAATCAAAATCAAGAAACCATTTTTTACAAACACTATACCCATTTTTCAGACAATTATCGAACCTACCAACCATACAAAGTATTCAATATTAATCGAATGCCATTTTTCACAAGCACTATACCCATGTAGGCAAATGAATATTTTGATATTCTCCTAACATTCAATCCAAACAAAATCCATTTTATATTATACCACAACCCATTTTTCCATTCTCTTAAAACCATCTTTTTCCACCAAAACAAAACCCATGGGTATGGTGACAAAATTCATTTTATGCATTAAGTTTCTTTTTCAACATGCAAGCCATCGAAATGTCATTTTTTAGAATTAAAAGTGATGGAGAAGAAAACTTAAACTGATGAAGAAGATGACTTACAAAGATAGATGATCGTGCGATAGTTGTGTGTATACTTTGCTCACGGTTTGTTCTCTTTGTATATAGCAAATAGAGTTTTGATATGACGTACAATGGAAGCCAAAAGCCAAGGATATCTATCAGCATCACTTGTTTAGACGTGATTTTATGGTGCAATATTGATGCAACCAAGAGTGCCTACAATGACCTCAAGCTTCAACTAATCTCCTGCACTATTCTTGATTTTTTTTTAATAAATAACTTTCAAAAATCAAAAGTAGTAGTGAGGATTTGGCCACAAATAAGATATTACGCCAGCTCGCCATTTTTTTAATTTTTAATTCATAAAATACAATCTTACCCTTCATAAAGTTGTAACAGAGACGGAAGTAACTGGGAGGGGGTAAATGGCTTTTTCGAAACTTTAAGAGGGAAGTGGGTAATTAAGTCAAACCTGGGGGGAATGGTGGGGGGTGTAAAGGGAATTTTTTTCTTTTATATTTAATCAAAATATAACAATGATAAATTGTAAAGTGGTATTTACAAATTTGACAAGTGTTATTTATATTTTACATACACGTGTTATATCATAATTTAATTTTTGATATTAAGATTACAAATTTGATGTTGATTAACAACTTCTATTTTTATTCTTATAATTTTAAATATTAAATAAATAATAAAATCTTCAAAAAAATAATAAAATAATCCGTACTCATCCTCGTAAACAAAACTATGCTAATGTAAATTATATTTGGTTCATTATATTGTTTAAGATAATTAATCAAATTTAAAACTAATATTAGAAACATATATTATAATTTTTTCTATGGTGTTCATTTGGAGAAGAATTATTTACAAATTAAAGTAGTTGACTATTATTTTTAAAAATCGTTTAATCTGGACATTAATTTATAGAACTGATTTTAAAATAATATTACTAGGGTGAAAGTAGCAGTACCAATTTCAATCATATTAAATGAAGATTTAACATATATTAACATATTTTTAAAATGTCTGAATTTAAGTAAATTTATATCGATTTATTGTAAAAATAATATTATTTTATACAAATTGAAACATATATTCGCAAATGAAAGGGTTTTATGTAATTTAAAGAAAATAGTTGAATGATTAAATATTTGTTGAAAGCCGATCAAGCATTCAGTGTAATGTCATGTCTATTAAAGAAAAGACTTAAAGTTAAAGACATATGTGCATTAGGTGATTTATTATTTATAATATGTCTTTGAATTGATTATTCAAAATTCAAAATTTTATATATAAACAAGTTTATCAATAATTTGTTTGTCAAAATTTTAGTTATATTACTTTTCACAATGCTAACTAGATCAAAATGTAAACTTTTGTAACTTAGTTTAGACCTAAATGCATATATTTTGAACCATTAGAAAACTTGGTGAATTGATCCAAAACGGTTGATGTGAACCAAAAAATAGTAAAATTTAAAGCATAATGGTTTTATAGATCTAATCTACCAAATTGGACCAACTGACTGACTAAATTTCTAGATATTTGAATTTTTTATTTGCTAAAGATTAGTTTATATATTTTTTCTATAAATATTAGTCTAAATTCATTTTTAAACAAGTTTATACATTTTAAAAAATTAGGAACATATTTTACAAGTGCATTGCAAACTTTGATTTACAAATTGAACATCAAGCCTATTAGACACTCCAGCTTTCATTTGTACATAACATCGAAAAGAGAGTATTTTATATGAGTATGAGAGAAGACACACTTGTTTGTAAAGTATTCAGTGGCATACCTAAGTTCACTTGTTTGTAAAGGTTAAAGAGGTATTCGTGAAGTTATCTTGGTTAATTAAGTTTACTCGGAGTTGTACTTACTTGCCTTTGTTTGAAGACACATTTAGTGAAATACTCAAATTTAGAGCTTGGAGGATACCAAACCACATAAAATCATTGTGTTTGATCTCATTTCCAATACTCTTTGTTTATGTTTATGTTTATATTTGTTCACACATTTGCTCTTACAAACATGGAATTTAAATTTGAGATAATCTACATTTTGGTGATTAGAATTGTGTGTTGAATTTGCTTTATACTATACAAAATTTGAATTGTTTGATTGAATAGTTGTTTGTTTCTTTTTTGAAAAGTCAATTCACCCCTCTCTTGGTTGCCTAGTTATAATTTCAACTATAGTGAAAGTGAATAAAAAGTAGAAAAATTGTTATTGTACTCTCTGTGTCTCACTTTTCTTCCAATCTAGCTCTAATACCAAATGTAAACAGTTAATAGGATAAAATTATATGGAAAGACAGTTTTTACTTGATGCATTGATTCAAATACATCACTTTTTATGCAGGCAAATAAAAAAACTACTGTGATAGAACATATTACAAGAAAAAAAAGGCTATCTTAACATGTCAGTGTTGGCATTAATTATTATATAGAATGTTCTTGAAATTTACTCGATATATTTTACTTTTATTATAATTTATAACACTGACTTTACAATATTTCATATATTTTTGTTAGTTGTATTTGTTTCATTTGTTTTGTAGAAAAAAAAATTAAACTATAGATATAACTTCTTTTTTCTAAATAAAATATCAAATTTTACTTTTATACTTGGTCATTTTCTCCCATTTTTACCAAATTTCTCGACCCAAAATCATTGTTTTTCTAGAGTAAAAATTTGCAACATTAAAACTTCATCTATAGATTAAAAAGGTTTACTTGATAGAGAATTTGTGCCAAGATAGCTCATTTTTCTTATAATAATGTACCATAATTGTTGTTAAATAACCACCCATGACTACCATAATAAAACATCCACTAATAATGACAAAAAATTACCACTAACCATGTTTTCCTACACTGATGGGCCTTTCAACAACATCCTCCATTATTTCTGGGCCCATAAAAATAAACTAGCCCACTAATGCAATATTCGTACAAAAAAATTATTTCTGTATCATCAAATAAATATGATATTTTTATTTATAAATTTATAATTAATAAAAGAAAAAAGAAAGGGGAAAGTCTCGTGTTTTGATGAGCTTTTTTGAGCAATAGGGGTAAACATGTAATTGAAGACAATATATGAAATTGTTAATATCCAATTAATCTTTGGTGTGTAGTATTTCTTTGACTGGCACCAAGAAAATATTTTAAAGGTTTTGGATGGAAATACGAAGTCTTATGGAAGTAAGAAAATATTCATAAAATGTCAAATCCTTATTTCTTATTATTACTCAAACTCAAAATAATTTAAAAACATTAAAAAAATAGTCTAAAGCACATTTTAATTATTTATTTTAAATAAACACTTAAAAAAATATAAACGTCGAAGTAAAGAAATGAATTTAATCCATTTGAACCTCGAGTTTGAACTACATATATATAATTTAAGAGACCATTTTTTTCTAGAAATGTTAGAATATAAATTTGGGAAGGTTTACACCAACTAAGTGCAAAACTAATATTATTTTACACAAATTTATAACTTAAAAATACGCACTATGTATATTTGTTGAAAATCTAACAATGCGTAAAGTATTGTAGTGTAATGTGATAACATGAATTATGAAATAAGAATATAAATTAGGCACTGGGTAGTTGGCTAGTGGGTTTGGCACATCTAATGTCCTTCAAAAGACACAAATAATAATTTGAAAGGGATATTGACTATGACATATAATATGTGCAATGTATTGTTATTTATATATTTTCTTGAATTTTATATTTGTTGTTTAAAATTTTATATTAAAAATAAATAGTGTATCAGCACATTTAAAATACTATTGTAGTCAAATATTTTGAATTAATAGTTAAATTTTGATAAATTTCAACTCACGTGGAATATAAATCCACTAAAATGTGATAGAATTACTTTCAAGATAAAAAAAAATGTCAAAATAAATTAGAGACCTTAAAACATCAACAACAATGAGTCAATATAGCAGTAAATTTAATAAACTTCAATTCACATATAATATGAATCCAGAAAATGCGATAGAATTACTTTTAAAATGAAGAAAAAAATGTCAAAATAAATTATATAGCTTAGAACATCAACAGTGAGTCAATATAGGCATTAAATATCCACTAATTGGAGTCAACTAACAAAGACATTATCATGACTACTTCCACTTCCACAAACCGCAAATTAATGGAATTGTCTTGGTAAATTGTCAACCCAACTTTATTTCACACCTTATAGATGACTTTTCCTTTTAGACAAAGACATTATGTATATTACTTTTACATAAAACAGAAAAATACAATAGAGTTGTTTAATTCATCTGCATGTTATTTTGAGAATATTTACATAAAATCTATTTCATAAAATTTGATCACATATATATCTATTTTCAAATTTATTATTAATAGTAATAAAATATATTTAAAACATGTCACATAATTTAGAATTATATATATATATATATATATGATGATTATTGTCAAGACCAAGTGGCATAATAAATGTTGGTGCAATTTTTGTCCAAGTTAATAACGTGGATACCTTGTCTATATGTCTATTCCTAGTGTTAGACAGTCGATCTCTTTTCTACAAAACAAGTGTAGTTTAGGAGACACGTGATTATTTTTTGGTGTAAATCCTCCAATATCAAGTCAATTATCGAAAATTATAATTAGAGAGAGAAGCTGTGAGTTTAGAGTAAAAATTTAATCTTTTACATTCATTCACTAATTTTATCAGGGTTGTATTGTTTCTTTTGACATGTATCAAGGTATAGACACCGCATGACATATTCATGGATTCTTATAATTTGCTACGTATATTTGTTTGTATTGACTTTAGTTGTTATCTCCCTCCTTTAAGTCTTCATAGTACTTGGATAAAATCTTTTCTCTCCCTTTAAGCTTTTATGCTACTAGGAGAGAGATATGTCATTTATCTCTCCTTCTATTTGAGCTTTTGGTCTTGGGAGACAATAATGGACTTCACATTTAAAATATATCAATTCGTCTTTTTGAGTGTCTATGCACATTTCAGTGCAAATAATCTATGAGAGTTTGTATATTTTTAATTTGATGAAGCCTCTCCCTTTTTAATAAGTGTCTACAATCAGCAGGAAGCAATCTCAATTAAGAAACTTCTCCCTTCTTTTTGAAACACTCACTTATCTTTAAGTAATGAGACCTTCGGGATTTATTTTACAATCGTTGTCTCTCTCCCTCTCCCTCTCTTTCTCATACTAAAAGTTGTTTAAATAGTAGTTTTCCTCAAAAGTTGATTGTCTGCTTAAAAACAAGGATCTCCCACCAAGTTATACATCATAAATTTAAAATTTTAATTATTTTTTCATCAATTAATTTGGACTCTCAAATTGTTTAATCATGGACTTAAATATTTCTAATAATTAATATTGGGCTTAGACCCATTAGTTAAAAATTTTGGGTATAATGATAAACATTCAAATTTAATCAAGGATAGTCCTGACGTAAGTCGTATACACTAATGCAAATAAATATGATAAAATAATAAACTATGATCATATAAATAAAAATATTATTATTTTCTTAAAACATTTATAAACATTACTAAAAAAATCAAAAACCCCGCCAAGATCCAAGTGAATTTACAAGTTCAATCAAATAAAAAATAAAATTAATTAAAAAATCATCTAAAAGTCTTGAGTTAATAGAAATAAGTAAGAAAATTGGCCTTAAAAATATTAAATAGCATACTCAAAAAATATTAAAATTATTTTAAGAAATAATATAACCATAATTTATTGATTTGAATAAAGATTAGGGTAATCTTCAATTTACCCCCAACCATTATTGACAAACATCAATTCACCTCCAAATTTATCAAAAGTCCTCATTTCACCCCTAAACGTTAAGTTTAACATAACCATTAAATATTACTATTGACCATACCTTATTTATAAAAATACGATTATATCCCTATCAAATTCAAAAATATTTTTTCTCATTTAAAAATATTTTTAATATAAGTATCAAATTCAATAATGGTATTTTTAAATGAGAAAAAATATTTTTGAATTTGATAGGGATATAATCGTATTTTTATAAATAAGTTATGATTAATGGTAATATTTAATGATTATATTAAACTTAACGTTTGGGGGTGGAATGAGGATTTTTGATAAATTTGGAGGTGAATTGATGTTTGTCAATAATGATCGGAGATAAATTGAAGATTACCCTAAAGATTAACATTAACTTCATATTTTATTAGTTTCCCATTGGATTTAGTAATTTACAACAAAAAATTTAATTTATTAATTTGAAATTTCCCTTAATGAAATATTCTCTCTTATTGATACATTAGAAAATTAACAAAATTAAGAAATGGAAAGCTAGGTTTCGTGTAGAATAGGCATGTTCCATCCAATTTCACACTGTAGCAACCTTTTTTTTTCAGCTTTAGAACAAGGTTCAGAAAAACCTAGGGAAATAAAGTGAAAGGACGTTAGACAAACTTTTGAGTTTGAAACCAATAAAGCTTGACATTACTTTTAATATTATATAATAATATTTCCTCAGTTAAAGTAAAAGTTTAAGCCTTATGCAGTTTTTAATTAATAAAAAAAAAAGCCTAAAGGTCAAACACTATTTCATAGGGTAAGGTTACAGTGAAGTGACTATATGATAAAATCACAACAAATAAATCGTTTGATTATTTAAAATACAGTCTAACAATTAATTTAAAGTATATATTATGTTGGGGATTCCTACATTTTACAAATATACCATGACTCTTTGTATACATTTCTACATGTTCCAAGATAACAGAGTACATTTGATCGAATATTAGCTTGTAAAGTGATTAAAAAAAAAGATTCATTAAATCTCGGGCCTTGTCCAAGATTCATGTAGACGAAATGATGACGAAGGAGAGATCGAATAGGATCAAATGTATATTGCAATGACAAGTCCACCTAATTGTGGATCAAAATATTGGATTGGTGCAATGGACGTAGTAATGATAATTCTTCTTTGTCAGTTGACTTCAATTAGTGGAGATGTAATGCACCAATTAGTCTTTCTCCCACTTGCCATATTGACTTGCTACTGTTGATGTTTTATGCTCCCTAATTTGTTTGACATTTTATCTTTAAATGTAATTCTATCCAAATTCCAATTAAACATTTTTATTTTCTACAATAATTGTAAAGATTACATCCTATTAGTGGATTTATATCTATGTGGGTTGAAGTTTGTTATTTTTTAAATATTAATCTAAAAGATTTATTTACAATATTCTTAAAAAATATATTTTACCAAAATTTAAAAGTTTAATAGTGTTTTTATTAAATAATTATTACGGTGTAAAGTATAGTACTATTTTTAATAAATAAAAACTTTAATGGGTACTTTTGAAATCAATTTGGCTAATCAGTTCAGTTAAGTTAACTAAACGTTAGTCCCTTTTTCTTTTTGTTTTACTAAAATATGAATAAATTTAAATATTTAAATATAAATTATACGTGTTTTTTATATGAAATTATTGATATTTTTAATAAATAAATATGAAGATTCATATTTTTAAATTTGCATTCTTATAGTTTTAAATATTAAATAAATAATAAAACCTTTACTCATATGAAAAAAAAAATTAAATATAATTAAATTAAAAATTTTAATTTTTACTAAATTAAATATTTATTTATCAATAATATTCTTAATTTATTACTTTATTTTCATACACTTAAATTTTAAATTTCATATCTAAAACTTTTTTTCCTATTTCTATCTATTTTTTACGTGGTTGTAACAATATCACAACTTAATTTATCTTTTTATTTAATTTATCACTGATTTTCATATTACTTAAATTGTTAATTTATAATTGTTCTTTACTCATAATACCAAGGAGATAAAAGAATCATATCCCATGTGATAATTTATTAAAACTTATTCTATTTATGAAATATTAGGTCAATATAATTAAATTTTTTAATAAAAATAAGTATAAATAAATTTAACACCTAACAAAGTTATATATATCAAAATATTAAGTTTCAAATATTTTATTTTTGTAAAACATTTGAAAAATAAATCTTTAAATATTAAAATAACATGCACATATATTCAAACGTTTAAAAAAAAAATTAATTGCATTCAGATTTAATGAAATTCAAATTTAAACTATGTTAAGATTGCATATAGTAAAAGCAAACCACTAAAGTTTGAAAAATAAACTTAACTACTTAAAATAACTAAAATATAATTTATGAGGCCATATTTTTCTATAAAACGTTTGCATCTTCTTAAAATATAAATAAATTTGTATATTTGTTGAAAACCTGCCAATGCGTAAAAGTATTGTTGTGTAATTAATTGCTGACTTTGGGTGTGAATGATTTTCCTGGAGGCAAATTTCGGTGGTTCGTAAAACCAAATACTTGGATTTTCCAAGTGGCTGCAAACACGAAAAGGAAATCAAGTTGCTTCTCTTTGTTTTAGTTTGAAGAGGAAATTTTACTCAACTGGCAACCCGTTTGGAAACTTCCTCTCTACAGTCTCACTCCTTCTCACAGAAATTAATTTGCTATAAGGAATCAGAAGTACTATACATAAACTGAAAGCTTACGCCATAAATTATTGAAACAAGCAATCTTGCAATTGGGCCAAAAGAAAGCCAATCTTATTAATTTTTCCCTCATCTTATTGCTCCCTACATAATTGATTGAAGTGTCACATCCTTATTCTCGTACATGTTTAGCTTAAAACTAGAGAGGCAAGTATATCAAAGATTTTATTAGAAAAGCCATGGCTTTGTTAAAGTTTCAAGGGAGGCAGAAATTCATGATATAATATTACAATATTCAAAAGGGTGCCTCTTCCTTACAGGAAAAGAAACGGCCAGTAGGACCACCATCGGGCAACAAGGCTAGCCTCACAGGACTCTCAGCACCTTCTTCAACAGTTAATGTGCCAGAATTGAAGTTTATATCGGTTTTGACAAAGCCAGGGCACACACAATTCACACACATTTCCGGGTCCCTCTTGGCCAAAACCCTTGTGTAAGCATTTATAGCAGCTTTTGAGACTTTATAAGCTGACGTGAAACGACACCAGCCCCTATTTGCTGCCTCACCCTCTTCAAAATCTTTTAAATAATCATTCAATACCATTTCTATTCTCTCTTCTGTAAGGTTTTCGACATCTTCTAGCTACTTTTCTTGCTTTCTCTGGAAAATCCTGAAAACCCAAGTCTTAACATTATTAAACTAATGGTTCATATAATAATGTTAATATTTAATCTTTCTGCTATGGAAAATTCTATACCTTTAACGCAGAGACATAGGAGGAAAGGTTAGCGATCCTGGGCGAATCAGATAACTGGAGGAGAGGAAGAAGTGCTTCACAGGTTTGTTCAGTGCCATAGTAGTTTGTTTCCAGGCATTTTACCGATAACTCATAATCTTGAGTAAAAAATTTGTTCCAGTCAATTGCATCATCACCCTTAGTCTATACATATAGACAACAAATATTAAACTCCAAATAAGGTTTATTATTTCTCCATGCTACACTTGCAGTTTGTAAAATGTGAAGTCTACATAGATCATATATATTTGTGTGTGTGTGTATGTATATTTATGAAAGTCTTACTACGTGATAGCCCGAAGCTTGGAGAGCATCCACATTAGGCTTGACTCCAGTAATTCCTGCATTGTTTACCTGCGGAGTACTACAATGGTTAACACTGAGTATTGTATGTAATATTACTTGAAGAAGAAACAAGATAAAATGAAGAGAAAATAATACCAAGATATCAAGCTTTCCGAATTGGGTTTTGATGAACTGAGCAAGAGACAAAATGGATTGGGGATCAGTGACATCAAGCTTATGAAAAAGGACAAGATGGTGAGAAAGTCCAGAAGCCTTAAGTTTTTCAACAGCATCAAGACCCTTGTTCTCATCTCTAGCAGTTAAAACCACAGTAATTCCATTGGAAGCTAATTGTCTCACTGTTTCTAACCCAATTCCCTTGTTTGAACCTGTAACAACTGCATACCTGAACACAAAAAGTAAATACAAATGGCCAGAAAATCAAGAAGCAGAGCAAGAAATAAAACATGAAAGAACAGGAAAAACAAAGTACTTGTTTGTTGTGTCTCTTGCCATTGGAGGTATCAGAAATGGAACGTTGTGATTGTGTGAAATAAGTGGAGAACTGATCAATGTTGTATATTTCGAGGAAAGCGAAGAAACTTGCTTTATATGTAGGGAGCTTACAGAGTCTTGTATAATGTCCTTGTCCTATTTTCCTGTTGCAGTCAGAGGCAGTAGTTGGCTAGTGGGTTTGTTATTTTGATATATTTGTTACGTATATTCATTCTGATGGCTAGGTTTGTATCTTAAACTTTTTAATTATTTAATATTGTTAATAAAAAAATTGATAATTTTATTTATTTTTTTAAGTATCTCATTGATTTATTGTTTTTTTACCTAAAATAAAAGTATATATTTCAAATTTCTTAGAAAAAGGTTGTAAGAATAATTTTAACATGTTTTTGTTATAGTCAGTGTATACTATCGTCATACTATATTCGTAATATTTACTAGTTAGATATAAAATTTTATTTTTAAAATTCAATATACTTTCAACAATGCCGTTTATAATATCCTTGGTTGTTTTCTTTTAACAATCAGTTAATTTTTCAATGCATAAAATTAAATAAATTGTTTTATAAGTTATATTAATTTCAAATTAGTTTTTACTATACTTTAAAAATACAATAGTGAAGGTATTTGTTTTAACACCAATGGTCATTTTTTCTTATTTAGTCTCTAATAATTTTATCTTACAACAATTACAATTTTTAAAGTTATAATGAAAAAACATAATATATTGTAAAATAAATAAATAATATTTTATTTATAATATATTAATTAATATTGTGTTATTAATATGTAATTTTTATAAAATTTTATTATTAATATTATATTTATTTCGTTAGTATATTTTTAAAAAATATATTGTATTTATTTTACTAAATTTGAGGAGTCCACCAACTAATTTTTTCTAACCAATTACTATTTTAGATCGTCGTAAAAGTAAGAGCACTAATAAATTAAAACTTGAATGGATATTTTTAAAATTGCTAATTTTGATGTATCATAGACGGTAGAGTGTCAATTGAGCACCGTGGATGTGGTGGTGTGTGATGCAAGTGCGGTCGTGGAAGGCGACTTGTGAGATAAATGCGCAAACAGTGATGCCAAAGAAAAAAAAAGTAGGATTGTCGAAATAGGTCTGATATCATGTTAAAGAATTGATTGTTGTATTTTTAAATAATAAAATAGACTTACCAAAGTGACAAAATATAAATAAAATATATATTATTAAATTCAAATATTATGTTAAATCTATAAAAAAAAGTTCACGTATCTCTCTTGAAATTTAAAAATTTCAGTTTAATATAAAGTTTATGAAAAGGAGACATAACATGAGATACATATAGACTTTTTCCCTAATTATATATATTAAATAAGGAAAGAAATCATAACAAAATTAGGAAGATATATATAATATTAACCTAGCAAAATTAGGAAGATGAAAAACAAGAATGTTTAGCTATAGATGTTCATTTGCTATCATAAAATATGTTTAGAAGATTTTGTGTCATCTTAAATATACATGCATACAGTACTCTATATTTTTTTTATATATAATTTCAAGTGATTTGATATTCATCAATTTGCTAATAATGTTTATAACTTTTCAGTATTAAGTTGATGAATGTCTTAAACATCTATAAAAGAATTACAAGAGAATTCTGATGAACTGACGCCTACATTTTAAAGATGATATGAACCTTTCAAAAAAATTTTATGGCAACAACGCATATTTAATTATATAACAGAAGAAAGGCCAAAAGACAAAAAACCTTAGCTTGCATTGGCAATAATTCGATGGATACTATTGATGTAAGTTTTGCACAACTTGATGATGTGGATATCTTGTCTACATATCCAACTTCGAGCGATAGACGATCTCTCCCTTTTTTACAAAACAAAATGTAATTAGGAGATGCTAAATTATTTTTTAGTGTAAATCTTCCAACAATCAAATCAATTGCTGAAAAATATAATTAGAGAGAGAAGTTCTGAGTTTAAAGAGACAAAGTTTTTCCTAATGTTCTTAGGTTTTTTCTTACCTTCAAAGTAAAAATTAGATCTTTTATACTCATTCATTGATTTGATATGGGTTTTATAATTTCTTTTGACAAGTGTCAAGGTGTACAAGTCATATGACATACTTATGACTTATAACTTTACTACATGTATTTATTTGTGTTCGACTTTAATTGTTATCTCCCTCCTTTAAGCCTTTGTGCTACTAAGAGAGGGGTATAATTGTTTCTCTCTCCCCTTGTTTGAGTTTTTGGCCTTGAGAGATAGTGATGGGTTTCACACTTAAGAAAATTGCTTCCCTTTTTTAAGTATCTAAGCACATCTAAGTGCAAATACTTTGTAGGAGTTCATAAGTTTCTAATTTAATGGAACCTCTCCTTTTCTATTGTGGGTCTACAAGATCTCGGCAAGAAGCAAAATTAAACTTCACAATTAAGTAAGCCTCTCCTTTCTTTTAGAACACTCACTTATTTGTAGGTAATGAGATCTCTTAGGAATTTATTTTATAATCGCTTGTCTCTCTCTACTCTCCAAAGTCATTTTAGTAATCTCTTTCAAAAGTTGATTGTCTCCTTTAAAACAAGTGTCTCTCACAAAGTTACACTTCATAAGTTTAAAGTTTTAATTATTAGTTTTGAGTTTAGCCCTATTAGTCAAGAACTTTTGGTATAACAGTGGCCTTCCAAATCTGTTTATTTATTTATAAAATAACAAGACTTATTATTCTTTTTTTTTTCTAATGAAATATCTTGTCTTCTACTTAGTAGAAAGAAAAAAGGAGAGTATAATTTTTATTTTAATTAATAAAAATATTCTCTTTCCTATTTAGTATAAAGAAAGGAGGGTAGGGTAATAATTTTTTTTTCAATAATAAAATATCACCTCTACTGTTTAATAGAAAGAAAAAAGGAAAGGGTAATAAAATTTATTTTATTTTATTTTTTAAGGGTGAGGTCAAGTTTCAAATAATCTCATTTCCCACTCAAAGTTTGTGCAACAAAATAAAGGGGGAGAGAGCTAAATTTCAAGTGGCTCCCTCTCCATACAAAACAAGTTACAAAGAGGGAGATGGTTAAATTTCAAACAAACCCATCTTACTTATGTCAAAGATGAAGAAGAGGGAGAGGGTTAAATTTTAAATAGCCCTCTCTTCCTCTCCCACTTAAAACTCGTGTACGTGAATTAAGAGAGGGAGAAAGCTAAATTTCAAATGACCTCCCCTTTCCCCCTCAACATTCACGCATATTAAGAAGTCCAGGAGGGCCAAAAGTTAAATGGCTCCCTTCTCTCTCTCTCTCTCTCTCTCTCTCTCTCATTCATCATCCACATAAAGGATAAAGTGTGGGAAAATTTTTAAATAATTGCCACCTCCCACTCACGTAGCAATTAAGAGAGGAGAGGGCTAAATTTTAAAAAACTGCCCCCTCCCACTCTTCTTCTCCCACTCATAAAAATAAAAATGAAAAGGTCACATTTTATTTCAATTGGGTGTCGTACTCTACTACTTGCACAGCAAATTAAGCAGACTGAAAAGGGACAAATTTCTCATTTTATTTTAGTTATTAATTAAATTCTCCTGTAGACGTCTATAAAAAGTAAGTTTTGGTTCCCATAATTTGATTGAAAATTATTCTATAAAGAGAGGGCTATAGTAGACGTATCCTAATCTTCCATAAACTTCATAGAAAACTTTTATAAGGAGAGAGGGCAATAGAAGACATGCCCTGATCTCCCATAAACTTGTGAACATTCTTCCAAATAGACAAAGAGTCATTTGGTATTTCAATACATGCATTATCCTAAGGTAACTCTCGTCTTTTTTGCCTATATTTATTAAACCCCATTAAATGACCACTCTATATAATCCTAAATCCTTTAGTTCAATTGTTGTTCATATAAGATCTTCCAAGGGAGAGAGTAGGTAATTATAGAGAGAGACGCTCTCAAAATTTCTCTTATTCATCAGAAATGGAAGCATCTTCCATTGAAATATTTTTTGTTAATCCCTTCTTTCATTTATTATTATATTTTTTATATTTTTACTACTAATCATAGGTAGATGGCTCATTCTCTTAGATTCTCATGGGTAAACCTTAATGTAGGTAGATGGCTAACCTAAATTCTTCCATACAATATAAATACAAGGTGTTATTTCTATAGATGAGATTAGTAGTGGCTCAAATGAGGGAGAGGACATAAGTAATACATTAGAGATGGGAGAGGATAGTAGTGTACTTGAAATTGTGGAGACAAGTGGATACTAGGATAATGAAGGTGAGGGTGATAAACAAAGGGATAAAGAGGAAGTAGTGGATAATTCCAAGATCGATGAGGAGGGTGTAGATAGGGGGACTAGTGTTCCTTATTAAATAAAGAGGCCTTCTAACTTGGTGTATACTATTAATACTTTAACTTGTGGACAATCATCAATTAGGGTATATACTAATTACTTTAGATATATTATCCCTTTTTAGATTGGAGTTAAAGAAGCCAGAGGTGAGTGGGAGATAAATAATCCTTTGGAGAGAAAGATAGAGATGATGATAGTGATCTTATGTGATGAGGTTTCATTACCTTTCCCTCTTTACATTCGTAGAGTTTTAAGTACTTTTAATTTGGCCCTAACTTAACTTGTTCTTAGCTTTGAGGGTGATCATGAGGTTATGGGTTTTATGGAAGAAATTAGGATTTTCAGAGCCTTCTATTGCTAAATTTCAAGATCTTTTCTATATTCAACCTATTGCTAAGAACATAGGATGATATTTCTTATCTTCAATTTGTGGTAGAGCCTTTTTTAGAGGAAAAAGAAAACCAATCATGTGTAGAAGAAGCTTTTCTTCCTATTAGATGGAAAATGCGAGTTTAAGGATAATGACCTTAAGCCTAATATTAAGTTCCAAGGAACTACCATCCAACACGTAGAAGACGACATCGTCTTTAAATTTAGCAAATTTTATGCTTTGTTTTGTTATTCACCTTGTTGTTTTCTTTTTTCAACTACTTGGATTAGTCCCGAGCTCTCTCCTAAGGAGAAAAATAGAGTAGACACTAGTTTGGCATCAAATTTAAGGGACTTGGAAGAACTTTTAAAGCCCTATACCTTAGTTGCAATTAGGCTTAGACAATCTTTTTTACATTTTCTTCCTTTTCCTCAATCCAAGCCAAGAAGAATGACAACGAAAAATCGCAAGGTGAAGAAGAGATCTAGACTTATTGAAGAGCGATATGATGATCTTGCTAACCATTATCTTTAAAGGGTTCAATGGGAAAGTAGAGAGTCTCCACTACCCTTTTTGATTATCCCCGAGTCTTATATTTCTTAGTCACTTCATCCATCTCCTTAATTGGTCATTCTACAAAACATTCCTCTTCTATCTTCCCAAATATCTTTGGATGATCTTCTTAAAGTAGGAGCAAGAATTAGTTTCCAAGTCTTAACTTTTGAAGATAGTCTTACACTTGGAGCTAGTTTGATCTGCAAGGTTTTTTTCTTTCACCTTTTTTATATTATCTAAGATTTTTATTGCTCTGGACTTTCTAACTCTTTTTGTTTTGTAGTATCTCTTTTTTCCTAGTGAGCTCAAGCAACGACTACGAAATGCTAAGAGTAGAATCTTCCAACTTCAAAATGATCTTTATAATGACAATAACAAAGCAACTAATCATCATTCCTAACTTGGTGGTTACTTCTGGTAAGCTAAAGGTTGCTTAAAAGATAAAGACAAGGCCTTAAAGAAGGCTAAAGAGGTTGTAGATAGGGCAAAGAAAGAGTTAACAAAATGGAATATATTAGCTCAAGAAGTTGAAAATTTGAAGTAGGAGAATGGCAACCCTTTGAAAAAGAGACTAAGGAGGTGGAGAGTCTGAGGGAAAGGGTGTAGTCTCTTGAGAATGAAAAAGAAAACTTGTTGGACAAGAACTATAAAGAATACAAGAGCCAGGGTTAATTAATGTGAGAAAGTTATCTCGCAGTAACATCCTTAACTTGACTTATCTTTCATTGACCAACTCTTGAGTGCTCATGATGAAAATCAAGATAGAGAGACATGAACTCTAGAAAACCCTATTATTATTGGTGATGATTATGGGCTTACGCTTATTCCTAGAGATGACTTTAAAATGGATAACCTTTTTGCTAGTGTTGAGCATCAAAATAAAGATGGTGACTAGGGAGATAGAGGTGATGATGCTTAGATTTGAAGAACCTTAGACTTAGTTTTTCTTGCTTTTGAAGATTTTTTTAATTATTAGTTGTTTTTCCTATCCTTCTTAATGGATGTATGACTATCTTTTTATGATTAATGAAAGATACATGTTCGTTAACTCTTTGTAGCTTAGCAGCATATGAAAACAACCTTTTATATAGCTTTTATTTATTGACACAAGTATATACAAGTACAATACAAGTACAATAGTCATTGTACTAATAATATTTTTTCAAGTGTTCTGCATTCCGAGCGTGCTTAAGTAGATGACTATGTAAAATAGACTATATATACGTTCCGATTGAACCACTTTACTCACAAAATAAGGACCTTCTCATGTACGCCCTAAGGTTCCATCTCGAGGATCTCTTATAATCTGCATAACTTTCTTAAGGACAAGATCTCTTACTCAAAAACACCTAACTTTTACTTTTGAGCTATAAAAACGAGTGACTTTATATTCGTAGGAGGCCACGTTGATCATGGCTTGCTTATGTTTTTCTTATAGTAGATCAAGGTTATCAAGCAAGTGGTCTCCATTTGTACTTGGGTCATAGTACTAAAATTGAAGTGTTGGAATCCAATTTCTATAGGGACAACTGCTTCAGATTCGTAAGTTAGAGAAAATAAGGTCTACCATGTTGGAGTTCTTAAGGTTATGCAGTATACCCAAGGAACATAAGGAAGCTCTTCAGGCTATAATCCTTTAGCTGCTTCCAAAATATTTTTGATAGTCTACTTGATAACTTAGTTAGTTGTTTCAACTTGGCCAACGATTTGAGGATGCATAAGTGAAGATCAGATGTTGTTGATACCAAGCCCTTTGCAAAATTCCCAAAAATTATCAATTTTGAATTGTTTCCATAATCAGTAACTATCGTATGAGGTATTTTAAATCGATGTATGATATTTCTCTTGAAAATTTTAGTTGTTCCTTTTTTTTGTGATAGTAGGTAGAGGTTAAACTTCAACCCACTTTGTAAAATAACCAATAGCAACTATAAAAAATTTAACATACCCTTTTCCAATAAGTAGAGGCCCGATAATATCCATTCCTTATTGAGCGATAGGGTATAGAGTTGTGAAAGGGAATAGATTCTCTGGTGGTTTTTTAGGGACAATAGAAAATTTTGGGAACTTATCACAAGACTTCACTGATTCTTTGGCATCTACATGTATAATTGGCCAAAAATATCCTTGTCTCATCGCTTTACATGTGAGAGACCGAGCATTGAAATGGTTTCCATATATTCATTCATAAATCTCCTGTAGAACATAATTACCATCTTCGAAGGTAAGGCATTTAAGGAGGTAATAAAACCTCTTTTATAAAGTTTACCATTAACTATTGAACATCTCGCTACTCGATATTACACTCTTCATGCTTCTTTCTTGTCTTAAAGAAGAGTCCTTGTTTGTATTTACTCCTTAATTGGATCCATCATGTTGGAGTTCAATCGATTGTGGGACCATGTCATCTTTCAGATTTTAGTACACTTGATTCCGAAACGAATGCAATTAGAATTGATCTTAGTAAAGTTTCCTTCAAGGTAGAGGCCAATCGAGCAAGTGAATTCGCTTTTACATTATTCTCCTTTGGTACCTGCTTGATCTCGTACTTTTTAAATTCTATCAAAATTTTGCTGACTCAAGTGAGGTATGCTATCATAATTAGGTTTCAAGTTGCATAATTGCAATTTACTTGGTTAACAATAAGTTGGGAATCACTATGTATTAGAAGACTCTTAGTGCCTAATTTTTACATAACCTTAATCTAGCGAGGAGAGCCTCATACTTAGCTTCATTATTGGTAACAAGAAAACCAAAGTGCAAAGCGCAACCAATGTCTAAGTTTTCAGGGGTAACAACAATCAACCCTGCTCCACCTCTCTACTTCTTAGAAGATCCATCAATAAAATTTTTCCATTGTCCTAGATTAGACTTAATAGGGGTGGTCTCTTTACTAGTCGATTCAGTAACAAAGTCGCCTAAAACTTGACCCTTAATTGACGTACGAGGCCTAAAGTGAGTATCAAACTCACTTATCTCAATGGCCCCATTTCACTAATCTCCCAATAAGGTTGGTTTTGACAACACTTGTCTTAAGGGTTGATCTATCAATGCCACTATAGTATGAGCTTGAAAGTAAGATATTAACTTTCTAACTGATATGACTAAGGCAAGAGCAAGTTTCTCTAGATTAGGATAACTTATTTCATAATCTTTTATCGCATGCTTAGTGTAGTAGACTGGTTTTTAAACTTCTTTTCTTGTCAAACAATTATTGAGCTTACAATGTAGAGGGAGACTATAAGGTAAATGTAAAGTTCTTCTCTTTTAATTGGCTTGGAAAGAAGTGAAGTCATCCTTAAGGGTGATGTAAGTTGTTGAAAAGCCATTTCACATCTCTCATCTTTTTCAACGCTTTAATGGTGGCATAAGAGACAAAGCGATTTAAGGCTATTACTTGACCATTAAGCCTTTGTATCTCCTGCGTAATTTTTAGGCGATCGTATGTTAAACAAAGCTTAGATCTTTTCTGAGTTAGCTTCTATTCCTCTTCGGCCGACTATAAAACTAAGAAATTTGCTTGATGAGACAAGCATGGTTAAGTTTCATTTTGTATTGCCTATGTACTTCAAATGTTTTCCTTAGGTCTTCTATATGATCTTCTGCAATAGGGCTTTTGGGTTGCTTTTGCATTCTTCAAACCAAAAGGCATGACTATGTAAAAGTAGAGCCTCGATCGGTTATAAAAATAGTATTTTCTTGATCAAACTCATACATCTTAATTTGATTGCTATAAAGAAATAGGTGTGTGGATTACATAGATCTCCATTTCCTATTGGCCTTTTTTACCATGACTATATTTGTAAGACATTTTAGGTACTTAGCCTCTTTGTTGAAAACATCTTTTATTAGCTTTTCTACTTTTTTCCTTTATAGCAATACACTTTTTGACACCTTAGGTTCTATATTTAGTCAATAGTTTATAATTTTGGAGTTAATCCCAAGCATAGCTTTATGATTGCATGCAAAAACATCATTATATTCATTGAGAAATTAGATGAGTTCTTCCTTTAATTGAATTGAGAATTGAGAGCCAATTTTGATCATCTTCTCGTTATCTTCCTTGAAAGGTATGTCTATCAACTCATCAGTTGGAGAGTTATACTGGTCTTCCCTGGTTGTTCTTGGATCTAGACTTATTTTCACAGTCTTTCTTCCTTTCTTGAAGGCCTCCTTATAACAGTCACGAGCTTATCTTTGATCACCTTTCACAATCTCTACCTCTTAATCACTCGGGAAATTTATAGTAAAACTATACATTAAGTGGTCGCACATAATAGGTAGAGAGTACGACGCCCAAGAATTTTATTGTAAGAGTTATCATGGTCTACTACAACAAAGTCTGCCATCCGAGACACTTTAATTGGGCTTCTCCCAAACATGACAGGCAATTCCTTTAGGTATAATGGCTCTACTTGCAAATCCTTGTAAAGGAACAATATAGGGTCGAAGCTTTGATTATCCAAACCCATCCTTTCAAAAGCTAACAAGAATAATTTATTAGTTGCACTTCCATTATCAATGAGGATTTTATGTAGAAGCTTGCTTGCACAGAAAATGTGATAACTAGGGCATCAGCATAAGGGTGATAAAGCTCTCTAGCATCATCTTCAGAAAAGGTGATGAGTATATCCATCATTAGATCCTCATATGGAACATGATCGGTGATATTGATACCAATACTTAATGGTTGATGTTTAGCTTCATGGGAGAGACTTCTTCTTCTATTATTCGTATCTCCTATTGCTACCCCCTATAATGACATTTACATCAGACATGTTCTCCTCGTTGTCTATATTCTCAGTTTTTTTTCCTTTTTTCCTTTCTAGAAAATTAGGTTGATCCTTTTTGTAATCAAATCTTTAAAGAGGGCTATTTTTCACAAACTCTTGGAGATGACATGCCTTACTAAAGGGTGCATTATGACCGAAATCCTTATGAAAATAACAATACTTTTTTGGATCCCTTCTCAAAGGGTGTCCCTTGAGAGGCAATGGTTGTCTCAACACTAAACAATCCTTTATTTGTATGAAGATTTGGCCATACAAGTGCATTCAATTTTGTATACTGAATAAGGTGAGTAGCATGTTGTGCTCGAGCTCTATTATTTTCCACTGGCTCCCTTATTCGAAAATCCCGTTTATGTTGACTGGGACGATCAAGACGATGATCATCTTTCCTTTTTTTCATCCCACGATCTCTCTTTCGTTGCCTTCCCTACTCTTAGTGTCGCACTTCAGCATTTGCATATTTCTCTCCCTTGTAAGTAACTTATAATAGGTAAGTGGGGGTTTCTTAGAAGAGACGAAGAAAGTTACCTTGGTATTGAATCTTGAGAGAGCAACCCTATCATTTAACCTATCTACTTAAGTCATTTCGTTTTATGTAATCCGTTAGAGATTTCTTCCCCATCTGTTTAACAGATAGTAAGTCTATGGCTAGTTGCCTTCTTTACCTTGCACTAATAAAGTGAAGAATAAACTCATGACTAAATTCATGGAATGAAAAAATGGAATGAGAACAGGATAAGTGATTAGTTTACTCACTTACCCTTCCTTTCAGTCTTAAAAATATGCGTAAGTCCTCAAGCGATAGTATTGTTTTGATGAAATTCTTTGTTTTTGTGTAGAAATTAAGAAAATTACAATCAAAGTGATAAACGACACAAATAGGAAAAAAAAAGGACAAATCATCAAAAATACATAGACCAAAATGTAAGTAAATTAAGGATTTAAATGCAAGAAATAAAGATTCACGGGATTGAATTGTAATACTTGAAGACTCAGGGACTTAACTAAAAAAAAGATGGAAAGACTTAATTGAATATGAGTTGATTTGGTGATGGCACGCACCGTTCCATATATTGTCTCACTCTCTAAGTCAAATGCTATAATTGTCAAGAGTTTGGTCATTATGCTTCTGCATATAAAGCCTATAACAATAAAGTTGAAGAGAAGGCTAACTATGTGGAAGAAAATAATCAAGGAGATGAGACTGTCTTGCTAGTATACAAAAACAATAATGGAGGCCAAGAGAACATATGGTACGTTGACGTTGGTGCGAGCAATTATATGTGTGAAAAAAGAAGTATTTTCGTAGAGTTAGATGAATCAAAAAGTGGCAATGTTTTATTCAACGATGAGTTAAAAATAGCTGTGAAAGAAAGAGGTAACATTCTTATACAATTAAAATATGGTAGGCATCAATTTATTAGAAATGTCTACTATGTGCTCAATATGAAAAGCAACATTTTAAGTTTAAGTCAACTCTTAGAAAAAGACTATGATATTCACATGAAAGATTATAGTTTTTTATAAGAGATAATAAAGGCAACTTAATTGCTAAAGTAAAAATGTCAAAGAATATAATGTTTTCTTTGAATATTCAAAACGATGTTGCAAAATGTTTGAAAGCTTGTTATAAAGATGCATTATGGCTATGGCATCTTCGATTTAGGCATCTCAACTTTGGAGGGCTAGAGCTATTGTCTAAGAAATGCACTGTAAGAGGTCTTCCTTGCATTAATCACCTGGACCAACTTTCTGAAGGATGTTTACATAGGAAGCAATTTAGAAAAAGCTTTCCAAAATAGTCTACCTTTAGAGTCAAAAACCACTGGAGCTCATTCATGCCGATGTATGCGATCCATTCAAGCCAAGATCTCTTGGTAACAAAATTATTTCCTTCTCTTTATGATAATTGTTTTAAGAAAAATATGGATATATCTTTTGAAGCAAAAGTTAGAGGTATTTAGAGCTTTCAAGAAATTTAAAGTTATTGTTGAGAAAGAAAGTGATAGTCACATTAGGGCCATGAACTGATCATGGAGAAGAATTCACTTTTAAGGAATTCCAAGAATTCTGTAAAGCAAATGAAATTTGATGTTTCTTAACTATTCCGAGATCCCCTCGACAAAACAGTGTTGCTGAAAGAAAGAATTAAACAGTTCTTCACATAGCAAGGAGTATGTTGAAAAGCAAAAGACTACCAAAAGAGTTTTGGGCTAAAGCTGTAGCAATTGCTGTCTATCTATCCAATTGATCTCAACAAGAAGTGTGTGGGAAAAATCACCACAATAAGTATGAAGTGGAAGAAAGCCTGGTATTTTTCATCTTACAATTTTTGGAAGTATATCTCATATTCATGTACTGGACGAGAGAAGAACAAAGCTGGATGATAAAAGTCAGAGTTTTATTTTCATCGACTATGATTCAAGTTCAAAGGGTTACAAGTTGCAAAATTCAAACAACAAAAAGATCGTGATTAACCGAGACAATATTTGATGAAGAAGGAGAATAAGATTTTGTCTAAATGTAGATGACTTCAACTTTTTTCCTTTGTTTTAGAAAGAAACAATAATGGAGCAAGCATGAGATGTAAGAGAAGAACCCATTACTACGCATACTCTACCTATTTCGCCAGCAACAAACATTGAAGGAGATTACCACTATCCTTTCTAAATGAAACAAATTAAGAACATATCAGTAGTCTCCAAGATCTCCATAAGGTAACTGAGAGGTTAGATAATCTCACTCTTTTTCGCCTTTTTGCTGAGTGTGAACCAATGAGCTTTAAAGGAGCTACACAAGATGATAAATGAAAAAAATGCAATAGATGAAGAAATTAAAGCAATCGTGAACAATGACATATGGGAGCTTGTTTCACTTCTTAAAAGACACAAAGCTATTGAAGTTAAATGGATGTACAAAGTAAAGAAAAATGTAAATGGATAAATTAAATGATACAAAGCGAGGCTAGTTACAAAAGGCCATAGTCAAAGAACAATTATTGACTATGATGAGGTGTTTGCTTCAATAGCGTGCTTGAAAACTGTAAGACTAATTATTTCCTGGGGAGCTCAAAACAAGTGGAAGATCCATCAAATGGATATAAAATCTACATTTTTTAACGGAGTTCTCAAGGAAGAAGTCGACATACAATAACCGTGTGGTTTTAAAGTCAAAGGGCATGAAAACAAGGTACTAAATTGAGAAAGACTCTCTATGGATCAAAACAAGCACCAAAAGTATGGAATAGTCGAATCGACAAGTATTTTCAATAAAATGGCTTTACCAAATGCCCCTATGAAATGCACTATACATCAAATTCAAAATTGGAGATATTTTTGATCGTATGTTTATACGTGGATGATTTGAATTTTATTAGAAGCAATTCAAGTTTGTTCGATGATTTCAAGAAAACAATGACCATGGAATTCGAGATGCCTAATATTGGGCTCATAGCGTATTACCTTGGTATTGAAGTGAAATAAGAGAAAGATGGAATTTTCATTTCACAACAAAGCTACACAAAGGAGATTTTAAAGAAGCCCAAGATCAAAAATTGCAAGTCGATTAGTAGGCCAATGGAGTATGGAATTAAGCTCTCGAAGCATGAAGAAGAAGAAGAAAGAGTAGATTAAACTCTTTTGAAGAGCTTGTTGGATATAGTGATAGTAATTGGGCTAGAGATACTGATGATAAAAAAAGTACAACTGGTTTTGTATTCTTGGTGGGAAACATTGCTTTCACTTAGATGTCAAAAACGCGTCACACTCTCTACATGTGAAATTGAGTACGTAGCTACTACATTATCTATTTGCCATACAATTTAGCTTAGGAACCTACTAAAATAGCCGAAGTGGTCACAAGAGAAACCAACAAAAATTTATGTTAATAACAAGTCAGTTATAACATTGGTAAAGAACCTAGTGTTTCATAATCAAAGCAAGCACATCGACATGCATTAGCACTACCTAAGGGAGTGCATCACAAGAAATGATGTACAAATAGAGTACGTGAAGTCCCAGAATCAAATTGCTAACATTTTTACCAAGCCACTCAAACAAGAAGACTTTATAAGATTGAGAAATTTACTTGGTGTGATTAGATCCAGTTTAAGGGGAAGCGTTGAATTATAAACTTAATCTAGAATATTGACTTATCTTATGGTAAAAACTGGTATACTAGAGATGGTAAACACTGGTGTACTAGATATGGTAAACACTGGTGTGCTAGGTATAGTAAACATTAGTGTTCTACATGAAGATTAAATCAATGGTTGAGATTGGTCAAAATAGTTGGTGTAACAACCATAATCAATGGTTTAAAATGATTTGCTTCAAATATAAATACCCCTCCCATCTTAGAGTTTAATAATTAAATTAAAAATAAAAACTTGAATATTTGTTCAAGTATTTGAAAGTGCTATTTATTTCTTATAAATTTGTATGAGAAATAAATAAATTTGAGTGTTTTAAATTCTTACAAAATTGTTATTTTCAACAAAGAAGTCATTATGGTTGTCTTTCTCTCCTATTTAGGTTTATCTTTTTGGCTTATATAGTTATTTTTAGCACACCATGAACATCATGTGCCTTTTGATGGAGATACTCAAGAGAACCGTCCGTGACATATTTAATTTGTTACTTTATGATTTTTACTTATTGATAAACTATATATGATGAAACATATTAATTCGTTAGGCAATAATAATTTTTAATATGATGAAAATAATTTGTTACGTTGAAAGTGCAGCCCTCCGCTTGCTATGTTGTTGAGTTTCGAGTTTTATTGCTCTATTGTTGGCATTTTATGCTGTTGAGCTGAAAATGTAGTTATTTCCTAATGGCTGTTAACTCTAAACCAGCAACATCTTAGAACGAGTTTTATTTTGCACTTGCATTGTGCCTTCAAAAAAAAAATTCTCTCTCTTTTTAATTAGTTATTAATGTCATTTATTGTAATGAAAGACAAGAAATTCGTTCTTAAATGAATTAGTTAATGATTATAAATAAATAGAGTTCTTGCATGCCTTTTATTACTTTTTAAAAATAATACTACTACTTTACTTATAAAAATGTTGAGTGCAAAATAAAAAATAATTCTTTTTTTATATTCATACAAAACTAAAATATATTTTTGATTGAAATTAGAATAATAAAAATTATTACAAATAACTAACATTTTATGCAATTGAATATTTGATAACATAAGTTGGTAGTCAAAAAGATATAGAATTTTTTCAAATTTTTTGCGGATGCTAGATATTGGTTACAAAGTTGGCAGCAAATACTTCTTGTGGCGGTTAAAAACAATCGCAGGCAATAAAATTTTTTACTTACGGGACTTATTATAGCCAATGAAATTTAGATGCATCTGGTTGTAATTTAGTTAAATTTATATTATTCAATTGCAAAAGAATATTTTTCTTATAGTATAGAGAATTTTATATCATTTTCTCAAAAAAGGAAAAAGGATCATGCCCTAACGACAAGTTCCATGATTTTTAATAACAATTTGTAATTAAGAAATATTCCAAACTATAAAACTCAAAAGCTTCTTTAACTTATTTTAATTGTTCAGTTTGAATATTATTGCACTGGTTGATTGCATACATTTGTTGATTAATTGCAATTACTTAATTAACACGAGTACTTCCACAAACACAACATTTGCAATACAAGTGCGTATAGTTCTTCATGTCATCTTTGAAATTTTACAAATTGATTATTTCAACATTCTAATTTTTCACATCAATTTTTAGCACATTTAGAGCCGATTTTTGAAGGAAATGTGATTTTTGACTAAGCAAAAGTTATTTTTGATATTTTATAATTTTTTTTCTAAATTACTTGATAAAATATAACTATAAAAATATATTAAAGCACTAATTTCAAGAAAAAGTAATTGTAGTCTTGAAGTCCTTTTTCTGTTGAAGATTAAAAAATTCGAAATTATTAAAGTAAATAAATATCTAGATTATTATTATAAAATAAATAGTAAAAAAAATAGTCTACTAAAATAAATTAAAATGCATAATTAATTACTGAATCATCCGGTTGAAAAAAAATTTGCCGCAAATTTAAATTTTCTCATAAATTTGAAGAGAGAAGTACATAAAATTAGAATATTCGTACATTTCTCCTTCCATTTAAAGGTGGCAAACAGATTGGGCCGGACAAGTTCAGCCCGTAAAATTCAACCCAAATAGCTCAAGTGCCGGACCGATCCAGACATGCACAATAATAATATTAGGCTGGGCCGAGCTCGTTTCAAATTGTATGACTTGATGGGCCCATTTAGTACGGCCCACATAATTTATGGACCGTGTCGGACCATGCATATAGTGTTTACGATCCAGGTCCGTACAGGATTAGCCAATCCCATTTGCCACTCCTACTTCCATGATTGAGAATGACTTAAAAATGTTATTTCTCCAAATCCCTAGACAGTGGGACAGACCTTGAGATGATATTATTATTCCATGATTAAAAATACTTTTTAGTTATAGATTATATCATTATCATTTTAACTTCTGATTTCAAATTTGTACAACTTTGTGAAATAAATTAAAAATACTCTTAATGACAGCTATGATTACTGCTGTTCTTCGTATGCAATTACGACTTGGAGCACGGTGATTTGGAGACAATATATCCGACCTAAATTTTCTTTTCTATTACGGCGAATTTTTCATGATAAAGTTCATATAGATGAATTTCTTTGTCGTCCAAGCATTATTATGGTATCAGTTAGGGGTGGCAATTCGAATAAACAAATTAAATTTGGACTGATACGAATACGATTTGTTTAATATTCGTTTGACACGAATACGATTCGTTTATTATTCGTATCAATTCTTTTAAATCATAATACGATCCGTTTATTAATATACGATTCGTTTAGACACGATTATTCGTTTATTCGTTTAGACACGATTATTCGTTTTAGATTCTATTATTCTTTTAAAATATAAATACTATTCGCTTAAGACACGAATTTAATTTATTTAAAATACGATTAATTTATAACAAAAATAATAAAAATAAACTAATTTATTATTTTCAATTAAACAATATCCATTTAAATTTTTAAGTAAAAACACACAAATTTTAATTCTCTTAAATTACAAATAATAATAAATAATATATTTTATTATCTACAAACAATGAATAAGTTATATCATAAATTCAATTTTCATTCTTTCAAATATTAAAAAAAACATAAATAACAACTAAAATCTAAATAACAAAAATTCAATTTAAAATTCAATTATCTCAAATAACAAAATCAACGTAATAACAAATTAACAACTAAAAATTAGATAACATAAATTCAATTCAATTATTCTAAATAACATAAATAATAAATCAACAACTAAATAAACTAAACAATATAAATTTAGTTCAATTCAATTCTCCTAAATAACAAAAATAACATAAACAACAAATCAACTCCAATTAAATAATATAAATTTAATTTAATTAAATTCTTCTAAATAACAAAATTAACATAACAATAATAACTAAAATCTAAAAAAAATTCTTACACAGGAGCAGCAATAGAGAAGATTTCGTAGTTTGATCGATGCTTTAGAATTTACAATTGAAGGATGGAATATGGGTTTTAGAAGCTATGAGACTTGGAGTGGCGGCTATTATAACACCCCGATTTCGGCATTACGAAAGTGGCGCCGAACTAGGGTATTATGTAAAATTTTTAAACTTTCAAAATATAATCATTCTTCTACACATGTTAGTATTCTTAATCTAATTTAGAGCATCCTTAATTCTATAAAAAGATTTTGGCAGAATTTCTTCTTAATAACTGTATGCCAAAATATATAAACCTGCAAACTTAAAGATTTCATTCTAAACACTCCCAATAATATTCTACACCAACTGCTTCATTTCATTATCTAAAAAAAACATAACTAATTTTAGGATTTCTAAAATTCAAATACAAACATATAAAAGTGCATCAAAGCCACATACTACAAGCTCCTGCATCTATAATTACATATAGTTTTCAAAGTGGTAAAACTCTTGTTCTGGAGTATCCTTGTCTTCTATATACAACATCTCCAGCATTGCCTAGGAACCTGAAAAGTAGGGGTGAGTTAATGCCCAGTAGATATTTATACATAAAGGTAGTTTTAAGAACTTTACAATAAACAAATTTGTACATATATAAAACACCCTTCGACTTCAAACAGTAAGCTTAACGAAACCCAAAACAACATTTCAATCACAGTATTCACAAAATAGCAAAAACACATTCATTCCATCATTTTAAACAATTTCCACTAATTTTTACTCTTGCGTACTTTACGGGCATTATTCCGAGGGACCGTCGCCCCAAACACCGGTGCCATATCATAACAACAACCATGGCCATCACGTTTTCATTTTTCCATTTATTTCACAATATATCCATACAAATAATTCATTTATAAAATCATCACACGTGCTGACACAATTTTCTCACTGTATTTATAAATTTAACATTCATATAAAAATTATTATTCAAATCCGATTCGAAAAACAATCAATTGGATCAACACGTAGTAATTTAGGAATTTCATAAACATTTATCAAAACATTTAATGTAATAAAATACCCTATTTTTCAGTTTTAAAACTAAAATCTCCCAAATACATATAAATACCTACCTGAATATTAAACGATTATTTCTACACTTCGGCTGACTGTTCGTTCCCCTCTGAATCACTCCCCAGTATCATTTTAACAATAATAACACGTAATTATTTAATAATTCAAACTTAGTTATTTAAAATTGTATGTACGTAAACATCTGCATATATATATATACTAACAATTATATTTCTACAATTAAATCATATGAAATCATTTATAATTCTTAAAACAGAAGGCTAATCATCCAAAATATAAATTTAAAATGAACTTTTTTTTTTTCCTTTCTTTCTTTCTTTCTTTTTCTTTCTTTCTTTCTTTTTCTTTCTTCCTTTGATTTTGCTTTCTGCCGAAGCTTTCAAATTGATGAAAGCAGAATTCTTTATATATATACATAACCACCGCCTCATTACATTCAATTGCATTATTTTATTATTATTTTATTTCAATTTAATCCTTTAACCGACAAAAACATAATGAATTTGATTTCTTAATAACAATTTAACCCTTTAATTAATTTTATTATACTTTTCACCCACAATAAAATTTATATTACTCTAAAATTTAATTCTTTTGAAATTAAGAACTTATTTACCTATAATTAGGTAATTCATTTCTAATAAATGTATTTACTTTCTGATTTATAAATACATATATACTAATCAATCTTCGGGTATCACAATCCTCCCCACCTTAAAAAAATTTCGTCCTCGAAATTTACATACTAGATTGAAATAACTCTGGCTGTTGGGATCGCATTCGGTCGTCAAGCTCCCACGTAGCTTCCTCAACTCCATGATGTTGCCATAAAACCTTTACCAGTCGAATAATCTTTTTGCGGAGAACTTGTTCTTTACGATCTAGAATTCGGATAGGTTTTTCTTTATAAGAAACATTCTTATTTAATGTCAAGTCTTTCCATTCTAATACATGTGAAGGATCTGGCTGGTACTTCTTGAACATTGAAACATGAAAAACATCGTGAATTTGTGCTAACTGAGGAGGTAAAGCTAACCTATAAGATATTTGACCAACTCGTTCCAAAATCTCAAAAGGACCAATAAACCTTGGAGCGAGTTTCCCAGTTTTTCCAAACCTGGCTATTCCAGTATGAGGCTTGACTTTTAAGAAAACATGATCACCCACTGCAAATTCTAATGGTCTCCTTCTATGATCTGCGTACTCTTTTGGTGACTTTGAGCAGCAAGAAGTCGTTGTCTAATTATCTTTACTTTCTCAGTAGTTTCTTTTACCAATTCAGGACCTACAAGTAAGGTTTCACCAATCTCTGCCCAACATGTAGGAGATCGACAGGGTCTACCATACAAAGCCTCAAAAGGAGCAATCCCCAAACTTGATTGGTAGCTATTATTGTAAGAAAATTCAACTAAAGGTAAATGTTCAGCCCAAGAGCCTTGGAAATCTAAAGCACAAGATCTTAACATATCTTCTAGTATTTGGATAATTCTCTCAGATTGACCATCTGTTTGAGGATGATAGGCTGTACTAAAATTCAGTTGTGTGCCCATAGCTTTCTGTAAACTCCTCCAAAATTGCGATGTAAACCTCGTATCTCTATCGGATACAATTGATAGAGGTACCCCATGCAATCTCACTATCTCTTGGACATATAATTTACTCAGAGTTTCCAGAGAATCAGTAGATTTGACCGATAAAAAGTGAGCAGATTTTGTTAATCTGTCCACAATTACCCATACACTTTCATAATTCTTTCGGGTTTTGGGTAGCCCTCTCACAAAATCCATAGTTATGTGCTCCCATTTCCACTCAGCCACTGGAAGAGGTTGAAGTAATCCTGCTGGTCTCTGATGTTCTGCTTTTACTTGCTGGCATGTCAAACACTTAGTCACAAATTCTCCCACATCTCTTTTCATCCCATTCCACCAGAAACATCTACACAAATTTTGATACATTTTCGTACCACCAGGATGTATGGAAAATTTGGATTTATGAGCCTCACTAAGCACATCTTTTCTAAGAGACTCATGTGATGGTACAAAAAGTCTTCCAGCAAACCTTAAACCACCACATGAATCTATAGACCACCCCTTCATCACTTCGCCACTCTCTAACTTGGCTCGTACTGATTTAACTTCAGGATCACTTTGTTGAGCAGTAATCACCTTTTGAAGGATGGTAGGTTGTGCTACAAGGTTAAATAAGAAAGGTTGACTTTCTGATTCATTGGTCCTCATATCAAAATCTTCCAAATCATTACACATCTTCCATCTACGACATGAAAATCTTGCCAACATTCCCTGAGATTTCATACTCAAAGCATCTGCTACTACATTAGCCTTACCTGGATGATACTGCAGAGTGAAATCATAATCTTCTAAGTACTCCATCCATCTTATTTGCCTCAAATTCAGATCCTTCTGAGTAAAAAGGTATCGAAGACTTTTATGATCTGAAAATACTTCAAATTTTTCACCATACAGATAATGTCTCCATATCTTTAATGCAAATACAATGGCAGCAAGTTCTAAATCATGTGTAGGGTAATTATGTTCATGGGCCTTCAGTTGGTGTGAACCATACGCCACCACTCTCCCTAATTGCATTAAAACACAGCCAAGACCCACACGTGAAGCATCGTAATAAACTGTATATCCTACACCTCGTTCAGGAATAATTAAAACTGGGGCTGAGGTCAAATGATTTTTCAACTCTATAAAGGCTTGCTCACGTTCATCGTTCCATTCAAACTTCACCCCTTTTCTAGTCAGCTGAGTTAAAGGTACTACTTTTAGAGAGAAATCTTTTACAAATCTACGATAATATCCTGCTAAACCCAGGAAACTTCTAATCTCTGACACATTTTTAGGTCTATTCCAGTTAAGCACTACCTCCACTTTAGTCGGATCCACAGAAATACCTTCTTTAGAGACCACATGTCCAAGAAATTTAACTTCAGTCATCCAGAATTCACATTTACTCCATTTCGCATATAAATGATGCTCCTTCAACACTTGCAAAGCCATACGCAAATGCTGCTCATGCTCCTCCTTTGACTTAGAATATATTAAAATATCGTCAACAAACACCACCACAAACTGATCAAGATAAGGGTGAAAAATTCTATGCATCAAATCCATAAATGCTGCAGGAGCATTTGTCAAACTAAATGGCATCACTACAAACTCAAAATGTCCATATCTAGTACGAAAAGCTGTCTTTGGGATGTCTTTGTCTTTAACTCTCAACTGGTGGTAGCCAGACCTCAAATCAATCTTCGAAAAGTATCTAGAACCCCGTAGTTGATCAAACAAGTCATCAATTTTGGGCAAAGGATACTTGTTCTTCACTGTTACCCGGTTTAATTGTCTGTAATCCACACACAATCTCAAACTCCCGTCTTTCTTCTTAGCAAATAGAACTGGTGCTCCCCAAGGAGAAGTACTGGGTCGGATAAATCCTTTATCTTGTAACTCCTACAATTGAGTCTTTAACTCCTGTAGTTCAGCTGATGCCATTCCATGAGGGGTTATAGAAATGGGAGTTGTACCAGGATACGTCTCAATAGTAAAATCTACTTCTCTCTTAGGGGGTAATCTAAGTAAATCATCAAGAAATATATCTCGAAACTCATCAATTACTGAGACAGTTGGGGTAACTAAATTAGTAGCATCATAACTCATCACACTCGCTACCCATCCTAAGTAGTCTTTATGTTCATTATACCCAATATAGGTACAATGATGCTTATTCCCTCTACTCCCAAAAATATGAAATCTTTCACCACTTGGGAGATTAATAGTTACCCTTTTTCTTTGACAATCTATAACGGCATGAAAAGATGACAACCAATCCATACCTAGTATTATATCATAATACACCATTTTCATCACAACTAACCCAAATGCGACTTTACAATCACCTACATCAATTTAACAGTTGTGACACATCCTATCTAGATTCATCCCACTTCCAATAGGCGTCTCAACAGATAACTCATATTCTAAAGGTTCAGTTTCCAAACCCAAGGAAGATACAAGTTTTGTTGAAATAAAGGAATGTGTAGCACCAGAATCAAATAATATTTTAGCCCAAGTATTGAATAGAAGAAAAATACCTTCTACTATAGTATAATCTGGTTGATCCACATCTTGGGTGATAGCATAGGCTCTACCCTGAACTTTAGGTCTTCCTCGCCCTTGTGATACTTGAGGTCCTTGAGATGACTGCTCAGTATTCCTTTGTTGTGACTGTCTACTCTGCTGAGTCTGTTGTGCTACTGACTGAGCATTCTGCTGACGAGAATTAGTCATTTGATTCGATGCCTGCATTAGACGTGGACACTGATTTCGATAATGGCCATGTTCTCCACATTTAAAACACACACCTGAAGGTACACGGAACCTCTGGTCATCTTGGGTACTTCCCTGGACAGATCTGGTTGTTTGACTCTGTGTTTGCCTTAGACGCGGACACGTATTTCGATGATGACCTTGTTGCCCACACTCAAAACATTCACCTAGTACCTTGCGGAAACTCTGGCTATCACTGATAGGAAACTGAGTTTTCATCTGTCTCTTTTCTCCCCACCTAGGAAGTTTCTGTTCAGATCTTCTCTTCTTTAATTCCATTGTTTGCTTAATCTCTTCCTCATCTTGTTTTATCATTAAAGCTCGTTCAACCACTTCCGAATAGCTTTGAAGGTTCAACACTATAAGTTCATGTCGAAGTGATGGCTTTAATCCTTTCACAAACCGCTTAGTCTTTTCCTTCTCTTTCGAAATCATTGAAGTAGCAAACCGACTCAATGACTCAAACTTAGCCTCATATTGTGCCACTAACATATTTCCCTGAGTTAGATGAATAAATTCATCTAACATAGCATCTCGAAATACCTCAGGAAAATATTTACCCATGAAGGCTTCTTTGAAAGCATCCCATGTCCATTCTTCCTCTTGTTTTGTAATCTTAACAGTATTCCACCAATGATTTGCTTGTTCAACCAATTGAAATGTTGCAAGTTTAACCCAAATCTCTATAGGTGCTTGCATAGCATCTAAAATTCGGTTAGTTTGCTCCACCCATTCCTCAGCAATTAATGGACTACACCTTCCGTTGAAAGTTGGAGGATTGAGTCTCTTAAATTCACTCAATGCTGACATGTTCTGACCTCCATTACCATTACCCTGGTTCTGTGAACTACTAGTAATCCCACGAAGAACAGTAGCAAATTCTCTCATTATTTGGCGGAATTCACCAAATTCTTCCTCACTTTGTAAAGAGGACATCTCTGTTTCTCTATTATCAGACATACTGAAAAATATATTTCATGTCATAACAATCAAAGCAAAGCAATGTGAATTGAATAAATCTTATAACACAAACAAAACAAAAGTACTTTATACACATATAAACTTATTATTCTTTACAACAAAACCAACACGAGTACTCAAAAATAACAAAAACTTGAGTTACTCGATATCACTACACATAAAACCACTATATACATACAAGTTAGTCATTAACTAATTTATCTTTCCTACGCCATCTCACCACCATTTTGCATAAGTATCTTCGATAACAACAGGCTCAAAAGGTTCCTCCATTCTAACAGGAAAAGGATCTAGTATTACTGATTTCTGTTCACTCGTTTCACCCATCGTGCTTTCCCCACCTCTTGGGCTTACTTCACCTGCTAAACTTCCTTTTAACCTTTTCATCCACTGTCTCTCAGTCCTATAAGTATTTAGAAATCTCCTAGTATAGAATAAACGTCTTGTCACGAGTTTATTCTGATTCACTCCCTTCCCGGAGACTTTTAGACCCATTAATGCCTCATTCTTAACGTCTTCAGAAGTGCGTGGACCTGGATCAGTATATGAATAACGTAAAATTGTCCCTGCTAGCCTTTCATTCATCCTATTAGTATACATCCTTCGCACATCCTTCACGAGAACACCACCTAATATGCATTGCTCATTTCTATTCACACAAGTCCACCTGTCGTATTTGGTTCTCCTCATACTACAAAACCAAATAACAATAAAATTATAAATTCACATAGACTAGTCGAGTATAGGTAATAACAAACTAAGATATCTTTAAGACTGTCTCACAATCATAAGGGATGTCTACAGAATCTTAACCTAAAGCTCTGATACCAACTTTGTAACACCCCGATTTCGGCATTACGAAAGTGGCGCCGAACTAGGGTATTATGTAAAATTTTTAAACTTTCAAAATATAATCATCCTTCTACACATGTTAGTATTCTTAATCTAATTTAGAGCATCCTTAATTATATAAAAAGATTTTGGCAGAATTTCTTCTTAATAACTGTATGCCAAAATATATAAACCTGAAAACTTTAAGATTTCATTCTAAACACTCCCAATAATATTCTACACCAACTGCTTCATTTCATTATCTAAAAAAAACATAACTAATTTTAGGATTTCTAAAATTCAAATACAAACATACAAAAGTGCATCAAAGCCACATACTACAAGCTCCTGCATCTATAATTACATATAGTTTTCAAAGTGGTAAAACTCTTGTTCTGGAGTATCCTTGTCTTCTATATACAACATCTCCAGCATTGCCTAGGAACCTGAAAAGTAGGGGTGAGCTAATGCCCAGTAGATATTTATACATAAAGGTAGTTTTAAGAACTTTACAATAAATAAATTTGTACATATATAAAACACCCTTCGACTTCAAACAGTAAGTTTAACGAAACCCAAAACAACATATCAATCACAGTATTCACAAAATAGCAAAAACACATTCATTCCATTATTTAAAACAATTTTCACTAATTTTTACTCTTGCGTACTTTACGGGCATTATTCCGAAGGACCGTCGCCCCAAAAACTGGCCAACGTACTTTACGGGCATTATTCCGAGGGACCGTCGCCCCAAACACCGGTGCCATATCATAACAACAACCATGGCCATCACGTTTTCATTTTTCCATTTATTTCACAATATATCCATACAAATAATTCATTTATAAAATCATCACACGTGCTGACACAATTTTCTCACTGTATTTATAAATTTAACATTCACATAAAAATTATTATTCAAATCCGATTCGAAAAACAATCAATTGGATCAACATGTAGTAATTTAAGAATTTCATAAACATTTATCAAAACATTTAATGTAATAAAACACCCTACTTTTCAGTTTTAAAACTAAAATCTCCCAAATACATATAAATACCTACCTGAATATTAAACGATTATTTCTACACTTCGGCTGACTGTTCGTTCCCCTCTGAATCACTCCCTAGTATTATTTTAACAATAATAACACGTAATTATTTAATAATTCAAACTTAGTTATCTAAAATTGTATGTACATAAACATCTGCATATATATATATATATATATATATATATATATATATACTAACAATTATATTTCTACAATTAAATCATATGAAATCATTTATAATTCTTAAAACAGAAGGTTAATCATCCAAAATATAAATTTAAAACAAACATTTTTTTTTTCCTTTCTTTCTTTCTTTCTTTCTTTTTCTTTCTTCCTTTGTTTTTGCTTTCTGCCGAAGCTTTCAAAGTGATGAAAGCAGAATTCTTTATATATATACATAACCACCGCCTCATTACATTCAATTGCATTATTTTATTATTATTTTATTTCAATTTAATCCTTTAACCGACAAAAACATAATGAATTTGATTTCTTAATAACAATTTAACCCTTCAATTAATTTTATTATACTTTTCACGTACAATAAAATTTATATTACTCTAAAATTTAATTCTTTTGAAATTAAGAACTTATTTACCCATAATTAGATAATTCATTTCTAATAAATGTATTTACTTTCTGATTTATAAATACATATATACTAATCAATCTTCGGGTATCACAGCTACAATTCCAAATCAGGAAAGAAATATGAAGATTCCAAATTGGAATGGCAATTAGCAATTATATTTTATTTAGTTATTTTTAATAAGACCCCTCTAAATAATAAAAATAAAAATTTTATTAAATATTAGATATATATAATAATTAAGTACTTATATTAGGGTTTATTTGTTATAAATAAATTTATATTATATATTTATTTAATTTTTAAAATATATTTATTTAAGACACGATTATTCGTTTATTCGTGTAAGACACGATTATTCGTTTATTCGTTTAAGACACGATTATTCGTTTATTCGTTTTTTAAAACACGATTATTCGTTTAAGACACGATTATTCATTTAATTAATCGTGTCTTAAACGAATAATCGTATCTTATATATCAAATACGGATACGACACGAATAATAATCGTGTCGTACGAATACGATACGATTATTATTCGTATCAAGTTTTTCAAATCCAAATCCGTTTAATGATATTGAATTCGTATCGAATAATCGTGTCGTGTCCCAAATTGTCACCCGTAATATCAGTTTGTCTTCTCTGCGCATCATTTAGCTACGGTGAGTCTACAATATTTTTTTTGCTCTTGTTCTTTTGCTAGGAACCTCTAGCTATGGATTGCAAGAGTTTTTAATGCATCAAGTCCAAATACTATTGATTGGGAAACATTTTGTTGGGAACTTGTGTCTTAAAAACTACCATCCCAATTGAAGATATGTGAATTGTAGCTTGTGTATGTGTGGTTCATCTCATTTGGAGATCTCGTAATTTGGTGAGATTCCAAAATGCTAAACTAAATATAGAAAGGGTTAAGGTTTTGGGTTTATCTCTTTTACAAATCTTATGCAGAAACTGCCCAGGAAATGTCACTCATTTTAATAATTTGATTACTTTCTCCAGGTTAGGTATTGCACCAACTTATGGCAACGCTCCAAAGATCATACCAGTTTACTGGTCTCCCCCATTTATAGGTTGGGTTAAAATTAATACTGATAGTTTGTATAAGCAAAATCCTGGCCCAGCCGCCTGCAATGGTGTTTTCAGAGACAGTGATGGAGTGTTCTTAGGTGGATTTGCTACCAGTTTAGGTATACAATCTTCCTTCTATGCTGAAGCTCTGGTGTTAATCCTTGCTATTGAAGAAGCTTGGTCAAGAGGTTGGCACAAAATTTGGATTGAAAGTAACTCTTTTGGTTTGGTGCATTGTCTTAACAATAACTCTTTTCTCCCTCCTAGGAATCTTCTCAGGAGGTGGCAAAATTGTTTGTTCTTATCAAGCATATGGAAATGAGTATTTCATCTATCTTCAGAGAAGGAAACAAAGTAGCGGATGCTTTGGCTAATTCAGGTTTATCTTTTCGGTCTTTTATTTGGTAGAGACCACCACCAAATTAGGTTAATATTCCAATTTTAATTAATTCTTTCCTTTTTCATATCTCGAATTTCTTTTCCGAGCTGATCTTTGCCTTTTCTACACCTTCTTTCTCTTTTTGCTTCTTCATCTCCGACCGCCAAAGACAACTACTTGGAAGAGATTGCTATTATCCTTGCCCGCCATAAACAAAATGCCACAGCCCCCGGTCCCACAGAAACGACACCAGCCCCTCTGCTCTTAAAAAAGCAAACTTTTGCATCCTTGCTTGCTCAGCCTGACGATTTAATGCAAGTTTCTCAACCACTTTCTTTGCCTACTCAAGTGGCGACACGATTGTGTACATCTTGAACCAGACTTGCATAAGAAAAAATTGGATTTATGCAAAACAAATCTTATTGGAGGTATGGCTTTGCGCCCAGGTTCGAAACCTTTGAACATAGAGGATTTGAAACAATATGTACACAAGATCTGGAATCCTTCTGCGGCCTTGCAGTCAACTCCATTGCCTTCAGGATTTTTTGACATTCACTTTCACGCAGAGACAGATATGCGGAAAGTTTTGAGTGGTGGTTTATGTACGCTGCCACAAGGATTTTTCAGATTGTCTAAATGGCAACCAAACTTTAATCCTTATCATCCAAAGATTCAATCTCATGCACAAATCTGGATTTGAATTTATGGTCTTAGCATGAAATATTGTCACCCCGTCTTTTGATGACAGTCGTACGCGGAGTTGGGATCCCTCTGCAGCTCGATCAAGCGACAACAGAGAAAAAATATGGGTATTATGTGTGTATCCTAAAAGAGATGAATTTATCTTGTTCCTTACCAGATATAATTTCAGTTGAATTGCCTGACTACGCCTTTGATGTTGAAATTCACTATGAGAATCTTCCGGCTAGATGTACTGGGTGTTCTCTGTTTGGACATAAGATTGACAAATGTCGTTGTACTTTAACAAATGGCAAAGGACAAGTAACTAAGCGTGTCCGTCCGAGTGCCAAAGAGTCGTAAGTTATCACAGTTGTTGAGGACGGGACAACTTCGACAGCAATAGATGCCAGAGATACTAATAAGGAATCTGACTTAGAGCCTGTAAAGGACCTGGCTGAGGTTGAGATAGAGATTCCCATACCTAAAGCAACCAATGAGCCTTCATATACAACATAATGATGTTAACAAAGATTCCTGCAAGGTAGATGCCGAGGTGATACCTACAGCTTCTCCGATTACTGCAGCAAATCAACCACACGAGGATGATATAGATGGTTCTTAACAACAACCCAAATAATGGGGACGATGCTCAAGAGACTTTGTCAAAAGGTGCTTCTGCTGATGATGGTAGCTGTGCCTTGGGTTGCATGCAGCCCCATATAGAGCTTGGAAGTGCTGTTGCCGGTCCTACCTTTGGAGGCATGCAGTCACAAATCGAATCTATTCATGCAAATCCATGTCAGGGATCTCCACAGGATAGAGGTAACGGGATTTCGAAAGTTTTTCAACAGGAGATATGGTTGCTAGTATTCTTACAAAACCACCAGTTGAAGATGGTTTTGAGATTGTGCAATCTAAATTGGCTCGCAGGTGTCAAAAGGCTAAACAAAAGGTAATAGATGAGTTATACCTCTCACGAGGTGGGTCTTCACAACCCTCTTCTTCATGAAGATTATTTTTTGGAATATTAGGGGATTGGCTAACCCCAAATCCAAACAAAAGTTTGCCAATTTATGTATTTATTATCGTCAGGAGATGGTGGAAATTGCAGAACCTATGACCGATTTTCAGAATATTCCGGATAGCTACTGGCGTTTGCGTAATCTTTCTTTAGTTGCTTGCACCACAAACCCAACTTCTAAACTCTGGGTTTTGAAGGCTAATTCCGAGTCTATAGATGATGCTATTGCAACTGGGGATCAACATGTTTCTATTTCGGCTACTTTAGACGGGATTCGGTGTAACTACTCCTTTGTTTATGCCTCTACATATTATGGTACTCGTCCGTGTCTTTGGGATGATTTGTTAACAATTAAAGATAATAGAGATGGGCCTTGGCTATTCGCTGGTGATTTCAATGCAACCTTGGTGCTCACGAGCAGCGAGGCGGGGGTCTACTGGGTCCTCTATCATGTGCTGATTTTCAGAATTTTCTTGATGATTGTGGTCTCTTTCATGTCCATTCTAAGGGTTTATAGTACACCTGGGCTCATAGTAGTTCTACTGGCCATATTGAACGCAGGCTGGACAGGATGCTTTGTGATTCTTCCTGGTTAGATAGCTGGGTTTCGTCTTCAGTTCATAATCTTCCCCGTATAGTCTCTGACCACTCTCCTACAGTGTTAAGTTGTGTTGCTTCTCCCAGTTCAGGTCCGAAGCTTTTCCGTTCTTAGAATATGTGGATGCTTCATTCTGACTTCAAAGCTGTAGTGCTTCAGGTTTGGAACTCTATAGAAACTCATGGTTGCCCCAGGTTCATGGTGGTAAAAGAGTTACAAACTGTCAAACATAGACTTCGAGAATGGAATTATTTTGTTTTCGATAATATCAATGATCAGGTTTCTCAAGCTCATCAAGCTCTTTTAGATATTCAGATGCGGATTGCTTCTAAAGGTCCGTACTTTACTCTCCTGGATTCCCAAATTGTGGCTAAAAGTTGGGTTTTAGAGGTGGTGAACATGCAAACTATTTTCTGGAGAGATCGTGCTCGGGTGAAGTGCCTTAAGGACGCTTATAAAAGCACAAAAACCTTTCATAATTATGCCCGGGCTCGACAGGCTCGGGCGATAATCTCTGGGCTGTTTATTGGAGATTCTTGGTGTGATGATCTGTAGATCATATCTAATCATGTTGGCGATTATTATCAGGGCTTATATTCGGCGGTTGCTACTGACTCGGGAAAGAATTCTGAGCTGTATAATTTAATTCCTACAATTGTTTCTCAAAAAGACAATAATCTTCTTAGTTCGGTGCCTTCTGCAGAAGAAGTTAAGAGGGTGGTTTTCCAGATGGATCCTCAAAGTGCTTTCCGCCCGGATGGTTTTCCTGGTTTATTTTTTCAACATTATTGGGATGTAGCGGCTGTTGACGTTATTCTGGGGGTTCAACAATTTTTTAAAGACAGTTATCTACTACCTAATCTAAATTCTTGTTTCATTGTGCTTTTACCTAAAAGCTCAGATGCTAATTCGATCTTGTAGTACAGACCTATCACTCTCGCCAATTTCTTTTTCAAGATCATAACCAAAATGCTTCATTGGAAAAATCATCTCTCGTCAGCAGTCTCCTTTTATTCCGGGTCAAAGTATTCATGATTGCATCACCTTAGTGGCCTTAGTCTCGAAGGGAATTAACTTACTGGACTGGAAATTTTTTGGTGGTAATATTGGTTTGAAATTGGATATTACTAAGGCCTTTGACACGCTCAACTGAGATTTTTTTGCTTTCGGTGATTCCTCTATTTGGTTTCCATGACAAGTTTGTTCACTGGATTTCTATTATCCTATATTTAGCTAAACTTTCTGATGTAGGACAATTTTAAAATTTAATTAGTGTAAAAAGTCTTTTATTGTTGCTAATTCGATTTTTTATTTAATTTTTAAATTTCTTATTTAGATAAAAGTTATATTTTCTTATTTAAATTAACTTATAGCATTAGGTTTTCTCTATTATATGTAGAGAGTTTATATTATTATGTTAAAGAATGTTTTCATTCAATAAAATATTCTTCTTTGATTTTATCCTTTATGAAATTGTTATCTTGACACTAGTATTTCGAGTCGTTAAGATTGAGACGGCATTTAATCCCATCTATTAAAACATTTATCTAACTCGTTGCGTCAAAAAACTAAGCGAGATTCGATATTCGACGAAGTACTTTTATCTCACCTTCTCTCCCACCTACATCCAAGAACAAAGAACTGTGTTGGTTGTAAGCGCCTATGCTTCTAGTTGTTTCATGCCATAAATAAACTCGAACACTCAAGAAATCTATTGGATAGACGGATTCACATTGCTTAAATAAACTCGAACACTCAAGAAATCTATTGGATAGACGGATTCACATTGCTTACAACAACATAGTTCTCTATTCTTGGAGCTAAAGCAATTTGCTTTGCTTTACATCCGTCCGAAGGTTTCATTTCTAATACATTTGTGGGACAACCTCGAACATATTGAGTACACCCTATACATATATCATAAATCTTTACTTAATGTGACATTGGATTTATCAATTTTTGAACTCTTAAATTTTTTATCTAGTCAATATGCAAAAAACATATATTTAAATACTAGATAAATCAATAATTTACTAGAGTTAATGACTATTATTCTAAATACTACTTGTTCAACAAAATTGATTGGTTGATACGAGTTGATTTTTTGTTACAATAAATTGAGGAAACAATAGCTGACCCCATAGCTACTTTAGCAGCTACAATAGCTATAACAAAAATTGAGAAAATATCTCCTTTTAATTGTCAACTATTAAAAAATTAAAGAATGTTACGAAATTTATATTAACTGTATTTAGTATAAGTGTTAGAAATGAGTTTGGGTAAAACTCAATCCAAAAGCTAGCTCAAGGGGAGAGGGCGCCTAATCTATATATAACAAAGATAACAGCCTAGAAAAATAGCAATGTGGGATAATTAACAATAAATTTAAGACATATCAAAGCCCGAACCATATTTCGACTTGTTCTTGATCCATGGATATTGATAGAAAATAAAAAGACACTCAAAACACGTAAATGCTTGAGCATCATTGACCAACTCCCTACCAATTTTGGTTTATTTTAATATGAACAAAAATTCAAGTAATTTGATTGCTTAGAATCTAACACATATGGAACAGAAAACTATATTTGTAATATATCAAATAAAATAATTTTCATTTTCATTTTCTATTTATACATGAATAGTATTAAATTAGAATTGAAGGAAATGGATGTGACAACACAAAAAAAAGTTAAATTTGGATTGATATTGCTCATTATAAAAAAATTTATTGATGAGCAACAACAATTGCACCTATCAAAGAAACTAAAAGAATTATTGAAATGAGTTTGAATGGAAGAAAAAATTTTGTTGATAAATGAATTCTAATTTGTTGACTATTACTTATCAAATCTTGTTCTATAATCTGGATGGATTGTGTAGTCCAAATAATCACGTACCACGACGTTTCTAGAATATTAGTGATTAGTGAAAAAAAATATTTGTATAATCCAAGAAAGTAACCCCATCACCAATAGTCCAAAGATTAAAATGAAAATAGTTCGAATAGTCAAAACCATTCATGAACATTACAGCCAATAGTCCAAAGATTAAAATGAAAATAGTTGGAATAGTCAAAACCATTCATGAACATTACAGCAAATATGATTAAAACATTTACAGCCCCTACATAAATAAGGAGTTGTGTGGCAACTACAAAATAGGAAGTTGATAGAATATAGAATAAGGATATACAAACAAGAACCAATCCTAAGGAAAAGGCGGAATAAATTGGGTTAGTAAGTAATACCACTCCCAGATCTCCTAATATAAGACCCAATCCGAGGAAAACTAAAAGAAAATCATGTATTGATTTAGGCAAATATATTATATTAAAATAAGAGATAAATAAATCAATATGTTTTTCATGACCTTATTGAACCAACCAGAATTTTTTTTTATGAGGCATTCCCAATTGAATTAAATTCTAATATACTAAGTGAAAATTAATGCAGGTACAATAGAGCTATTGCATCTATTTTGTTCTTTTCTTTATTCAAAATGGCAATTTGAAATTGAAACTATATAGTTCGAAAAAGTTATGTATATGTACATATTAATAGACTTTCAACACAAATGAAGTTGTACTTCTCATCACCCAATCAATAGTTGGGTTTTGTAGTTATTGAACAAGTAAAGAAAAAAAATTTATTCCTTTATACCAAATATATCAAAACCAAGAAAAAAAATTTATTCCTTTATACCAAATATATCAAAACCAAGTAAAGAAATTTATTTTTTTATACCAAATATACCAAAATCAAACCTTAGGAATTGGAAATTAATAGGCTTACACTTTTTTTTTTAGGCGAATTCAAAACTATTCGAATTATAAAATCATCAATGACTGACATTGGTAAACGAACTAAAGCAATTTGATTATAATTCAATTCATAATGGTTATAAGTAGTAAGTTAATACTTTTCGGTCATTGATAAATAATTTGTTGGACAATACTCAACATAGTTACCACAAAAATTACAAATTCCAAAATCAATACTGCAATTAAGCAAACGTTTTTTTTGAATATCTGTTTTCAGTTTTCAATCAACAACAGGCAGATCCATAGGAGATACGCGAACTCATACTTCACAAGCAATACATTTATCAAATTCAAAATGGATTCAACCGTGAAAATGCTTCGATGTGATTAATTTTTTATAAGGATATTGAATAGTTACAGGTAAACAATTTGCTTTGGATAAGGTAATCATGAAACTTTGCCCAATGTACCTTAGCAGAGGAAGTTCTTTCTCAAGGTGTTACAACCTTGTTTGCGTCGAAGAAAATGCTTCCTATCTCAGTTCCGCGCAATTGGCATCTATTATGCACTTGCTCTATATATGCGGATGATGTGTTTATTTTCTGCAGGGGTAATTCAACTATTTCTCACTTGATGAATATTTTAGAACACTATGGGCTGGCATGTGGGCAGAATATTAACAAAAACAAAAGTCACATTTTTTGGGCAAATCTAATCTTCCACGAAAGGATCGGATTGCTTCGATGCTTGGTTTTTTGGAAGGTTCTCTTCCCTTCTCTTATTTAGGTGTTCCTATCTTTTGCGGTATTCCTCGGAGACAACATTTACAAGTGTTAACAGATAGGGCTGGTTCTTATCTGTCGGGTTGGCAAGGTAAAATTCTCTCCATGGCTGGCCGAGTAGAGTTAGTTAAGTCAGTCTTTCGGGCGGTGCTTCTTCTCAACTTTATAATTTGCTTGTGGCCTCGTTCTCTTCTTAATTCTTTGCAACGTTGGGCTCGTAACTTTATTTTATCGGGAGACCATCAACGCCGTAAACTTGCTCTGATTTGTTGGGATCACTTTTCTACTCCGAAGGAGGAAGGAGGGTTCGGGCTTTGAAATCTTGAAGTTCTTAACCGCTCTTGTTTCTTAAGTCTTTTGGGATGCTAGGAATTCTATGTCCAGTAGCTCTGTTTTTTTTCAGAGGCCGGTATAGTTTATTAGATGGCAGTTGGTTTTCAGGTGATCCTCTTTATGGGTTGGTTATCATTCTGTTTTGAATTATTGTAATGCGGGTTCGCAATGGATTATTGGGGATGGCTCTCGTATAAATTTTTGGTTAGATACCTGGTTGCCGTCTCCTATTCTGAAGCGAAATTATGGTGTTTCTCTTGGGACCACTGTCTCAGAACTTATAAGGAAAGGAAGGTGCATTCTTCCTGATAATTTCTTTGTTAATTTTTCACAGCTTCGGCAACCTATTTCGGATATCGTCCTGGCCTAGGTACCTTGTGATGACCGGCTTGTTTGGAAGAACTCTCGGGATGGCAACCTCTCTTTGAAGGATAGCTATAATCTTCTTAGAATTCGTCGGGACCAGAAAGCTATTATGAGAATTCTTCATAATAGCCTGCCCACGGATGACATTCTTCAAAGTCGTGGCATCGTTATGGTTTCTGCTTGCTCCTTAAGTGCTAGTCCCTCTCATGCCGAATGGGTGGATCACTTATTTGTTTGTTGTTCCTTTGCTGTAGATCTTTGGCAATGGCTTGGTTCTTTGTTTCGGTTGTCGGTGCCTCCTTTATATACAGTTCAAGATTTATGGCACTATATTCCTAGTTGCAGTTTCAGTCCACAGCTTTTTCATTTATGGCTTTTGGCGGCTTACCATCTTTTTTATTCTTTGTGGAAAACCAGGAATAAACTTCGGTTTGAAGATGTCTCTCCCTCTCTTCATTCGTGGAAGTTATAGCTCATATCAGGTACTATGTAAAAATTTGTGTCATTTTGGGTCTGATAGAGAAATTCTTCATGAGTTAAGAGTGCCCTGGTCTCTTGGCAAGGCACCGAAGATTCATATTTTGACTTGGGTCCCCCCGCCTATATCTTGGATTAAAGCCAATTCTCATGGTCTAGCGAAAGGTAACCCCGGCCCTGCCGCATGCGGAGGTGTGTTCAGGGATCATTCGAGGAACTTTTTAGGTGGTTTCAGTCTTTTTCTTGGTCACTCTAATGCCTTTTTGCAGAATTAATGGCTATTATTTTGGTTATAGAATCGGCTGTAGAGAATGGTTGGTATAATCTCTGGCTTGAGGCTGATTCTATGCTCGTAATTCAGTACTTGGCGAATCCCTTTTTAGCTCCTCCATCGATTCTTCACAATCGCTGGTTGAATTTTCGTTTTCCGTTGGTGGGGCTCTCCTCCAACTGCGGTTCAAAGGATGCATGTGGTTCTTCCTGACTAATGAAGGAGTTGCTGGGCCATCCTTTTCTTTCTTGTGTTGCTTTGTTATTAGCTAGTGGCGAATACGTAGTGTTTGCATGGTTTTGTGCCTTCATTTTTAGCTTTCCATTAGCTAGGTTTTTTCGTTTCTTTTTGGGCTTACATTGTATTATACTCTCTTTTATTTATTTAATAGCATTGCTCTGAGCCTTGGCTTGAGGCTTATTAAAAAAAATAAAAATTATGTTAATATTCTGCTTGCATTTCTTTGGAACATATATAAAATGATGATAAGTTTACAAATATAAAGTTCATGCATTTGTTTTTACAGGTTCTTTCCCTAAAATATTCTCATTAAAAAATCATAGCTTGTTGGGCTTTTACTTAAAATTTGAATAATTTAATAAATAAATTTTATAATAAACACCCACTTTTATATGCTAACTAATCTAAGAATTCGTTATTTATTAGCTATTTATGTCTTATGACTATTAATTTTATTCTACATACAATAATACTAATTTGAAATTATCAATAATTCAATAATTTATTTTTAAAAACTACTAAAACTAAACTCCAATTGCCAACTTAATCTTAATATGCCATTGACAATTCTCGCCTAAACGAGGGCTGTGAGGAAATTTTGTTTTGTTCAGGGGAAAGGTCAAAATGTAAACATGCATGGTAACTCCAGAGAGAAATAGAAATCTGAAAGAACAATACATAGTTAAAAATTATTTACTTTAATTAATAGTATATTTATCATCTAGTTAATTAACTTTATTTTTTAAATATTTTAACCTTTAAATTATTTATTTTTTACTATGCTCCGATTGTACATGTATAATATATCATACAACAATTATATGATAGCATAACTCTTCATACATATTCCTACTAAATCCAACATAGCAATATACATTTCATTGAATGTTGGGCTATAAGAAGTTAAGGGTAAATTTACAAAATCATGTGCTTTGTCTACTTTTTTAGTTGACAACAATTAGTGGAGGTTTAATATACCAATTGCGATATTGACCTTTTATCCTTCTTAAAAGCAATTCTATCTCAGTTTCAAATATATCTTATTAACAATAATTGTAATGATTTTATCCTATTCTGGTGGATTCATATTACATGTGGATTGTAGTTTTTTAAATTTGAAATATTAATTCAAAAGATTTTATTACACTAATTATCTAAAACATAAAATTTAAAAAAAATGAAAATAACACTGCGTATATTATACAAGGGAAAAATTAATAGTCTCATTTTTACAACATTGACTATTGAATTCAAAAACTTTTAACTATTTATTAATACTAAATCTAATATATATAATATAATTAATCATTTAAGTATTTTCTTTAAATTATATAAAACTTTTCATGTGAGGATATTTGTATTAATTTATATTTTTCAGTAAATCATTTTAAAAATATGTGGATATATGTAAAAAACAATTAAGAATTGACTATTCTTTTAATATGATTGAAATCGAAGGTTTAAATTAATCAAAATTAGCGCTATTTTCACCCTTCTAATATTATTTTAAAATCACTTCTTTAAATTAATGTCCAAATTAAATAATTTTTATAAATAATAGCTACCTGCTTTAATCTATAAATAGTTATTCTCTAAATGAACCACTTTAAAACATATAAAATTAGTATCAAATAGGGTGAACACCATAGAAAAAATTATAAAATATATTTTTAATATTATTTTTAAATTTTATTAATTATCTTAGACAATATAATGAACCAGGTATAATTAATATTAACATAGTTTTGTTTATGATGATGAGTATGAATTATTTTATACGTATTTTTTTGAATATTTTGTTATTTAATTAACATTTAAAATGATAGGAATACAAGTATACAAATATATATATGTATGTATTTATGTATGTGTGTATTTACATATGTATATATTGCATAGAAGTTGTTAATCAACATTATATTTGTAATTATAATATAAAAAATTAAATTACAATATAAAATTTGTATGCAAAATGTATATAATATTTGTGAAAAATGTTGGGATAAATTAACACAAATAATCACTGAAATACAACAATTACATTATCTCCTCTTGTTTGAGCCTAATAAAAAACAAACAAATAAAGCAACAATCTTGAGCACTAAATAAATTCTCAAATAACAATTGAATCACCACAACACAGCCACAAAACAAAATCAATTTAACGTGGAAAACCTTACTAATGTGAGGAGTAAAATTCACAGGACTGAATAATAAAAATACACAAGTTCTCTTTAACTAAAACTAGAGACAGGCATCTACAACATTCTCAAGATTAAATAATCTTGGCAAACAATTAAGTTTTACAAAGAAATTAAAGAGAGTTAAAAAAGTTTCATTAAAAATGTTAGCTCAACTATCAACTCCAAAATCTGGTGAAAGAGAGCTCCAAATTCGATGTCCACTGTTCAGATTGTAGTCTTATGAGTTGTGAAGTTGCTGGTAAATGTTTAGCTCAATAGAGAAATTTAAATTTCTTCAAGAGAATATTCAACGGAGTTTGACGACATCAGAAGCGAGGAAATCTCGCGAAATCAGGTCATTGAAGAAGATTCTACACAACATCAATAACAAAGTGTGAGTTTTTTATTTGTATAAATCCATTAGTTGTATAATCTAATTTCTAAATAGATTTTCTTTTGTGGACATATTCCCATGAATATAGGATTGAGAAATTCGAACAACATTAAAATTTTATGTCTTTATTATTTTATTTATGACTTATTAATTAGATTGATTGTGGAACACATCTACCATAAAATCTTTTAAAATCTTCTCGTAATATTGGTTCATAGGTGCAAGAAAGCAAATCTACAAAAATTTCTTCTTGGCTTGGGAACCCAATTCGTTAATAATGTATTTATGACCACTCAAATTTTCCACATTCCTCCACCATCCATTGTATTATATAGCTTTAATTATCATGTTCTTAATACATACCTCGTTAATGCTTGTGATAATTACACATCAATATCCGTATATATTTATTAATTTAGAAGGAGACTTTTTGGAGAAGTTGGTGACCATAAAATTTATCGAAAAGTAGATTTAAGTATACATAATGCTTTTCCAAAAGTCTTTTTGGATTAGATCTCAATGCGACTTTCAGAAGTATTTTCTTTTATGTGGAAATGCATTTCCAATGACAATACACAATGTCATGTGTCGCCAGAATGCAAGTGGAATCGCCGAAGAAGTAGAGGTATATCAGCTCGCAACCTCCAACACACAGGCAAGCTACCCCTCTAATGCTAGCGTGCAAGCAAATTGGTTCATATATGAACAATATGCCACGAACAAAAGGGCTTGCAAGGGTGAGCTGAATGTGTTGGAGACTTGGAGCATTTTTGGGGTAGATCATGAGCATTATGGCTAGCTTGGACCTACACACATATGGGCAGTATATGTTTGGGTTTGTCCCAAATGCCTTATTGTATTTTAGGCCCAAAATGGCCTTGTATTATAATTATCCGATTTGTCCAAATTTATATAAGTGGTGATAGATACGATTTTTCTTTCTTTATTTAATCTCCACCATCTAATGTGCTCAAGAGCCAATCACTACCATTCATGTGTACGTATAAATTCCATAGTTTGTGTAATGAAAAGTAGAAGCATTCCATTCCCAAATTGAGCAGCCCGTGACTTCCTATTTCTTCTCCAATTTCGGTTGCACTTTCATTACTTTGATTGAGCTTTTCTTCACCTTTCACGCCAACACACACTCACAAAGTGATCTTGGGTTGTTAAGGCTTACTTGAGTAGTGCTAGGAGCTGTTCTAAGTGCTGCACGGAGCCGGAATTCATCAAATTTCCAGCACGTGACAACAAGGAGTGTTGGTGCCAATTTATTTCTAAGAATTTCATACTTAAACTTAACATATGAGGCATATATATTATAATTTAGAAAAAACGAAGTTAAATGATCTTCAATTTTATACAAAAACAATCAATTAAGAAGAGAAGTAAGAAATTAATGAAAAGTAATTAAGGGAAACTTTGAATTAATAAATTAAATTTTTTGTTGCAAATTACTAAATATTAAAGTTCATGTTAATCTTCATACAAAATTAATAAATTATGATTAAATTATTTCCTAATATTTTTTAAACCATATTTGACTATCATATATAATATTTTTAAGGTAAATCTTCTTACTTATTTCTATTAACTCAAGACTAGATGATTTATAAATAGATTTATTTTTTATCAAAATTATTCTGAAATTTTTAGTTTTGTTATTTTTAAATTTTTTGTTTTGTTAGTATATTCATTGAATTTTTTACTTACCCACCCGGAGATGAAGATCAAATTCAGTAAGATGATAAAAAATTAAACACTAAAACTATCATTAGTTGATAGGTGGCTAGTAGCTTGAGCTTGTACTATTGCAAAGAAGGCAATCGGTTATATACTTGTTATTTGTTAAACAAAAGGAGAAGGAATCCCTAAGGGATTACATAAAATGCTACAATGTCGAAAGGACTCAACTAAATTGGTTTAATGAATGGGTTGCTCTCTTAAGAATGATAGAAGTCTCTTACCAAGTAAACTTTCTTGGTCTCTTGCTATGAAACCCCTACTTTATTGGTCTCTTACAATGATAGAAAAGTATGCAAATGCTGAAAAGTGATAACAAAAACAAAGAGGGCGGAGAAAGAGAGATCGTGGGAAGGAGAAGAGGAGAGATGATCACCATCCTGATCATCATAGTCAAAATAAACAACATTTTTTAATAAAAGAGCCAATGGAAGAGACTAGAGCTCGACCACAACATGCCACTCACCTTTTTCAATACAAAAAACTGAATGCTATGTATGATCAAGTCTTTGCAAAAATAAAGGATCAATTAGTGTTGAAACAACTACTGCATCTCAAAAGACACCGTTTGAGAAAGAATTCGAAGAAGTATTGTCATTTTCATAAGGATTTTGGTCATGAAACTTTAGAGTGCTTAAACTTGATGGACCAAATTGAAGATCTAACAAGACGGGGTCATCTATAAGAGTTTGTCAAAAGTCTCTAAAGATTTAATCAAAAAAAGGATCAACCTGAATTTTCTAGAAAGGAAAAAGGGAAAAAAGAGAATATGGACAATGAGGAGAACATGTATGATGTTAATGTAATAAATGAGCTGTTAGCAGCAAGAGATACGAAAAATGCAAGAAGAAGTCTTTTCGTGGAGTTGCGTATGAGCCATTAGGTGTTGGTATCAATATCACTAATTATGTTTCGTTTGAGGATCAAAAAAGGGATATTCCTATCACCTTTTCTAAAGATGATGCCAGAGAGCTTCATCACCCTTACACTGATGCCTTGGTTGTCACATTGCCTGTGGCAAACAAGTATTTATGTAGAATTCTTATTGATAATAGAAATGCAGCTGATATCTTGTTCTTGTTAACCTTTGAGAGGATGGATAAATCAAAGCTTTGACCTTATGTCATTCCTTCAAAAGGTTAGATTTTACAGGTAAAGCCATCATACTAGGAGGAATGATGGAATTGGCTGTCACATTTAGGAAAGCCTAACTAAAGCATCTTAGTGGTAGACTCTGTTGTGGCAGACCATCATAGTTTTGACAATGCAATTATTCGGCGTCTTCTCTCTACCCATTACATGCCACCACTTAAATATATAGTCTTACCATAAAGTTTTCAACTGATGAAAGGGTAAGGTTTATGAAAGGTGATCAAAGAAAAACTCATGAATGTTATAAAGAGGTCTTCAAGAAAGGAAAAGAGATCATGCAAATTATAAGTCTCATCTAAGAACAACCAAGGAATACAAGCGTGTCTCTCTAGCTGATGAGTTGATAAAAGTACCCCTTAAAGAAGATAATGAGAAAATTATTAAAATTGGCTCTCAACTCTCAATTCAATTAAAGGAAGAGCTCATCTCATTTCTCAGTGAACATGACGATGCTTTTGCTTGGAATCATAAAGATATACTTGGGATTGATTCCAAAATTATAATCTATTGACTAAATACAGACTCTAAGATTAAAGCAGTTAGACAAAAAAAGAGAAGCTTGAATACCGAAACGTGTGTTGCTATAAATAAAGAGGTAGATAAGCTAAGGAAAATTGGTTTCATCAAAGAAGCTAAGTACCTAAAATGGTTTGCAAATGTAGTCATGGTTAGAAAAGCTAATAGGCAATGAAGGATGTGTGTGGATTTCACAGATCTCGACTAAGCATGTCCTAAGGATAATTTCCCTATCCTTCAAATTGATCAACTTGTAGACTCTATAATTGGTCATGAGTTTTTAAGTTTTACGAATGCTTACTCAGGATATAATCAAATTAAAAGTATAAGCCTGATCAAGAAAAGACTGCTTTTATATCCAATTAAGACCTTTACTGTTACATGGTCATGCCTTTTGAAGAATACAGGAGCAACCTATGAATGGAAGTAAACAAGATGTTTGCTGATCCAATTGGTCATGCAATAGAAGTGTACGTTGATAATATGCTCACCAAGAGCTTATAAGATCTAAGAAAAATTTTGAAGTACATAGGCAATACAAAATGAAGTTTAACCGTGCCAAATATGCTTTGGGTGTCTTCTCAAGAAAATTTCTTGGTTTTATAATTAGCCAAATATGAATTAAAGTTAACCGATAAAAGATCCAAGCTTTGGTAAACATGACATGGCATAAAAATGTAAAGGAGATACAAAAGCTCAATGATTGAGTACCAGTCTTAAATTGCTTTGTCTCTCATTCTTTAAAGCCTTGAAAAAAAGGGAGAGACATGAGATGGACGGATGAATGTGAAGTGGGTTTTCAATAACTTAAGTCTTACTTAGGGACAACTCCACTTTTTTCCATGCCAGTTGAAGTAGAAGAACTTTACCTTTACCTTTCAATCTCCCCATACACTGTAAGCTTGATAATTGTTTGACAAGAATAAGGGACGATCCAAAAACCAGTCTACTACACTAATCATGCGATGACAGATTGTGAAATAAGATTCCTTGATCTAAAGAAACTTGCCTTTACCTGAGTCATGTCCATTAGAAAATTAAGACCTTACTTTCAAGCTCGTACAATAGTGATGCTGACAGATCAACCCCTAAGAAAAGTGTTAACAAAGCCGGCCTTATCTGAGAGCCTAGCAAAATGGGCTATTGAGATTAATGAGTTTTTTATTTATTTTAGGCCTTGCATGTCAACTAAGGAGCAGAATTTGTTATTGAATTAACTAATAAAGAGACCACCCTTATTGAGTCTTCTAACAAATAAGGAGTGGTGTGTAGTCAATTGTTGTTACACTTGACAACTCAAAGATTGGTTGTGTTTTTTTATTCGTTTTTCCAGTTACTAACAATGAAGATGAATATTAGGCTCTTCTCACCAAATTGAAGCTATGCACAGCTTTAGAAGCTGAGTCTCTCAAAATACATTATGACTCTCAACTTGTTGTTAACTACATAAATTGCAATTATGTATCTCAAAACCTAAATATGGTAGCATACCTCACTCAAGTAGTCAAAATTTTGAAAAAATTCAAAAAGTATGAGATCAAGTAGATACCTTGGCAGAATAATGTACATGTATATACACTTACTTGATTGGCCTTTACCTTAGTGGAAAATTTAGTAAGATCAATTCTAATTGCTTTCATGCTAGAACCAAGTATACTAAAATTTAAAAACATCATGGTCCAAAATTAACCGAACTTAAACATACACAAACAAGGCTCTCCCTTAAGACAAGAAAGAAGCACAAAGAGTGTAATATCGATAGCGAGATGCATAATAATTAATGATCAACTTTATAAAAGAGGTTTTTAGACACCTCTCCTCAAATGCCTCAACCTTGAAGATGGTAATTATGTTCTATGGGAGATTTATGAAGGAATATGTGAAAACTGTTCCTATGCCTCACCCTCAAATGCCTCAGTTAAAGCAATGAGACAAGGATATTTTTGGAAAACTATGCATGTAGAAGAAAAATAATGGGTTAAGTGTTGTCATAAGTGCCAAAACTTTACTACTGTCCCTAAGAAGCCACCAAATAATCCATGGCCCTTCGCTCAATGCAGAATGGATATTATCAAGCCTCTACCTATTAGACAATGGCAGTTAAGATTTTGATAGTTGCTATTTATTATTTCACCATGTGGGTTGAAGTTGAACCCCTAGCTACTATCACAGAAAAGAAACAACTGAATTTTTTCAGAAAAATATCTTATTTTGATTTGGAATACCTCATACGGTAGTCATTGGTAATAGGAAAAAATTTGACAATGATAATTTAAAAGAATTTTGGAAAAGGCTTGGTATCAATAATGTATATTTTCACCTATCCATATTTAAGCCAATAAAGTTGTCAAGCAAACCCTCAAAACTAAGTTGGAAGCAATTAAGGGATTATGTCCTGAAGAGCTTCCTTATATTCTTTGGGCATATCACATAAGCCTAAGAACTCTAACAAAGGAAACCCTATTTTCTTTAACTTATGGTTTTGAAGTGGATGTCCTTTTCGAAATTGGGATGCAAAAACTCCGAATTGAGTATTATGACCTAAGTACAAATATAGATATCTTGCTTGAGAACCTTGATCTACTAGAAGAAAAATGGAATAAAGCCATGATCAATGTGGCCACCTACCAACACAAAGATGCCCGTTTTTACAAACTCAAAAGTGAAAGTAAGGCGTTTTTGGGATGAAGATCTTATCCACAAGAAAGGTATGCAGAATACAAAAGATTCATGAGATGGAATCGTAGGACTTACATGGGAAGGTCCTTATTTTGTGAGTAAAGTGATTCGACCAAGGACTTACTGTTATCTACTTTATATGGTCATCTACTCAAACATGCTTAGGATGTAGAGCACAAAAAACAGCAACAATAAGGTATACTTAACTTTTCTTTATCTTAGTTTTCGTCTTTAGCTGCCAAGAGTGGGTTAATGAAAGATAAGTCAAGTTAAGAATGTTTCTTCAAGATGATCGCCTTTCATTGATTAACCTCTATCTTGTATTCTTCATAATTCTTATCCAACAAGCTTTCCTTTTCATTCTCAAGAGACTTCACTCTTTTCCTCAAGCTCTCAACCTCTTTAGTTTATTCTTCAAAGGTTGCAACTCTCCCATTCAAATTATCAACTTCATGAGCTATTGCATTTTCCTTAACAACTCTTTCTTTGCCGTATCAATTGCCTCTTTAGTCTTCTTCTGGGCTTTGCCTTTATCTTGTTGAGCAATCTTTAACTTATCATAAATAATCGATAAATTACAAAGATCATTAGTTGTGTTGCTATTGACATCATAGACCTTATTTTGAACTAAGGAGATCTTACTCTCAGCATCTTGCAACCATTACTCTTGCTCACTAAGGGAAGATAGGTACTAGAATAAACAAAAAAGAGTTCGAAAGTTTTAAGTAGTTCAAATCTTAGATAAAGTAAAAAAAGGTGGAAGAAACAAACCCTATGGATCAATCAACTCCAATTTTCATGCTATCTTCAAGAGATAAGTCTTGAAAATTCATCCCTGTGCCTACTCTAAGAAGATTCTCTAAGGATATTTGGGAAGATAAAAGAGGAATGCTTAATGAAATGACCAACGAAGGAGTTGGATGAAGTAGAATGAGACTCGAGGATAGCCAAAAGAGTAGTGGGGGCTCTCAACTCTCTCTTTGAACATTTTAAAGAGAATGGTTAACAAGCTCATCAGCTTGCTCTTTAATAAGTCTAGGTCTCCTCTTCTCTTGTAGCTTTTTTCAGTTGGGACTTTTTGTTGTCATCATTCTTCGGTCGGCTTAAGGAAAAGAAAAAAAAATATAGACTGTCTAAGCCCAATTGCAATTGAGGCCCTTACTAAGGTGGGTACTCTGTACTCGGCTTCATTAGGGTTGTGTCTAAGGTAAGTGTTCTATTGGTCTTCTAATTCCAGCTATTAAGATGGTCGTATGATGCTTATGTTATCACACAGGTACCTCATCATATACTGAAAATGAGCTCGAATCTTAGCTAACTCCTTTACTTCCTTGGTTTTTTTCCCCTTTAAGCACCTGCTCATGATGGCTTTGCCATTATTATTCCTACTATAGTTGAAAGCTAGGATATCTCTATTTTAGGCTTCTGTGCACTTAATCTAAGCTCAATCTTGTGGATAGCAGTTGATTTTGCTAGATTTTGGTGCAAGCTCTCTAGCAAAGATCCTTAGTCCCTCAAAAGTTGGCAACTGGCTCCTATAGCGAACACGCAAGTTAGAGTAGGACTTTTCGATCTAGATCCCCATAAACAGTGCAACTGTTAATGCAAAAAAATGTCCTACCTTGCCACTAGATGACATGGGACTAGTCAATTCCTGGTTAAAGCTCCAAGCACGGTAGAATACTTCCAAACCAGGCCTAAGAATGCCTCTATTGCGAGGGTGGCAATTTTAGATATAACTTGTCAACCTAACATGAACACGATATGAAATTAACTTAGTTCAGAATTACCTAAATGACACGATTCATAAATAGATAAACTTGTTTATAATACAATTAACTATTTGAAATAAATATTTTATTCTAACTTTTTTATAATTTAACATTTTTTATTTTTTCACATTTTAAAAATATTTAATTATATTTTTAGTATTTTAATATTTGAGTAGATAATATTTTAAATATTTTAAAATATGTATTAAAATATATTAAAAAATATGTTAAACGAGTGACACAATTATTAAATGAATGACAAGATTATTAAACAAGTTAAGTTAGAGTTTTAATTCTTAACACATTTATTAAATGGGTCAAGTTCGGGTTAGCCTAAAAGTATTTTATGTCATTAATTGACACAATACAAATACGACATGACAACCTAAATTATTACCCCTATTTGAAGGTCCTTCTTTATGGTATTGCTTGCATATCCTGCTCCCAACCAAGTAAACAGGAACTCCTAACCCAAATCCATAACTTGTACTAGCTCAAGTGGTTTTGTTTCACTTGTGACAGATAACACAGTTAGAGTTGGGCCACATGCCTAAGTTAACACACATTGTAGAGGAGATGAAGAATGGTGATAAAAACTCTCTTTGATAAAAATCATGAAAAGTAGTAAAACGAAAGGAATATTGACCAAGCTAGTAGGGGAGTAGGGAGACTTTTTGTAGTGGAGATACTAAAGTTAATAATGGAGATAAACTGGCAACTCAATCATGGAGCACGAGAAATAAAAGTGGGTGTTATACCCAAAACTATTGTCTATGGTGAGCAATTTGGTGGGAGACCCTTATTTTTAGGGAGACAGTTAAGTTTTTAGTAAGATTAATAAAATAACTATAGAGAGGAGGGGGAGATGACGATTGCAAAATAAATCCCTAGGAGACCACATTACTTAAAGTGAGTACTCCAAAAGAAGGGAGAGGCTTCCTTAATTGTGAAGTTTAATTTCGCTTCCTGCCGAGGTCTTGTAGACACTCATTAGAAAGGGAGAGGCTCCATTAAATTGGAAATCTATGAACTCCCGCAGAGTATTTGCACTTAGATGTGCGTAGATACTCAGAAAAAAGGGAAGCGGTTTCCTTAAGTGTGAAACCCATCGCTATCTCCCAAGGCCGAAAGCTCAAGCAGAGGGAGACAGAACGACCATACCCCTTTCCTACTAATACAAAGGCTTAGAGGAGGGAGATAGCAATTAAATGCTAAATACACATGGCAAAGTTATATGAAGACATGAGTATGCCATATGGCGTCTACATCTCGACATCTGTCAAAAGAAATTGCATAACCCATATCAAATCAATGAACAAGTATAAAAGATCAACTTTTTACTTTGAAGGTAAGAAAAAAAAAGAACATTAGGGAAAACTCTGTCTTTTTAAACTCAGAGCTTATCTCTCCAACTTTATTTTTTGATAACTGACTTGAACGTCGAAGGGTTTACGCCAAAAAATAATCCGGCGTCCCCTGACCACATTTTATTTTATAGGAAAGGGAGTCCGTCTACCGCTGGGAGTTGGACATGTAGACAGGGTGTCCACATCATCAAGTTGAGCAAAAAATTGCATCAACAGTGGGGTCTCCCAAAAAAAAAACCTTGGAAAGAACAAATATTCTTGTGTTTAAAGTTTCTGAAAAGAGGAAGGGATAAAACTAGAAATGAAGAAATGTTGTGGATTTGAGATGATGGGAAATATCCCTATGTCTTGGAGAAAATATGACTATATAGAGGGCGCTCTCTCTATTATGATTGGCCAAAGACAAGAAAATCCTAACTTCCTTTTTGTTTCCCTCGCATGTTGATTTTTGAAATGTCCCTGGAGGTTGGTCAAACCTAGGACAAATGGAGAGTGGTGAGTGGCTCTTAAAGCCTTATCAAAGGTTACTAACCACGTGTCACTGTTTTACTAGCTCAAAAGATTACCTTATCCTTACCATGACACGTATCATTGTCAATTTAAGCCTTCATTGTGGTTTCAAGTCTCTCAAATATCAAGTGATCCCACCTACTAGGGTTAAGGCTGCCAAGATTACTACAAATAACTGTTGATTAAAATGTAATTAGTTATAGTATTTTATTATAAACTTTAATTGTTCATTATTATAAATTTTGTCATTCGAAATTTTAATTTAATAAATAAACAATGAACATTGTAAAATTGTAATTTATTAAATATATTATTACTTTTTGACTTGTTTACATATTGGTAGTTTCAATATAATAGGTCATTCATTAGTTAATAATTTTTAGTTAATTCAAATTAATTTTCTTACTTTAAAATATTGAAAAGAAATAAAAATAAAAATTTTATTAATAATAGTTAATCTATTTAATTAATAGTAATAGGTAATCATTAGTATTTGATTATTTATAATTAATAGTAGTAAAAAAATGTAAAAAAAAAATTCTTTGTCCTTATCGATTGAAAAATTACCTACATAAAGCAATTCAAATAATCAAGTACTAATGATTTCTCTACAATGGGATCAAATACTATCGAAACTTCAAAATTATTTTTTATAAAAAAAATATACAAGATCTCGAAAGTTTAGTTTTTTGGACTGATTAGTCTTAATAATTTTAAAAATATTCATAAAAATCTAAATTTATTTAAATAACACTTTTTCTCTAATTAACAATAATTATTAAATCTTTAAAATTTAATAAAATATAATATATTTTGTCAAAGTACATTAATAACATAAATCGCAATATATTTTTCTTGTATATTAAAAATGTACTAAATTTGTATGTTTTATAAACAATACATTTTACTATATTATAACTAAAATATAAATTTAGAAAAATTGACAGATATCCTCAATTGATGTAGGAAAATCTCCCAACTCGCGACTTAGATGATAAAGACTAGTCAGTGCCTAGTCAATACTCCAAGCCAAACCGAACCTGACCCAAGAGTGTTTGTAAAGTCCTTTCTTGATGATGTTGCTTGCATCTCTCAGAATATGCCCCACCTCTTCTTTGTAGCTTGTTCCACATGTGACAAAAAACACAATCACAACAGGGCCACCATATGGCAACCCATTTTTGATGTCTAAGTCAGTACTCATTTGGGGAGGAGATGAATTATAGCTATGTTTCTCTTTAATAAAATTATAAAAAGTAGTAAAAAGAAGGGAATAAAGACCAAGCTCAATGTGATAGGGGAAGACGAACTTTTGGATAATGAAGATATTAAGGACAATAATGGGGATCTTTTAACAAATTGATCATGGAGCATAAACCTAAAAATGGGTTCCAAGAAGAACCCATAGAGAAGCCAAATATTCTTGTGCTGTAGGTAAAAGAGAGAGAAATGGATAAACCTAAAAATGGAGAGATGGTGAGGATAATGAAATAGTGATAATTAAGATACCTTTGTGTTGGAGAAAAATATAATTATATAGGAGATTCTCTCTTGGCTATGATTGGCTGACGACAAGAAAACCTTCATTCCCTTTTTGTTTCCCCCTTATGTTGATTTTGAAAATGTCCCTTAAGTTTGGTCAAAACCTCAATGGAACATAATGGATGGTGAGTGGCTTATCTAAGATAACCCGCCATGTATCACTTTCTTACTAGCTTGAGACATTACCTTATTCTTGACGTGACAAGTGTCGCAATCCCATTGGACCTTCACTAACTCTTTCAAATATCATGTGGTCCTACCTGCCAACATCAGGTGATTGCTAGGATCTGTGCAAACAACAAAACAAGGTCAGGTTGTCCCTTACATTGCAACCTTACCATAGAGATTATATTCTTTTTGGAGTAACAAGACAAGTTGGAGACAATATCCCTTGATTTCCAAGATTAACATTTTTAAGTTGAAGCCCATAAATTAGGGGTGGGCACGATGCGGTCTGAAACTGAAAAATTCAAATTTTTTATTTCTAGTACTAAATCGAATTGAATAGAAAAGAATAACCGGACAAAACCAAATATTTATAGAAATTAAATTAAAATCAAACCGACCAATTCAAATTTCGATTCAGTTCGGTTTTTAGGTTAAATTATTATTTTTCTAAAATATTTTTGTGTATGAAAACAATGTTTTACCCCAACACACTAAAAAAGCTTGAGTTTTTGTTAAAAAATAATAATAAATTCAGTTTGATCCAGTTTCTAAGACTAAAACTGAAACTGGAACAAAAGTTTCGATTTTTTAAATTAATGAACTAAAATCAAACATATTTATATAAAGAATTAAATTGAACACATTGGTTCTGGTCCGGGCCGATCCAGGCGGAGGCGACTTTTCAGCCCATCTTTATCATAAATTGCTCACATGCCCGTAAGTATTGGTCATGTAGGTGACACCTCCAACGTCTCCCACTTCTGGACGATCCCTACTCAGTTGGGAATGCAGTCAAGAAAGTTCTTCATAATGCAGTATCGTCTTGTAGGGTGTTGACTAATACATAGTAAGCTTAATTATGACCACATGTCTAGCCAATGTTTACCCTAAAATACCCTTCTTAACTTTTATTTCTATGACCTATTAGGTTATTGTGATTTATACTCGACTTTTATAAAATAACAAAGTAAGATATACATTTTTTAATTATAATAATCTAGTCTCTATTTTTATATTTTTTATATTATGTTTTTCAATTATAATAGTTTACTCCCTATTTTAAACTTTTTTTACAATATACTTAGGTCTAAAAAAACTTTTTAATTTATTATTTTAATAATTAATTTTAAAAATACAATTATTGAAAAATTCTAATGATAAGTTAATCAAACCCATATGGCAAAATATTGTTGGCCTCTTTTTTATTTTCTTAGTAACAATATGATATTTAATTAGCAAAAAAAATTTATTTTCTTAAGAAATATTATGATAATTTAAATAAAAAATAAATACATGTTATGTGTATATTTATTGCAAATAAAAATAATTAAAATCCTCTTCTTTTTCAGTACATTTTTAAAATTAAATTACATTATATAACAACAATATAAGATATATTTTACTACTAATTTTATTATCAAATGGTACATCAAATTCTCTTATTTTTTATTTTTTTTTAAATTTTCATAATTTTTCCTAAAAAAATATAATGACTTTAGTATAATTGTTTAATACTATATATAAAAAAAAATATTAAAAAATATTTTATTTAAATTATTTTTGATAATAAAATAAAGGGTTAAAAATCTTTTAACATATTAATTTGATCTAATGAATTGCTAGAATGTTTTTAATAATAATATCTTTCACCTGTATTTCCTAAGTTTAAAAATTGATGTTAATATCACCTACAAACATCAATTTTATGAAACAAACATCTATTCTATATTTTCTAAGTTTAAACCTGATGTATGTAAACTGATGTCAAAACTAAAAAGATAACTCCAAAAAATTGATATCTTTCACCTATATTGATGTTCATATGAAAACGTTTAAATAACAATCAAATATAACTCGGTTTGTGAACCGATTTCAACTAAAAGATAACTAAAGGTAAAATTGATATTTTTCACCTATACTTTCTACTTAAAAATTGATGTTAATATCAACTATAAACATCAACTTTACAAAATCAATTTTGTAATTTTATTATAATTTTAACTATGAATATCAGTTTACGAAACTAATAACATTTTTTCTATATTTTCTAAAACGTTTAAGAATTAATGTTAATATGAAAATGTTTTCATAACACTAAAGTATAACTCGGTTGCAGAACCGATTTCAAAAATAAAAATAACTCAAAAAATTGATATTTTTCACCTATATTTTCCATTTAAAAATTAATGTTGATATCAACTATAAACATTAATTTTACAGTAATCAACATCTTTTCTATATTTTCTAAACGCTTAAAATTATATACCTAATGTTAACTAACACTTGTATTTTCTATTTAAAAATTGATGTTAATATCAACTATAAACATCAATTTGACAGAAATCGACATCTTTTCTATATTTTCTAAAATGTTTAAAATTATATACCTAATGTTAACTAACAACTATATTTTCTATTTCAGAATTGATGTTAATGTGAAAAAATTTTAATAACACTCAAATATATTTCTATTTAGTTGAACTAATTTCAAAACTAAAAGAACTAAAAAGTATTGATATCATTTACTATGGGGCTTACTCATGATATATCAACTAATGAGAGTATTACACCAAAGCTTTAAAATTAAAAAAGACTTTCTTTAAATAAAATATCTCCACATATAGTTAAAGTATGAATGGAATAATAAAAGTAAAAATATATTATAAATAAAAATAAATATTATATTCTTGGTGTGCTATAAAGTAATATTAGTGTTTTGAATGTATTTTTAATTTATTTATTTCACACAAGTAAAATTTCAAAAAGTTTACACGAAATTTAAATATTGTAAGTTTTGGAATTTAAAATTTAAATCATTTAATACAAAATTAAAACACTAAATATAAAATTTGAAAAAATATATAAAAATAAAAAACCCGCTAGCCAGTGTCTCTATATAATGCAAGTTTCTTTGCTTTACCCGAAATATACAATGCATTGATCAGTTCTCCCCTAAATTACACAACATAATGTTCGATTTCTGACTCCTCAAATGGAAACAGTCACAACAAACAAGTAATTTCTTTTCCCTGTTCTTTCATGTTTTGTTTTCTGATCTGCCTCTTAATTTTTCTGAGGATATGTATTTACTTATTGTTTTCAGGTATGCAGTTGTTACAGGTTCAAACAAGGGAATTGGGTTTGAAACAGTGAGACAATTAGCGTCAAAGGGAATCACTGTGGTTTTAACTGCTAGAGATGAGAACAAGGGTCTTGAAGCTGTTGAAAAACTTAAAGCTTCTGGTCTTTATCACAATCTTGTTCTTTTTCATAAGCTTGATGTCACTGATCCCCCAACCATTTTGTCTCTCGCTCAATTCATCAAAACCCAATTCGGAAAACTTGATATCCTGGTATTACTTTGTCTTCATTTTATCTTGTTTCTTCTTCAAGTAATATTACATGCAATTCTCAGTGTTAATCTTGCACTACGCATGCAGGTGAACAATGCAGGAATAACAAGTTTCCAGATTGATAAGGATGCTTTCCAAGCTTCGGGCTATCGCGTAGTAAGAATTCCATTCATGTATATATATATATATATATATATATACATATATACATATATATATTATCTGTGTAGACTTCACTTTCTGCAGAGTACTGCAAGAGTAACATGGAGAAATAATAATAAGGCTTAATTATTTGGTGTTTTTGTTGTCCATATGTAGACTAAGGGTGATGATGAAATGGACTGGAGTAAAATTATTACACAAGATTATGAGTCATCGACAAAATGCCTGAGAACAAACTACTATGGCACTAAACAAACATGTGAAGCACTTCTTCCTCTCCTCCAGTTATCTGATTCTCCGAGGATGGTTAACGTTTCCTCCTATGCCTCTGCCTTAAAGGTACTGAATTTTACATACCTGAAGGATGAAATGTTATTATATGAACCATCTGTTTAATAATGTTAAAAACTTGGGTTTTCAGGGTTTACCAGAGAAAGCCAAACAAGTACTAGAAGATGTCGAAAATCTTACAGAAGAGAGAATAGAAATGGTTTTGAATGATTATTTAAAAGATTATGAAGAGGGTGAAGCAGGAAATAGGGGCTGGTGTCGTTTCTCTTCTGGTTATGGTCTCTCAAAAGCAGCTGTAAATGCTTATACAAGGGTTTTGGCTAAGAGGTATCCGAAAATGAATGTGAATTGTGTCTGTCCTGGCTTTGTCAAAACCGATATAAACTTCCATTCTGGAATATTAACTGTTGAAGAAGGTGCCGAAAGTCCTGTGAGGCTAGCCTTGTTGCCCGATGGCGGTCCTACTGGCCGTTTCTTTTCCTGCAAGGAAGAGGCACCCTTTTGAATAGTGCATATGATGTCATCAATTTCTGCCTCCCATGAAACTTTAACGTACACATTAGCGTTTTCTAATAAAATATTTGATATATTTGCTTCTAGTTTTAATCTAAGCATGTACGAGAATACGGATGTGACACTTCAATCTGTTATGTTGGGTGAAATAAGATACTCTGTTTTGGCCAAATTGCAAGATTGCTTGTTTCAACAATTTATGGCGTAAGTTTTGAGTTTATTTATAGTATTTCCTATTCCTTATAACAATGGCTAGCAGACTGATTTCAGTGAGAAAGAATTAAGTGACACTGTAGAGAGGAGATTGCCAAAAGGGTCCCAGTGAAGTGAAAACTCAGGATGATGAGAAATTTCCTCTTCAAACTGAAACAAAGAGAAGCAACTTGAATTCCTTTTCGTGTTTGCAACGCTCTTGTACAATCACATTTATTTGGTTTTATGAACCCACTGCAGATTTTCCTCTAAGAAAATCATATACCTAACCTTTCTCTTTTTTAAAATAATCTCCAAGCCTAAGCTTATAACAATAATATTAACGAATAAAAAGAGGAGTATAACGTCAAAGAAAGCCCAAAAAAGCTTGACAAATCAGTTTCAATAACATGAAAGAAGAAGACATAAACACAGAACTCTGTAGTAAACCATGAAAATTAAAGATGCATCAACGCAGCGAGCATGGCGCGGGCGAGCCATCCTTGCTGCAGGAAGGTGTTTTGCCTCATCCGCAAAATCCATTGCAGCATCAAAGTCCAACTACAACTAGCTTTGCTCCCAGCAGTGCTCCTCAGCAAAGGAAATAAACCCAAAGCAAAACCAAAGGGGTGAAACAAAAAGAAAAACCGACAACTTAACAAAATCGATACCTAGGAAAACCATTAGCATCCTGGGAGAGAAATCCTTGAATAACTACTGGAGGGATTTGCCACCAGTTTAGGGAACCACAAGAAAGCCCACCATTAGCCAACGCATCAGCCGCCCAAAAATGCATAGACGAAAGCATGGAAAGGCAGTTTAACCACCTGTTTAGAAGAAGCCATGGAGAATGAATTTTAAGATTAAGGAGAAGAAGAATGACAAGCATAGAATCACATTCAAGCCACAAATTTGTCCAGCCCTTGGAGAAAGCAGTTTCAATAACTAGAATGACAGCCATCAACCCTGCAAAATATGCTGTTTGATTGCCCATAGACGTGCTGATATTCATAACTTACATATTCTTATTTCATAATTCATGTTATATATCACATTCACACCCAAAGTAAGCAATTAATTACACAACAATACTTTATGCATTGATAGGTTTTCAACAAATATGCAGAGTATTTATTTTCAAGTTATAGACACGTGTAAAATAATATTAGTTTTGTACTAAATTCAAGTAAATTTACTCAAATTTATATTTTAAAAGAATATATGCAAACATTTGTAGAAAAACCCGAACCCATGTTAATTATAAATTTGTAAATAAAAATACCGAAATTGATGATATGAACATCAAGTTTGTTAATGAAAATTGCATTAGTGGGCTAGTTTATTTTTCTCGACATTAAGGAATAATGAAGCATGTTCTTGAACACTTCATCTCTAAGAGAATATGGTTAGTGGTACTCAAAGTGCGGTAGTGATTTAGGACAAATTAATCTTTTATTTTTATTTAATATATTATTTTTAATTTCTTAGTTTTCTTAGTTTGGTAGGAGTTTGTTTTCCTTATTAGGTTGTTTTCCTTATTAGGGTTGGCTTAGGTTTTCTCTATTATAAATAGGGAGTTTATAGTATTGTTTAGTCATTTTTTATTCAATAAAATTTTATTTAGAAACTTGTGAAACTTTTGTTTCGTTTTATCTTTGCGTTTCCGCTTCGTCATATCTTTGCGTTTCCGCTTCGTCAATTGGTATCAGAGCAGGAGTTGCAATGGTGTGTAACGGCAATATGGGAAGCAACCATCCTACTGACGATGTTTAGGGGGTGCAAGCATTGATGGTGGAGGCTATTCGTGCGATAGTCGTGGAAGCCGGAAGGGCAGCCGCTAGGGAATTCGCTCAAACTTTTCGTCAAGCATTGGCAGATTTTGATAGAAGGTTAGAGAGGCTGAAACTAGGCGGCAACAAGATGGCTGAACATGAGCGTAGAGGGACAGACGGGATCCCACCCCGTGGTCCGACGCTAGCGCCACAACCACTTGGCATTATTCATGATAGAACTCAGAGAGATGAAGATTCAGATGAGACATAATTGATCGAGGTTCTATTAGAACACGTGGAAGTGGAAATTATAGTGATTATAAGGTAAACCTAGACCTTCATGTGTTTAAAGAGAGTTTGCACGTAGAAGACTTCCTTGATTAGTTGGTAGATGTAGAGAATTCTTTCGATTATATTGATATTCCAGATGAGAGGAAAGTAAAATTGGTAGCCATGAAATTGAAAGGGGGTGCATCTGCTTGGTGGCTGCAAGTTTAGAATAAACGACGGCGTGAAGGAAAAGAGATAATTAAGTTTTGAGAGCGCATGAAACAAAAGATGAAGGCACAATATTTGCCCTCTAATTATGAGCAGGACTTATTTAAGCAATAAAATAATTGTCGACAGGGGAATCGTTCGGTTGACGATTATGCTGAAGAATTTCATAGGATATGTTCTAGAAACAATTTGAAAGAGTCAAAATCGCAATTAGTTGCCAAATTCAGTGGAGGGTTGCGAACTAACATACAATATCAGTTTGACATGTATACGATCTGGGATTTTTCGGAAGCTGTGAGTAAGGCAAGGAAGCTGGAGAGGCAATTAAAGCAACCTATTATTAAATCACAGGCTGTAGCACGTCAATTTTCGACTTTGCTAGACCAAGTACCACCAAATAGGGGTGTAGCACCAAATATAGGTGGAGGAGAAACCAGGTAAATGGGTAACCTGCGAACTGCTCAGCAACAAACTAGTAACCCGTATGCGAAGCCAATGCCAAGCAATTGTTATAGATGTCAACAGCCTGGGCATAGATCCAATGAATACCCAGAATGGGGGAAAAATAAAGGTGTGACGCATTATGTAGGAGCTGCGAAAGAAGATGAAGATAATGATTATGATGACGGGGAAGAGGTTGATGTGGTTGATGGTGATGAAGGAGAAGTTGTTTCTTGTATCGTACAGAAGTTATTATTGGCACCTAAAAAGGGAGGGAGAAACGCAACGAAATAAGATTTTTTGTACGAGGGGAATAATTAAAAATAAGGTTTGTAAGGTGATAATTGACAGCGGCAGCAGTGAAAATATAGTATCAAAAACATTAGTGAATGCCTTGAATCTACCCATAGAAAAACACCTGTCACCCTACAAAATTGGTTGGATCAAAAAGAGAACTAAAACACGCGTAACTGAAGTGTGTAAGCTTCATTTCTCAATTGGCAAGTTTTATAAAACTGATGTATTGTGTGATGTTGTGGATATGGATGCATGTCATGTGTTATTGGGAAGGCCATGGCAATATGATGTTGATGCGATGCATAGGGGACGACGAAATATTTATGAGTTTTAGTGGAATAGGAAGAAGATAGTATTGGTGCCGACAAGTGAAACCAAGGAGGTATAAAGAGTTCCTGAAGTAGAGGGAACAAACTTTTTAACTGTAATTAAAGGGCATATGAAGGAAGATTGTAAGGGTTGTATGATGGTTGCAAAAGATGAGGAATTGAAGCTGATGGTAGAGGTCCCTAAGGTTGTACAGCCATTATTGTCTGAATTTTCTGACATAATTCCAAAGGAGATACCAGACGGGTTACCACCTATGCGAGATATACAACATAACATTGATTTTGTGCCTGGAGCTACTTATCCCAACTTACCACATTATAGAATGAGTCCAAATGAGCATGAGATCTTGCAAAAACATGTGGATGAACTACTAAAGAAGGGATTTATTTGGGAGAGCAAAAGCCCTTGTGCAGTTCCTACGCTTCTAGTCCCTAAAAAGGATGGTAGTTGGCAGATGTGCGTGGATAGTAGAGTAATCAACAAAATAACCATTAGGTATTAGTTTTCGATCCCGCGGTTACAAGATATGCTAGACCAACTTGGGGAAGCAAAGGTCTTTTCCAAACTTGACTTGAGTAGCGGTTACCATCAAATTCGCATCAAACCTTCAGATGAGTGGAAGACAGCATTCAAGACTAAAGACGGCTTATATGAATGGATGGTTATGCCTTTCGGTTTATCAAATGCACCAAGCACTTTTATGCAACTTATGAATCAGGTATTAAAGCCTTTTGCGTTCAAGTTTGTTGTGGTATATTTTGATGACATCTTAATTTATAGTAGTGATGAGGAGAGTCATTTAGTACATTTGAGGGAGGTGTTCAAAGCCCTTAGGGAGAATAAGTTGTTTGTCAACTTAAAGATGTGTAATTTTATGCAGAGCAATTTGGTATTTTTGGGATTTGTAGTTGGTGCTGATGGCATTACGATTGATGAGTTTAAGATTAAGGCAATCCGAGATTGGCCTATACCAAAGACTGTCAGTGAAGTGAAGAGTTTTCATGGATTAGCAACATTTTATTGTCGGTTTATTCGTAATTTTAGAACTATCTCAGTACCTATTACTGAGTGCATGAAGAAGGGAAATTTTAGTTAGGGTGATGAACAAAATAAAAGTTTTATCATCTTGAAGGAAAAACTTTGTACAGCTTCTGTATTGGCACTAGCTAACTTTGACAAGGTATTTGAGGTAAAGTGTGATGCCTTAGGGATAGGTATTGGTGCTGTTCTCATTCAGGAGGGTAGACCTATAGAGTATTTTAGTGAAAAATTGTGTGATGCTAGACAGAAGTGGTCTACATATGACTAAGAATTTTATGCAGTATTTAGAGCATTGATGTATTGGGAGCATTACTTGATTCAGAGGGAGTTTGTGCTTTATAGTGATCACCAAGCATTGAAGTATATAAATAGTCAACATCATTTGAATAAAGTGCATGCCAGGTGGGTGTCATTTATGCAGAAATTTACGTTTGTATTGGAGCACAAGTCTGGGCAGCAGAATAAGGTAGCTGATGCTTTGAGTAGGCGAGTTACTTTACTGGTAACATTGAATAATGATATAATTGAGTTTGAGGTAGTGAAAGAGCAGTATGCAACTGATGAAGATTTTCACACAATTTGGGATCAATGTAACCATAATCAGCGAGCAGCAGATTTTCTTATTCATGGCGGTTATTTGTTTAAAGCCAACAAGTTATGCATTCCTTGTTGTTCATTGCGGGAGCAGTTAATACGAGAATTACGTGGTGGCGGTTTAGCTGGTCATGTGGGGTGAGACAAGACAATTACTTTGGTGGAAGAGAGATATTATTGGCCACAAATTAAACGAGACATAGGAAGAATTGTACAGAAGTGCCAAGTGTGCCAAGTTGCTAAATGACAGGTTCAGAACACTGGATTGTATATGTCGTTGCCTCTGCCTGAAAATATTTGGGAGGATGTGTTGATGGACTTTGTGCTAGGATTACCACGTACCCAACGAGGTAATGATTCTACCCTTGTTGTTGTGGATCGTTTTTCAAAGATGGCACATTTTATTGCTTGTAAAACAATTGGTGATGCAACTCATGTAGTGGGATTATACTCTAAGGAAGTGGTTCGTTTACATGGTATTCCTAAGTCTATTACTTCAGATAGGGATGTCAAATTTCTTAGTCATTTTTGGCGAAACTTTATGGGGAAAGTTTAATACAAAATTGCAATATAGTAGTGCTTTTCACCCTCAAACTGATATACAAACAGAGGTGGCTAATCGGATATTAGGAAATATATTGCGTTGTATTTGTGGGGAGAAGCCTAAACAATGGGATGTAGTATTGCCTCAGGTAGAATTTGCTTATAATAGTATGATGAATCGTTCGACTGGCAAAACTGCATTTGAGGTGGTTTATTTACAACCACCCCATCATGCATTAGACTTGGTGACTTTATCAGCTTTGCCGGGGGTTAGCAAGGCTGCAGAAAACATGGCAGAGAAGATACAAAAAGTACAAGAGGAGGTTCGTGCTAATTTAGAAGCTGCCAACGAGAAATACAAACAAGATGCAGATCAACGTCGACGACAAAAGGTTTTTCAGGAAGGCGATCTAGTAATGGCTTACCTGCACAAAAATCGTTTCCCAGGGATTTGAAGCAAGTTGCAAAACAAAAAGGTATGATCCATTTCGAGTTGCAAGGAAGATTAATGATAATGCTTATGTGTTACAGCTACCGAATGAATGGAATATCTCAAACACTTTTAATGTAGCAGACTTGTATGAGTATCATGAAGATGAAGTGTTATATTCAGAGAACTTGAGGACAAGTTCGTTTCTAAGTGGCGGGGAGCTGATGTAGGACAAATTAATCTTTTATTTTTATTTAATATGTTATTTTTAATTTCTTAGTTTTCTTAGTTTGGTAGGAGTTTGTTTTCCTTATTAGGTTGTTTTCTTTATTAGGGTTGGCTTAAGTTTTCTCTATTATAAATAGGGAGCCTATAGTATTGTTTAGTCATCTTTTATTCAATAAAATTTTATTCAGAAACTTGTGAAATTTTTTGTTTCGTTTTATCTTTGCGTTTCTGCTTCGTTAGGTAGTTTTAGCATTGATGGTGCATGTTTTATCATAGTAAACTTGGGGATAGTTGTTTAATTACAATTATGGTATGTGTTCTATCACAACAGTTATTTATTTATTTATTTTTGCCTATATAAGAAGTGATGTAGTTGATGTTGAATTGTATTATTTTCAACAGTTGAATCATTGCATCTAGTAAAATGTGTCTTTCCTCTAATTTCATTCCATTAATTTTTTACATTGGTACTATAGCTAGGTTCTTCTTTTTATTCACTTTCATTGCAACAATAATAATTCATGACTTTTGATAATTTTAGAATTATTTATGACTTACGGATAATTTTGTGCAACCCCTGTTCCTCACTTTAATAGCCATTGACAATTGGAGTATGTTGATAGAGAAGATTTTACAGTCGAAAGGAGTATTTGGAAAACTATTGAATTTGGTTAAATTTCAAGCAATAAATTATATGAGATTGATTGATGTTCTAGCTTCTATACTGCAACATTGTAAAAAGAACTCCCTTAATTTCTTTCAATTTTTTAGTGGAAGATTATAATAAATGATAAGAAAAATAGACTTACGATCCTTTAAAATTTTACTTGTTAGACCGATTAGTCCATAACTTAAAATTCATTCCCCAAGCTCAATGATTTGAAATACAAAAGTCAAGTCTAGAGGACAGCTATTATCATCTTTACCCTTAATTGCAAGTAATTCACGATATGAGATTAATTCATATCCTAATATTACTATAAAAAATTAAGTGCACGTGGAGCTTCCACAATTGAACTCCTCTGGAAAATCATACATCATGATGATGATGATAACAATAATAAATAAAGAAACTAAAGATCAAATGATAATATATCGTCTACCATTGAAGCATTTTGAAAGCAAAATGAAAGGTTAGAATAATGAGAGGCCCAAAGAAATTGACGAGAAAGATATATATTTAGTGCGCTTATAAGATGATTATAAAATGTTGATGATTCTAATAAATCAGTAAAGTCTCGGTCAATTTTAGTTTTCTTTCTAGTTGGGGGTTGCTAATAATCAGCCAATGGAATTGCACGTCTATCATAGAAAAAGGAAGATATGAATTACTATATATAACATATTATTCCTGATTACATATCCACAACATTATTTAAGAGTGAAGCATTTTAAGGGCAAATATTGAAAGGTTTCCAGGTTTCAATGGATACTTTCTTTGTTTAGTTCTCAATATCATTGATTTAAATAGCATTGTTTCAGCCAATGCATGAGAATATAGGTCGCTTTGAAAAAGAGAGGATTGGTCTGTTGGAAATCAAGAGTTCCTTTACATCTATCAATGATGGAAAATATGCAAACAAGACTCTCAATTCAGTAATGGAAATATCTGATTGTTGTCATTGCGAGAGTTCTGTACAACGCTACCATAATTGGATATGCTCATTCAATAATTCTAGTGGATTTCAAATTCTATACTTTTCATTTTTCTTCTTCCATTTGAAGAATTGCAAAATCTTGACTTATCTATGTATTTATTTTTCATTGACTGAATCTTGGGATCAAATTAAAGTATTTATTTTTCATTCATAATTAATTAAAGGTTGGGATCAAACTAAAATATCATCTTCCTGGTTGATATTTCAAGAATAGGTAATAAAACTAACACTGCTTGTACCACTTTGCATGCAGCTAATTATGATGAGAGATTTGAGAGCTTGAAACCATTGAAAAAGTTAAATCTTGGTGTTAATAACTTCAACCACGGTGTATTATTATATTTGACTACAATAACTTCACCTATCACTTTGATTCTTCTTCAATTTTTTTTTTTTTTAGCATATCACTTTGATTCTTAGTAATAATAGAATTGAAAGTATCAAGGCAAAACGAGGTATGCTTCCATGCCCCGAAGGACTGGCCAAGATGGTTAAGAGTGTTTAATTTATTCTGTGTCTCGGTTTTGAAACATTGTTGATGCAGGAGCAATATTAGATCTATTAGAACTCTCATAATTATAGGATTTTAGAGTTTATATTTTGTTAGTATTCTTATTTGATTTGTGTAGAATTAAGTTACTGTTTCATTGTTAAATTTCTTGTTCTCGAGAAATTATTTTCTTTTCAGAATTAGGATATATGCTAGTATAAATAGGCCTTGTTATTCATTACTGAGATTTAATCAACTTATTCAATAATAGTTTCTTCAGTTAATCCTATGTGGGTTATTTATCTCTCTTTGAGAGTTTTATTCTTGATTATCCAAGACGTACGCTAGAACGATATCTAGTATCACTTCTACACTACGTCAAGTGGTATCAGAGCCTACCTCTGTAACAGGCGAGTCGATCCTGTGATTTAAATTCATTACTCATAACCAATCAAATCCTATAAATCTAATCTAACACCTACAACTAACCGTAGCCGCGACCTTAGCCATATCTATAAAAACTTCTTTTTATCCCAAAAAAAAACTCTCAGAAAACCGGATTCAGAAAAAAACCAAAAATACCGAACCGTAACAAAACCGAACCGCAACAAAACCAAACTAAAAAAAAAAACTGAGCAGCCAGACAACCAACCATAGCCTTCAACCACCGTGCATCGCCATCCAACCTCTTCCGATTGACCATCCGAGACCACCACCAGAATCAGAAGCGTCAGCGACCAAACCCTGACCACCGATACCATCGATCGAACACCGAAAAAAGTCACGATAGGCAGTGGAAGTTTCCAACATTGCCACCGTTGTTGACCACCATTCACGGCACATTTTTCGACACCGTGACCACCAATCGACTCAGCGACTTCTCCTATTCCCTTCTAGATGCATTCCACCGTTGAACGTTGCTCCGATTGACGAGATCGGATATTAAACCCCAAGTTACAAACACTTTATTTCAAAATTTTCGGCAAAACTACCGCGATCCAAGAAAATCTGAGACCACCATCGTGATCCTCACCATAAAATCTTTTAGATCCAACTGATTTTGAGTTAAAATTACGATTTTACCCTTCGTTTAATATTTTTTAAAAAAAAGAGAAAAAAAAATGTCAGACGAAGAAGTTACCCAAACAAACCCTTCTACGGAGAGATTTGCAACAAAAGAATCAGTAGATGCACTTGATAGAAGACTGCAAAATTTGGAGATAATGCTTACGAATTTGATCCAACAATTTCTTGGTGGGCATAATAATAATCTCCAACCAAAGAGGCAACTCCAAATTCAAGCTGAAGTTAATAACCCAAGACAACTCAATGTTCCGTGTGAAAACTTCAAAGGTACAAGGAATTAATTTATTGAAGAAGAAGCAATAAGCGAACATGACGAGATGCCAGTTATACCAAGAAACCAGTAAAGAACCCAACCAAACACCTACCGCATGAAAATCGAAATCCCATAATTAGATGATTTGTTTATGATAGAAGACTTTCTTGATTGGTTAGCTGAAGTAGAGAAATTCTTTGACTATTGAGAAATTGAAGAGCACATGAAGGAGAAGTTGGTAGCTTATCGACTTAAGGGCAGTGCACTAGCTTGGTGGGACCAGTTACAAGTAACACGAATCCAACAAGGGAAGACAAGAGTTCAAACTTGGAGACACATGAAACAATTGATGAAGGAGCACTTTCTACCTCCAGATTATGAACAAACACTTTTTAGCCGCTATCAATATTGTCGACAGGGATATCGAATAGTACAAGAGTATGTTACTGAATTTCACAAACTTGCTGCCTGTGCAGATATCCGCCAATCTGAAAACCAAAAGATTTCAAGGTTCATTGATGGACTTTGCGCCAACAAACAAAAAGACTGATTCTAATAACCTTTATGCAATTCCAAGGGGCAACAAATGTTATCGATGTGGAAAGACAGATCATTACTCCAATCAATGTTCCCAACGCAAAAAAATCCATTTGGCTACACATGATGATAACATTGAAGAAGAAATCTATCTAGGAGATGAAGAGTGTAAGGAAGAAGAAGAACTAGGAGAGGTTACCTATGAAGATGAAGGGGTTTCCTTAGTAGTAAGATGATTGATGTATACCCCAAAGAAGGATGAAGATATGCAGCGACATAATATTTTAAAAACCAGGTATATAGTCAATCAACGGGTTTGTGATCTTATCGTTGATGGTGGGAGTAGTGAGAATATAATGTCACAGACTATGGTAGACAAATTGCAACTACCAACCCAACCGCATCCTACTCTATATCGCATTGGCTGGATAAAAGACATTGGCGAAACAAAAGTGATAAAGCAATGTAAAATTCCCTTTTCCATCGGCAAATATAAAGACAAAGTGTTTTGTGATGTTGTTGATATGGATGTTTACCACATGTTACTTGGTCATCCATGGTAGTTCGACTTGAATACAATCTATAATGGTAGAAGTAATACATACACTTTCTACCAAGATAACTTGAAGATCATTCTTGCAACTATGAAACAACCAAATAATATCGCATGTTCAAGGGTAAAAAACAACCTTCTCCTGTTGCAAAAAGAAGCTTCTGTTTCACAAGATACACCAGAACAAGTTCAAAGTCTGTTATCAGAGTTCAGAGATATTGTTCCAGAAGATTTACCAGTTGGACTGCCACCTTTGAGGGACATTCAACATCATATTGATCTTGTCTTAGGAGGAAGTTTACCAAACCTGCCACACTATCGCATGAGTCCTAAAGAATATGAGATTCTACAAGGTCAAATTGAAGATCTTCTCAAGAAAGGTGCGATACAAGAGAGTATGAGCCATATTGCTGTACCCGCACTTTTAACCCTAAAGAAAGACGGTAGCTGGCAAATGTATGTTGATAGTCGAGCCATTAACAAGATTACAATACGATACCGATTTCCTATTCCTCGACTGGATGACATGCTTGATAGGTTGGGAGGATCAAAACTATTTTCTAAAATCGACCTACAGAGTGGATATCCTCAAATTCGAATTCGCCTTGGTGATGAATGGAAAACAACTTTCAAGACACATGAAGGATTATATGAGTGGCTCATTATGTCCTTTGGTTTATTTAATGCTCCGAGTACTTTCATGAGACTAATGAATCAGGTATTTCAGCCTTTCATTGGAAGTTTGTTGTTGTTTACTTCGATGATATTTTAATTTATAGCCAAAATGAGGAAGAACATTTATGCCACCTCACAGAAGTTTTTAGAGTACTTCGGAAGAACCAGTTGTATGTGAATTTGAAGAAATATAGCTTTATAACTAATAGCCTAATATTCTTAGGCTTTGTTGTAAGCTGCGAAGGAATTAAAGTAGATCAAGAGAAAGTGAAAGTTATTTGTGAATGGCCCACACCAAAATCTCAAGAGTCAAAACCGATAGCCTTTTTCAGTGAAAAGCTTAGTGAAGCACGATAGAAGTGGACAACTTATGAACAAGAACTATATGTAGTTGTTCGAACATTACAACAATTGTAGCCATACCTAGTGCAAAAAGAATTCATCCTCAATGCAGACCATCAAGCACTCAAGTACCTCAACAACTCTGCGAAGGCAAATCGAATGCATACACAATGGATTGCCTACATCCAAAGGTTTACCTTTTCTCTCAAGCATAAATCTGGCCAGTTGAATAAGGTTGCTGATTCATTGAGCTGTCAAGTCATATTGCTAACCACCTCGTGAAGTGAAATCATTGGGTTTGATTATTTAAAAGACTTATATGTAGAAGACGAAGATTTTAAAGATGCATGGCAAAGGTGCATAGTTGAAACTTCAAGTAAACATCAAATACATGATGGCTACTTATTTTTTTAAAATCGTCTTTGTATACCTCGAGGATCACTTAGGGATCATATGATTCAAGAATTACACGCAGGAGGATTAGGAGGACACATGGGACGCGACAAAACTATTTCACTAGTGGAGACTCGTTATTTTTGGCCACATCTAAGGCGTGATGTTGAGAAGTTTGTTAAGCGTTGTTATACATGCCAGACTGCAAAGGGACAAGCTCAAAATACTGGACTTTACACACCCCTTCCTATTCTTGATGCTCCGTGGGAAGATTTATCAATGGATTTTATTTTGGGGTTACCACGGACACAACGAGGTTTAGACTCTATCTTTGTTGTTGTCGATCGTTTCTCTAAAATGGATCACTTCATTCCATGTAAGAAAGCATCAGATGCTACTCATATTGCTCAATTGTTCTTTTGCGAGATTGTCCGTCTCCATGGGTTGCCAAAGACAATAGTATCTGATTGCGACAACAAATTTCTTACCCATTTTTGGCGTACTTTGTGGAATAGGCTTGATATAACTTTATAGTTTAGTAGCACTTGTCATCTATAAACAGATAGACAAACTGAAGTTACCAACTACACATTGGGTAATATTTTACCATGTTTGATCAAAGAACACCCAAGGCAATAGGATAATATCCATGGAGAAGTGACTAATATCCATGGAGAAGTCAAGAAAGAGTTGGAGGAGTCTGCTGCAAAATACAAGTTTACAGTTGACAGGCAAAAAAGATTTAAGTTATTTAATGTGGGCAATTACATGATGGTTTATTTGAACAAAAAACGACTTCCAATTGGGGAATACAGTAAGCTTAAGCAGAAGAAGATTGGTCTATTTCATGTCCTTCAAAAGATTAACGATAATGCCTATATCGTTGATTTACCAGAAAGTTATAGTATTTCTAAAACCTTCAATGTTCAAGATTTGTACGAGTACCATGGACCGAAACCTATACCTTGACCAACTCGAGGACGAGTTCTTTCTAAGGGGAGGAGAACTAATGTAGGAGCAATACTAGATCTATTAGAACTCTCCTAATTATAGGATTTTAGAGATTCTATTTTCTTATTATTCTTATTTTATTTGTCTTGTCTAGGTAGGATTAAGTTATTGTTTCATTGTTAAATTCCTTATTCTCAAGGAATTCTTTTCTTTTTAGGATTAGGATATATGCTAGTATAAATAGGCCTTGATATTCATTAGTGAGATTTAATCAACTTATTCAATAATATTTTCTTCAGTTAATCCTGTGTGGGTTATTTATCTCTTTGAGAGTTTTATTCTTGATTATTCAAGATGTATGCTAGAACGATATTTAGTATCGATTCCGTACTGCGTCAATTATCTTGGGTAAGCTAAGGGAAAAATATGAATTTAGGGTTTCTGCCCCTCCCCTTACCTTTTTTGAAAGAAAAAAAAAGGTATGCTTCCACAGATGCTATGCAATTTAATCTTAATAATTTTGATACCTAATTTTCAAAATCTATATTCACTATGCTCTTTTCATTTTTTCAATGTTTTCCTTGGTCAGAATTGGCAAGTTTCAAAACTTGTAAGAGTTGGATATAAGCAACAATGCTATTAAAGAACTAGGTAAAAAATACAATTAATTTAGACCAACAATAAATATAATTGAAACAAAGTGTAACTAATTATCATTTCATATTTTCTTTTAATTTCATTATTTTTGTTGCGGAATTAGTAAATCCACCAAGTTGAAAGGTTTTGGATCTAACTTTGAAATATTTGAATTTGTTCAATTAAATTTTCATATATATTCTTTCTTTTCTTTTAATTTCATATTGTGCAATTAGTAAATTTCATAAATAGAGTTTTGAATCCATGTTTTAAATGTTTTTATTTGACTTTGAAATGTCACTATGCAATTGAAGAGGGGTGAATTGGGGTTTTAACAAATGTTAACACCAAATTTGAATTTTTACCCAATCATACAACAAGACAATATATACTATATGTAAAAGGAGGAAACGTTGAGAGAATGAATATTGGAGTTATAGTAATTTGGCAACAACCTGACCTACATCCACTCCTTCAAGCTTCACTTGAAGATTTTACTAAAAAAAAAAGTCTTGAGTCCACCAAAACTTCACAATTATAACATAGGGTTTTGGCACTCAACAACCATGTACGAGTTTTTATACTTACAAAACATAAATTAACTTCTCAAACATGAAAGACTCGCTGCTTTCACTTTTTACATTAAAAATCCAAAATCAACTAAGTACAAGAAACTTACAAAATGACCTCCTCAAGAGTGTATGACGCAATAAATGTTCCTTAAAAGATTCGATCGAATTGGCTGGGTTGGTTGCCCAAGTACTATTTATAACACTATTCATAGGTTTGAAAATTTTGCACTTTAGTCCATTTTCAAGGATTGAAAATCTTGCAATTTGGTTCAGTTTCTAAATTTCAAACTTTAGCATCTTTTTTATTTTCAAGTTCTAAAATCATGCTGTTTGGTTCATTTTTCATAATTTAAAAATTTTTGTTTATAAAAATCTCTCGAGCTTGCCACAAACGTCATACACACATACATTCACAAGTATATAAGTCAAAATACAAAATAAAATATCATACTTGTGTCTTAAATCTTCTCTTTGAGATTAATTCTTTTTTTTTTACGTCTTGTATTGGACGGTATTTTGTAATCATCAAAATCCAAGATTTGTGACCTAAGGTCAACAGTCTCCCCCTGTTTTTATGATGACAAATTAGTTGAACTGTAAAAAGATTTGCTTGAGGAAAATAAGCAAAACTCTACCTATAAACTTGAGCAAAAAATCCCCCCACAAAAATAATTTACAAGTACAAATATAAGGAGGAGAACTTTTATATTTTGGAGATTTCAACTTTACCCCAACTTCAATTAATAATATTCAAATACTTTACACAATCAAGCTTAAATTATTCATAATTTATCCTAGGGGTTTTCATAAAAAGAATCACATATTTTTCCCTTTGGCATCATGAAAACAATAGATGCTATATATAGAGCATGATGCTAACAATTAGGGTAGTAACATACATACCTCCAAGAAATTCATACAATCTATAAAACATAACATGAAAGACAGACATGTCAAATCCACAAAAACTATAAATATCCCATAATAAAACTAGAATAAAGATCTGAAAGATGGGATGGCTCAGAGAAGGAACAATGATGGCAAAGATGGTTAAAAATTTGGGCAATATTAGCTTGCATGGCTTCTTGATGAGTGTTCATGGTGGCAATGGAATGCTCAATACCATTATGGCAATGGAATGATCAGAGTCCTCATTTCATCAATTTGACCTTCAAGAGATATCATAGTCATGCTATCCATAAGTGGTTCTTCATCTTCTTCATTATGGCTAACATATTCACTATGGCTTCTTGTTTTTTAGAATATTGTAATTTGAACAATTATAATTCAAAACCTGTAGACTCCTCTTTTCCATCCTTTCCCCATGACTGTAACTATTTGATGCTCCTTATTTTTAGTGAGTAACATATTTGACTTTTTACTTGTCATTGTATACTATCTACATCAACAAATTGTGAAAGGTGACTTTATCTCTAAATAATGGCTAGGTACTTGTTGAAGAAGGAAAAGGCGCTTGGGAGAAAAACCTGCTTGTTAGAGAAGGTTGGACAGAAGATAGAATTAATTTCTCACTAAGTTTCTTGCTACTATATAGAAATACTTTATATTTGAATATGCTGTGGGGGTTACTTCCATCAAATCAACCATTTTTTCCCCTTTAGTTTACATTTAACATTTTGCTAGGATATTGATTCTTTGTAACTTTTTAGTATATAAACAAGGAACTTCAAAGTTGATGAGCTTATGGAATATTACAAAGTGAGTCCTAAGTCATATCATTGATGTCAACAACTCTTGAAATCTTGTTACTGGTGAAGTTATGCATGTTATTACGTCTGAACAATGTTGTAAGTGAGGTCTTTTATTGTTTAGGTTATGGATTCATAGTTATTTTTTGTAATATACGCCTGGTGTTATAGCATAAGCAAAAATAATGTTACTAGCTCTTATTTTATATTATACCATTAGCAAACTTATGCTTTTAAATTTATAAGTGCTAAGATATTGCTTTGAGCTGTCAACTAGGTGCCAAAGATTAGAAATATGGTAGGGCTTAACCAAAAAACTTGTTATCTTTCATTAATAGTAAATGTGGCATTGAAACTAGTATGAACTGCTTTTGCTTGTATCTTGTTATTATACCAAAAAGGTTATATTGAGCTATGTTTATGTTTCTCTGCAACATTGAAAATGAAAAGTTTTTGGTTTTCGTGGGGTCTTACTTGGAGTAAGCTTATCTATTTAGAATCTAGGTGTCAAATTTTCTGTAGATCTTAATTTAACCAGCAGAGTTGAATCTTGCATGTATATCATTGTTCTTTGTTTGATGTTCTTGGTTCAATTTCCAAGTTATTTCTCCTTCCAGAGTTTCTCTGATCTTTTTTATTACATGTTATTATTCTTATTGTCTCATGCTAATTTGATATCTTTGTAATTCATTCAGCTAGAAAGCATTTATAAGGATATGATAGTCACGGATAGAAAACAAAATATGTCAACAAACTTTGTCTCTCATCTGTTCTTGATTTATATATCCTTGTTTTTCTTTTGTTGTTTTCCATTATTTTGTGTTCGTTTGGAATTGATACACTTAAACTTGGTCGCAGCATTAGTTATAAGGATTGTATCGTAAAACATTAGTTATTATTTGTATCCTAGCTAAGGTAAGCAAACATTTTGAACAAGCTTTCTTATACATTTGTATTATGCCTTCAAAAGTATTTATTCTTTTTGAGTAATTGGTTATTAAATGTCATTTATTGTAATGAAAGAGAATGAATTTGTGTTGAAATGAATTATTTGATGATTCTAAATAGAGTTGTTAGATGTTTTTTATTATCTTTTAAAACAATACTACTATAGTTATTTAAAAAGAGCATAGAAAAGAGTAAAATTAATATTCATACAAAAATAAAATATTTTTGTGATTGATGATAGATTAATAAAAATATTACAAATAGTTAATATTTTTTGCAGCTAAATATTTAGCAATAAAAGGTGGAAATAAAAAAAAGAATTTTTTCAAATTATTTGTGGTCGCTATATGTTTGTTACAAATTGGTCGTAAACACTTTTTGCGGTCGTTATATATCGATCGCAAAATTAGCCGCAAATATTTTTTTTAACTACTAAAATAAGTTGCAAATAACAAAAAAATATTTGCATCAGGATTTATTACAACCAATAAAATTTAGTCGCAAATAGTTCTAATTCTATCATAAAAACATCTTTTGTGGCTGAAAAAATCAATCATAAAAGGGTTTTTTTCTTATAGTGACATAAGACATATTGGCTTTCTAAGTTCTAGGAGATACTTAAATTTTTGGTAAACAAATAATTTTTTTGAGATTAAAAACCTCAAACAAACTAGAATCAATCAATCTACCTACATTGATAGGCTTTTTAGCAAAACTAGATTCAAAAGTCATAGATAATTCAAAGGAATAGAGCAAAAATTTATTAAACCTTGCTTTTGTCCTTTGTTTTATTTGATTCCATAATTGGTGTCTTTCCTCTCCTCATTTTGGATGAACTAGCCATTAGTGATACAAAATAGTGCCCAATTTGAAGATTATGAAAGGTTAGGATTAAGGTTTTGATTTGGGAATCTTTGGTTTTCAAGTGCAATGGACAAATTAAGGAAGGGAAAAGTGCTTTTAATCAACAAGAAAAGTATGTAATACAAACTAAAAGAATTTTGGCTAGAAAATGGAAGACTTTTAGAGAGAGAAAGCTTAGGAGTGCATAATGGTGTTTTTAGTGAGAGAGGAACAAAGAAGAGTGAAAAGAGGAGGTTAATCGAAGCCTTCATAAAGGCCAAAAATTGCAGCAACTCAATCCACCGACCTGTGTAGGTTGGTCGAGTGTGTAGAGGTAGAATGATGCCTCCTTTAGGTTGGTTGACTAGTTTTCATGGCTTGGTCGACCAAGTTTCTGGTTTTTTGAGACTTTTATGGTTTTCCAAATTTTTGTACTGTTTCATCCAATCTTCATCCTAGATGTTTTATATTTGGCTAAGATGAATTAAAATATTAATTATAAAGAGATTATATTTCGTTTCAAGCTATTGAGTGCAAATTATGCAACGCAAGACTCATCATATTAAAAAAGAAAAAAGAAAAAAAAGCCATTTGAGCTCGACTCTCAATGTCTCAGTGTATCCATATATGTTGTACTAGTTATCAAATATGGCTTATAAAATATGCATGTGCAACTTTGGATATGCAAAGAGTATACATGAAGAAAATACATTACATAATTGTTGGATTAAATAAAGCATTCAAGTATCATGATAAACATATATAAAATAGAGCATTCGAGGTCACATATATCATCGAATGAGTGTATATCTCAATGCATGATTCTCAATATCCCAAGTTCATCCCTAAGAGTTGTGAATCTATCTTCTCCAAGAGGTTTAGTGAAAATATTTGCAAATTATTTCTTTGTAGGAACTAATTCCATGGAGATGTCCTTTTTTACCATGGTCTCTAAAGAAATGATATCTATTCTCAATGTGTTTATCCCTAGAGTCACAAATATAATTCTTAGCACTTTCATTATCATAAAAAAAAAGGGAATGACTAAGTATAATGCCTATAATTTCTAATCCACAATGTTTGTGCACAATAACTCCTAATAGCAATATATTCCGCCTTAGCAAATAAAAATAACAATTGAGTTTTGTTTCTTACTAAACCATGAGACTAATGAATTTCCTAAAAAATCACATATGCCGTTGGTGCTCTTCTTGTGGAATTTAATATCGAAAAAGTTTCCATCAAAATAACTAATCAGTTCCTCTAGGATACTACATGCCTAAGACTATTGTGTCATGCAAGTATTTGAAAATGCAATTAATGGCAACTAATGTGTGCACAAGTATATATTAACGCCATATCGAGCCTACTACCAGTTAAGTACAATAAGAATATGATCATACCTCTATATTTCTTTATGTCCATATCAATTCCTTTTTCATCTTTCTCGTGCTTGAGTGTCGAACTCATAGGAGTTTGTGCATTCTTTCAAAACTTCAATCCAAACCTATTAAGTAAGTCCTTGCTATTTTTGGATTGATTGATAAAGATTTTGTCTTTGAGATGCTTGATTTGAAGACCAAGGAAGAGCTTTAATTCCCCCATCATACACATTTCCAATTCCTTTCTCATGCATGTTGAAAACTCTTCACTCAAGGAATTATAAGTAGCATCAACTATAATGTCATTGATATAAATTTGAACTATACGTAAGTTATGGCCTTTACGTTTGATGAATAATGTGGTGTCTTCCTTGCCCATGCTAAAACCATAGTCGAAAAGATACTAAACCTTTTATACCAAGCTCAGGGAGCTTGTTTCAACCACATAAGGCTTTAGTCAATTTGTACACGTGATTTGGAAAACTTTCATTTTTAAAGTAAGGATGTTGTTCAACATAAACCTCTTTCATTATGTACCCATATAGAAAAGTACTTTTAATGTTTATTTGGTACAAAATAAATTCTTTATAACATGCAAATGCATGCAACATCCTAATGGATTCTAGTTTAGCTACAGGTTCAAATGTGTTATTAAAGTCAATCCCCTCTTCTTGGGTGTACCCTTCGGCCACTAATCTAGCCTTGTTCCTAACAACCATACTGGATTTATCTATCTTGTTTCTAAACATCCATTTAGTTCTAATGACAGACTAGTTTGACTTTTCTTGGTTATGGTCAGGGGACTAATTCTCACACTTTGTTTCTCTCAAATTGGTTTAACTCTTCTTATATGGTCATCATCCAATTTTCATTTTTTTGGGTTTTGACAAAAGTTTTAGGTTCAATTTAAGATATGAATGCATGGTTGTCAGATATGTTTCTAATGGATACTCTAGTCTTAATTTCATGAGATGGATCACCAATAACTCAATCATATAAGTGAGATTATCAAACCTATAGTTTTTAGGAAGTGCTTAAGCATCATCTTCTTTGATTTTTGTCACTTGTTTCTCATTTACTGAATTTATCTCCTTGCATAGAGTCATTGGATTTGTCTTTCTTTGACTTCTCAATTTGCATATTTTTGGTTTCCTTGTCAAGTTCATCATGAACAACAACTTTCTCCATAGAGAAAGGGTTAAATTCATCAAAAGTACCATGCATGGATTCCTCAATAACTAATTTGTGCTTGTTAAATACTCTATAAGATTTTCTAGTCAAGAAATAACGAAAAAAAAATTTAGTATTCGATTTTGAATCAAATTTACTTAAGTTATCCTTGGTGTTTAAGACAAAACATTTAGAGCCAAAAACTATAAAGTAACTAATATTGGATTTTCTACTATTCTAAAGCTTTTGTGGTGTTGATAGCTTCGGGCCAAAATTTTGGTGTAAAGAGTCTTCACACAACATGGTCCTAGCTGTTTTTTAATTCACTTATTCTTTCTCTTAACAACCTTATTTTGTTGAGGAGTCCTAGGAGATGAGAATTGATATGCAATGCCACGCTCATCACAAAACTTTTCAAATATATGGTTTTCAAATTCACCACCATCATCACTACGTATGCATACAATTCTAGTGTTATTTTCATTTTGACCCTTTTAGAAAGCTTGGTAAAAGCACGATTGGCCTCATCTTTTGATGCCAAAAATAAAACCTATATAAACCTTGAGAAATCATCCACAATAACAAAGGTATAGTGTTTGCCACAAAGGCTTATGGTTCTTGATGGTCTAAGTAAGTCCATGTGAAGGAGTTTTAAGGGTTTTAAAGTTGAAATATGTATTTTTGACTTAAAAGAGCTTTTTACTTGCTCTCTGAGTTGGTATGCCTCACAAATTTTGTCCTTCACAAAACAAATTTTTAAAAGGCCATTAACAAGGTCTTTTCTGACAATTTTTGAAATCAAATCCATGCTCATATGACCTAACCTTCTATGCCATAACCAATTAATTTCATGCAATGTGAAAAAAGCGATTATCGCCATTCAAAGCACAATCAATGTCATGGTATATACATTGCCACATCTAATACCTACAAATATAATGCTATCATCACATATTTTTAATATTGCAAGATATAGGTTCAAAGACAACTTTGTACCCTTTATTACATAATCAACTCACATTTAAAAGATTATGTTTTAGATTACTAACTAATAAAAATTTTCAATTAAGATGCTACCTTTGCTACCTACATTACCGGAGCCTATGATTTTCCTTTTAACATTGTCATCAAATGTGACAGACCCTTGATCTTCCTTCTTGGTAAAGCTTCAAAGAAGAGAGATATTTCGCTTTATATGCCTTGAATAACTACTAGTCGAGAAATCACTTCTTGGTCCATGGTACCTAGAAATGAGACTCATGTTGAGGTCTTAGGTACCTAAATTTTCTTGGGCCCTTGAGTGTTAGCATTTGCTCATTTTGGAACCCATTTCACATTGTCAAAACAATCCACCTTAATTGGACATCTATATCTTATGTTCATAAATTTTGCAATATGTGCATATAGCATTTACTTCAATTTGAGGAGAAGGTTCTACAAAATAATTCTTATAAAACTTTTGTTTTGAATGTGGTTTGTACCCAATACAACTTTTGTCGAAAACACACTTTTGGGAACCTACAAGTAGTTCCAATGACCTATTGTAAATTTTAAAATTATTTTATTTAGTCAAAAGATTGTTTCTTGAATTTTTTAATCTTATTTAGGTGTTCATTCTTCTCTTTTTTTAAGATTACATTCATTTCTTTCAAAGTGATGATTTCTTTAGATAAAACATCAATTTTCTTTTTGAGGTTCCAATTTTCAGAGACAAACCTTTTAGAGATTTCATATAGTCCTTCAAAAGCATTTAATAATTCATCATATGAGTTATAGAGTTTGAAATCACATACGTCATCATCACGAAATGCCATAAAGCATATGTTGGCAATCTCATTGGTAGAGTCATCATTGGATGAGCTTTCTTAGTCATCATCCCATCTTGCCACCATTGCCTTTTTCTTCCCTTTCTTGGTAGTGGGAAATATACTCTCACATGCTTGGGTTTGTTTCATTTATAGCATATAAGTTGGTTTCTTTTGCTCCTCTCACCCTTTGATATTTCCCACAAGCTCTATGAAAGGCTTCCTTCCAATATTCTTCTTGTTTCTTAGGAAGTTCTTAAACTTCTTTTCCTTGAAAGTAATCATCTCTTCATTGTCTTCTTCTTTTTTCTTCATTATCACTTTCAATTATTGATGACTTGAAAGCAAGGATTTTCTTCTTCTTTTTCTCATCCACTCTATCATCCAAAATCTTACCTTCATAGTCTATAAACAATCTAATGACGTGATCTAAGTATTGTTCTAAGGTCTTTGGCTTCCTCTATAGGCATCATCTTTGCCCTCCATTCCTTTGGCAAAGATGTCAAAATCTTTTTGAGTTGCTCATTTTTTGAGTAGGTTTTTCCAAGTGCTTTGAGTGAAATTATAATATCCATAAACAGAGAGTACATGGCATGTATGGACTCATGTAGCTCTATCTTGAACAATTCATATTGCCTAATGATTCTACTAATTTTCAATTCCTTATCTTGGATTTTTCCCTTATTCATTGCCTTTGATAATTCATAGTCACAAGCTTAAAAGTAGATTCTCATCCTATCCTTCCAATAAAAGTACTCATTTCCATAAAAAAACGAAGGCCTGAAGGTGGATTGACCTTGTACATATCCTAGGTTTACCATAAGATCTACTCTTAAGATTTTTAATCTTAAACAACAAAACCTTACTCTAATACCAATTAAAATGTCACTATGCAACTTAAGAGGGGGTGAATTAGGATTTTAACAAAAAATTCAACCTAATCATTGTTCACAAGCACTATTTACGGGGCATTGTTCGCATATTTGAAACTTTCACACTTTAGCCAATTTTCAAAGTTTGAAATCTTGCTATTTGGTCTATTTTTCATATTTCAAACTTATTTGTCTGGTTTTTTTCTAAAATATTGCAGTTTGGTTCATTTTTCAAAATTCAAAAATTTTTGTTTATAGAAACTTCTCGAGTTTGCCATAAACATCATACACATTTACATTTACAAGTATACTTATTTATAATGAAGAAATAAATGTCTAATTATAATGTTAAAAATACCCTTATAAGTTTTATTTATTTTATAATATATAGAATTTATATGAAGTCATGATTGGTTGATCGCTTGTGTAGGCCTAATATTGCTCTTGGTAGGCTTTGATGCAATTGGGCCTCTAAATCCAAATTAGGCTTTAACGCCCTTTTTTGAGCTTTACGGAGTAAGGCCCATTATGTCCCTGTGTATGATACCAGATGGTTCGAGAATCATGATATTGCAATCTTAAGAGACTTGGCCTAGATTTGAACAAAGGAATCTACTATTGCCACCTTGTTGCCTTTTCTGTAACTAAAAGGTACTTAGAAAAACACAAAACACAAATTATAGTCCACAGCGCTTGTAGGAGCAAGCTACTCCCAATACTAATGCAATGGAACACAATAATTTAATGGGCAACGGTATTCAATATGACTAATTGTGATATAACAAACTTGAAGATGTAGACAAGGTATTTTTGAAGGCTAAAATGACCAGTTTAAGATTAGAAGATGCAGGAAAGATGACATAACGCTAGGGTAGTCTTTAGGTTGACAAGGATGACAAGTGGTTGCTCAAAATTAAGCCAAAAATCACGAGTGTTGTTGTAAAGAAGAAAGCATTCTCAAAGGACATAATCTCTAAGGAATTTAAGCTAATGAATCTCTTGGCTAATTTGATGACAATATAATATGATGATGATATCGTATGGTGATCCCCCTTTGAATGTGGAATTATGTAATCTTCATCTAATGTGTGACATAGAGTTGTAGTAAAATATGAATAGCTCACACAGTCTTATTTTAATGCAAGTCACCTTCTTAAGACAATACTTTATTTATGATTTAAATTAGTGTAATTTAATCCTACCTAAAAGAGATATTTAAAGCTCACATTTGTAATAAAACACTTATTCTAACTAATCATAATTAGGATAAAATACTTATTTTAATTAATCTTAAATGCATTAAAATAAGGTTTTAGGCTTTAGAAAAGATAAAGGTTTTTAAGGCATTTGTGATCCTTATGCATCAATCTAATCATGTAATGGATTCTTATGGCCTAATACCCCAAGTGAGTTAAGCCTATGACTTTGAGCCAAACTTGGGCACACTTTTATCTACCACACCACAGCCCACAATTTAATCTACAAAGAGTGGACTAAGCCCACTTGCACCTTTATATACATTATCAGGTAAAATGGCATAAATTTATCTTGGTCTTGGGCTCGAGCCCAAGGACAATTTTCTTGTATCAACGATGAAAATTGTTAATTTTCATATATTATAAATAAAAAACTAATTATTGTTTATAGTTATTTAGATTTTTTTTTTGTGATTTCACATCTATTTAAATTTTAGATAAAAACAAGTAATCATTATATATTTATTTTCAAGATATTATATGGACTATTAACCTTTATTTACATTATCATGCAGAATTAGCAAATTTGATCAACTTGAAAGTGCTGGACCTAGGCCGTAACAGAATAGTAACTCCAAAACTAGGTCAGGGATCGTAGCAATTAATTAAATGAAATAAACAGTTGATGTAAATCAAATAGTATTTACAATAATTTGATCAATTTTTTTAACGTGATATCTACAATAATTCTCTTCTCCTGTTGTATTTGAAAAACTTAAAAAGAATTGTATCTAAGTGACACTAGAATAATCACAAGTGACTCTTTTACAAGTCAAGATAACAATAACAATTCACTTACTATTTCGCTTTGATTTTGCATCTTTACCATAAATTCTTAATATCCTCTTAATAATAATTGTTGGAATTGTTGGGATTATATAAATATCTACGCAAAATTTTCTTGTCTAATTAATAAATAGGTTACTCCCTTTTACAATTTGATGACATTGTTTGTTGTAATTTAAATAATCTTTCCATGCTTTATCATTAATATTCTTTTTGTTTTGATTTTTTTCTTTTGAATTGCAGGATTAACAAATTTGACAAATTTGGAAGCTTTGAATCTATGTTCTAATAATATAAAAGGATCCATAGTACGACTAGGTAACATCAGAATTTCCAAAATTGAAGTTATCTAAAAGACAACTAACATATACATGCATAGATACATACATACATACAGACAGACATATGTGTGTGTGTGCGCGCGTGCACGTATTAAATAATATTTGAAATCATTTCTTTTTTGGTGCAAGAATATCAACATTTAGAAAGTTCAATTGGATTTATGTTCAAATAGTATAAACGGTTCTTTAGAAGGCCAAGGCAAGTTGTTAACATAGTTGGTTTACTATGTATCTCGAATATGAAAAATCAATGTTTACAAGCGTACACACTAATGGCTTCGTGTAAATATTTTGTTTAAGATCATAGCATTTTTTAATAGGAACGAAAGTAGGAAAAAAACTCTTAAGAGATTAAAAGAAAATTATATTTTTGTTTCTTCTCTTAGTTACTGTTTTATTTTGTTCAAATAACCCAAGCGAAAATAATTTATGAAACAAAAAATTTATCAGTACAAAGTAAAATGGGAAATTCATGTTATTGTGTATTTGTTTCTACAGTTTTTGATAATTTTCCTCCAAAATTTTCAGGAATATGTGAGATTAAGAGTCTTGTTGAATTAAATCTTTAACATCTGTTATTGTGAACCTCACATCTCTTATGCATTTAAATCTCTCTTACAATAACTTTAAAGGAATATTCCTACTAAGTTCATAGCCTAATCATTCAAAGCTTGGGGTCTTCCTACTCTTAATAGAAAATCATATGTTACAATTGAAAACTGAAAATTACTTCCCTACATTTTATTTCAAGGTCCTCTTCAGTTACAGTATTGTAACTTATATGGAACCATTTCAAATTTTCTTCTATAGCAATACAACTTAAAATTCCTTGATCTCTTTCATAATAAGTTAGTTGGTTATTTTTCAACTCGGTCGTTGGAAAACAACACGAGATTTGAAGTTTTTCGTTTGACAAACGAGTCATTCACAGGAATTCTTGAATGGCCCAATGCCACAAATGATTTACTTTGTCTAGAAATTTCTAGCAATAATTTTAGTAGTAAACTATCCATTCGAAAGTGAAAATTTTGGATATTTCCAAAAATAGTTTTGAAGGCAATATTCCTCTTTAGTCGGTGAGATAAAAGAACTTTGTTACCTGCAAATAATTTTTCAGGGGAGTTATCTATAGAACTTGTCTCTCATTGCTGCTCACTAAAGTTTTTGGGATCTGTCAAATAACAAATTGCATGGGCAAATTTCTCCAAAATTTATGAACTTGACTCAGTTGCACTGGTTATAATTGGGAAGTAATCATTCTGGTGGAAAAATTATTGAGGGGTTATTGAATTCTATTGAATTATTTGTCTTAGGTTTATCCAACAACATGTTATTTGGTCCCATTTCTCATTGAGTTGGTAACTTCTCAGCACTTGAGGTTCTTTTAGTGTCAAAATATCTTTTAAAAGGTAATATTCCTATTAACTCAACAATTTTCAAAGAACTTTAGATGTCTCTAAAAGTATATTGTTGACAAAAAAAAATATTTAAATTATTCAAACATTTACTTATTCAAATTTAAATTTAAATTTTTAACTTAATTATATTTAAATAGTTTTTAGTAAATTTTTAAACATAAGTTAAAAATAAACTACTTGATATTTGAATTATTATATTCAGATTTCAGTTAGAAAAATAAACAGAGATTCTGTATCTCTGTGTTGATGCTTCAATTTTCAGTTTTTATTAATTAAAGATTTTTTACAACAGATGTTTGAATGTATTTAAAAAGATGGTTACAAAAGGTTAAACTTTAAAATTATAATATAAAATTTATATCTCGATTAATGTCATAAAAGTAATAGTTCAAGTTTATATAGATAATTCTAACTAGTCGATTAATTTATTCTTTATAGGTTTAATTAGTTACTTTAGTTACACAATCATTTTAGTTAAAATAAAGAAAAGTTTCCTTTATCCTCTAAATTTAATTTTTTTTAGATTAATTTAGTAAATTAACTATTTTTCTATTAATTCTGTCCGATAGGAGAGGAACAAAACTATCTTTTTAGAAATACAATAATTACTAAAACGTTATAATTTCGTCAATTATTAGAGAAACAAAAAAGTCTTTTTATTTAAATTCTAATAAAAATATAAAAAAAAATGTGTACGGTTTTGGTTTATATGCAAGTATATGCTAGTTAAGCAATAAGCATGTTTTCATCTAATTTTCTCAGATAAATCAACAATTTGGAAAAGCTAGCTGTGCCCCACATCACATGAATCGGAACCCAATTTTCACGAGAGCGTTCATAATCAACATATGATCACAACTCCACCAATAATGCAAAATATGAGTGCACACAAAAAACAGGTTATTTTTGCTATGGCATATATATCTTCAAGTTATTGCCTCTCCCTTCTCTCTCTCTCTCTCTCTCGGAAAGCAGAAAATAGAATAACAAATTAATTAAAATACTTATTTTTTATTCTTTATAATTTTTTACTTAATTAACATAAATTATAATCAAAATTTTGTATTTCAATTCATATCCACATATATATATATATATATTCTAATCAATTGATTTTTAATCACTTGTAACATAAATAATAAATCTTATAAATACTATTAGTGTAATATTTTATATTATTAAAAGTAAGAGCAAACATAATATGTCTTCTCTAGAATCAAACTAAATCTAACAGAAAGGAAGTCAAAATTTAAAAAAAAAAAACTCAAACAAAATTTAAGAAAATTAACATTTTAAAAACAAAAATAGAAATCAAATTAATATTTTACAAAATAAAAAGGCGATCAAGTGAACTCACATATTGAATAGTTATTATAAATTTTTAAAATTGAAGTTAAAAAAAATTAAGCCTGATCAATTTGTGCATTAAAAGTGAGGTGCTTGTTTTTGCACGTGTGGATTTCCGTTGGCCGGATACTTAAAAAACCCTAACTGTAGCAATTTAGAATACTCGTTTGATTCTTATTTTCTAAAATATAAATTTTTATAAAAATTAGTTTCTTTGTGTAAATTAAAAAATAACATACCAATCCTTTTAACAATCTATTGCTACTGTAATTTAATTATAAAAAATAATTTAACATTAGTTATGATAGAGCATGACGTGTCCTTCCTATAACATAACTTTTTATATATTATTAATATATATAGGTTATGATTAATATATATAAAGGAGAATGTGCGATACAATATTGTATGACATAATATCCCATGACCTCTTTATTGTTTAGGTAATATTTAAATATCCCATGACGTTAGTTTTGTTAATGAAAATTGTTATTTTTTAGACAATTACTAATTTTCTCTCCTGATCACGTTCAAAGTATACAAAAAGTATGTTATTGGATGTTTGTCATTTTTTTAATTGGGCAACTTATAGTCGGGTTAATTAGCAATTGACTACCGCTAATCGCCATTGACCACCATCTAACATCATCCATTCAGGTTATCATACAAATTATTAAAATCCTTGAGAATATTCTATGCAATGGTACCATTTGAGTTGCGTTTGAATAATCGTTTGTTGTAGATGTGAAATTGAATTTTCGGTACCCAAATATTCAACTTCAAATATGCGATGAATACTTGTTCAAATGACAATAGTGACGGTATCATTGCATAGAATATTAAATAAAAAATATAACAATATCCTTAATAACTCAAATAGATAACGGTTGATCAAAAGTTGGTGTCGTTCATCCTTGTTGCCACTAACCACTAGTCACTAGCTGTTGCCAACTTTCATCCGTTGGGTCATTGTGGATATCATTTAAATTTTTGTTCAACAGTTTACACAATAATATTATTACCATCATCATTTGAGCAATTACTCATCGTAGATCTAAATCTGAATTTTTGGTACCGAAAATTCATCTTCAAATGTATGATGAATGGCAATGGGAGGTGGTCGGCACTGGCTGTCAATAACTAATTGAACTCAGATATGGGAGTGATGGGGTATTAAAGAATGATTAAGGAGGTGATGGGATATTAGGCCTAAAAACAAAGGGGTATTGGGCATTCTCCCAATAATTAATTCATTATAGTACAAAAATATCAGCAAAATGAAGTGCTATGAAAAAAATGATTACTGAAATATTCGAACCTTCAATTATTAGATTAAGAAGATTAGCATGATTCCTTTCTCCTTTATTAATACCTTAGTTGTTAAGGAAGTTATTCATTTTCTTTCTTTCGCTTAGCTCTTTGAATAAATAACTAGTAAAATTGTCACGAGTATCATCCCCTTTGGAACTAATGAAGACATGATAATCGATTGAAGAAGACCATGAAAGTTGAATGGCCATAATGACATTTTGTGCAGTAGAAATAGAGAGTAGTAAATGTTTGTAAGACTAAACTAAGAGCTTTGTATTATGAACATGAATTTCTATACCCTTTCCTTCAGATTTCTGGTGACTTTTGTAGTGGGCTTTCATTGGATATACAGATAAGTTTTATACTCGTAAATTGAATTCTTTCAGTGTAATATTTTGTCAATTTTAGTATACATTATTAGTTTTTATTTGCATTTTATAATTATTTTGCAGAGGAAATGATTTGCGAATCTTTCAAGATGATATCAGAAAATCGTGACGAAAATTAAGGCCGTACGTTGCCATGAAAGTTAAGGTCTCGGCTATCTAAGAACAAGATAATTTCATAAACTCAAGGTCGCGTCACTGGAAGTGGGCATGATGGACAAAAAGTCAAGGTCGTAGCGCTGAGACTCAAGGCTACAGCTCTGCTGAATAAAAGTCAAGGCTACAACGCTAAAACTTAAGACTGCAGTCCTGCAAGATGTTATGAATTAGGGCTCAAGGCCGCGTTTCTACAAAGGAAAGCCACGGCGCTTGTTTCTACTTTCTCTTTTTCTAGCTAGGACTAAGATGTAGCCTAACTATAAAGTTTTGATTCATACTTTTTTTTGGTTTATTAACGGTTATTTTCATTTATGATTGAGTATTCTTCACTATTTTTAATGCTTCTAAGTAATTGATCACTATTCAGTTTATTTGAATATCATAAGAAGTAATAAAGGAGATTTATGTGTTTAATCTTTGTGTTGAATACCATATATTGTATGAGAGATAGGAATATATTTTCGTGGTTTGTGTAGTTGCTAAATGAGATCCACAAAACTTTACACAAATTTTTGATAGTTTTAATTTTCATATTCATATAGTGGATTAACTATCAAGGGTGTTTTTGCTAGACCTTGGAAGACGTTAGTGAATAGATAAGGGATTCTCGACTATTGATAATTAAAAATAACTTGACTAGCAAGAATTGAGAAATCAACATAGATTAGTTACAATGAAATTGACGTCTTAGAGTTTTAATAATCTAAATTCTTTTTTATTTTAATTTGATTTAATTCTTAGTTTATTCTTATTTTACTTTAGATTTATTTACTTTTTTTGCAATAACCCTTTAATTTTAAGCTGTTCAAATAAAATCAGAGTTAAACCAGTTTTAGTAATTGAAAAGCGATGTATTTTGCTATAGAAATAGAAGGGATGACAAGACATCTTAAAGAAAACAAGAGAGAAAATGAAAAGTTCTTGGAATGTTTTGGAAAGAGCTCAAATGGTATTTTTGGAGTCTAATGGAAAAGAGTAATAATTTATAAATCATGGAAATCAAAGAGTTGTCACTATTTGTTGCTAATTAAGAAATCAAAAGTCCAACTGAGGTGACGTGAGCTAAAGAGTAAAATCTGTCATTTTATACAAGGAGATGCGAAGTTGTATTTGATATGTCAGAAAAATATATAGTTACAGTAACAGTTAAAAAAAAGTATGGAGTACAATAGAACTGCTAAGTATTTTATACAATAGGACTTTGAAGACAAAAGTATGGAGTACTAATGATAAGTTTTATGCGTTAAACTAGAAAGAATTCTTGATTCTCTCTTATTATTTGACGTAATACCTTGATATTTTATATTATTTTTATAATATCTCGAATTTCCCTTATGTTAGTTGATAAAATTAAATAAAATAATATTTGAGTCCCTAAAATATTCAATTTATTAAAAAATAACAATTATATATACTCTACATAATAATAATTAGTTAAAAAAATATTCTTAACTCCCAATTGAAAATAAATATTAAAGTAATAATATATTCTATTTCATAATACATCAACAATTAATTTATAAATTATCTTTTGAATATAAATTTATTTAAACTTTGAATTTCAATTTAGCATGATATTCATCAATTGAAAGGTCAATTTTATAATTTCTAAAATAAATAAAATAACAATAAATATAAAAAATCTTATTTATATTGACTAACACATATAAAGAATAATATATTTTAAATAAAATATCATATCGTTACTGTTTCATATACAAATCTATTTATATAAATTGATATGATAATATATATAATATTATTACATATTCTATATTTTCATAAAAAATTAATTTGAAGTACTTTTTAATCCATTCTTTTAGTTTAAAATATCAATTTTTTTAGTTATGAAACTTATTATTGTTTCAAATTATGAAAAGAAATTAATAATATGTGAGTCATTAAAGTTTGATGCATTAACCTGATTAGTTCTAGCTAGTAGTTTTAAAAATATTCACAAAATGCCTAATTTATTAAAAAGAAAATGATTATATATATCTTTATGTAATAGTAGTTGGCTAAAAAACTACTAATAGCTAGCTAAAAAATAAATAAAATATTAAGAGTATGATTTATTTTATTTATTTTCTAATGCCTAAGTAACATTGAATTGTTAATATATTGTAAAATTTATAATTATATTGTAGTACAATAGTTATAACTATATATAATTATAAGTGTTGTATTATAATACATTTTACTTATAGATTGGTATTTATTTATGATTTATTTTATTTATTTTCTACTACCTAATTAATATTGAATTGTTATTATATTTTAAAATAAATAAATTTATATTTTAATTATAACATATTAATGAGTATTTATATTCGATGTGTTATAAAATAGGGCAAATGACATCTAGGACCCCATTTTGTTGCCTGAATAACATGTACACTCCTACTTCGAAAATAATTGTATAACACACCCTATCTGTTAAAATTAACTATTGACTCATGTTGACTGATTCAATAATGAAAATATCCTCATGACCCTTATTTGACTAATATAATGGGATAAATATCATTTGTTTTATAATTTTTAGTTGATTATTATTATATAAGGGTATAATTTTATTTTTAATAAATTATAATATTTATAGATATTTTTAAATTATAGGACTATTTAAATTAATAGGTTAAACTTTAGAAATTCATATATTATTATACTTAACCCTATCAACTAACATTTGAAGAATTCAGAGTATTATAAAAATATCACAGGCATATTGGGATATTGGGTCAAATAAAGGAAGAAATCAGACATTCTCCGTTAAAAAAAGATTACATGAGATAATTATATTCCACTATGATTCTACATCACATACTAAATAAAGGCATTGTATCACAAAGAGGGAGTTTGGCATTCAATAAGGTATCGTTCTCAAGCAAAGAACACATCCTCGAGATAAAGGCTTTCCTTCTCGGAAATATTAGTAATCTTCATCTTCTAGTTAGATTAACTATCATTAAAACCGATCATAAGCATTGCCCTTGCATTCTAACGTCATTATTAAATTTGTTGGCATTGATCTGCCTATCTTTAGGCTCCAAATACATCTTTTAAAGAGTCTTAAATTTGTCAGATCGCAAATAGATATATTGAATACCACCGTGAACAAGTCTATTGAATATTAATATGATTTTACACTAACCTTGACCTACCTTTAACCTAATTTCATAAAGTTGTCCATGTTCATTACTCAATTATTATAAACTTTGTCCTATAATAGTTCAAAATTGAAATCACAAGTTAAAATAATAATGATATATTCAATGTCTAAAAGTCAAGTATTTTTAATGATATTTGAATAATAATCTCAAGCTATGTCCTATTGTAAGTGTTAAAGTCAAGTGTTTTTATAGATTTTAATAATAATCTCATCTTAAGCTATGTAACCCAACATAAGGGTTGGGAGAAATAATTTTTTCAAGTCATTCTCAATCATTAATAGAAAAAATGAGTGAAGACTTTGACTTTACTTTTAAGAGTAAAATATTTAGAATTTAGAAATAATTGCAACTTCTTTTTCAAATGGTGGGGACTGATGTACGACATAACCACTGGATGGTAATTCGGGTATAACTTAAGCATTGAATATCATGTTTTCCTCCGTGCTTTACGGCTTTGAAGGCTTCAACGTAATTTTCGCAACCAGTTCAAGATTCAGTCTTCAATTATGCATTTTAATTTATTTCAATAGATTATATATATTTTTCTTGGGGAATTAACACATATCTCTCCTGAGGTTTGAGAAACCTATACGTAGATGGAAGGTTTAAAAAAACCCACACTTACCTCCCCTGGACCGTTAGTTGACCGTTAGAAGACCGTTAGAATTAAGGATACTTTTGGACATTATTATTTTTAACTTATTATATAATTAATTCCCATAAATATTACATTATTGTTCATATAATAATACCATTTTACATAATATGAATTAGTCTTATTTTTTATAATTTTAAAAAAAATTTTAAATTTAGAATTAATATTTAGAATTTTTGTAAAATAAATATAGTATATCCATGTACTCATTTAATTAAATTATATTTTATATTATTTTTTGTTAACTTAGTGCACATACACATGAAATAAGTATAATTTTAAAATTGTTATTAACTTAAAAAAATTTATGATTGTGATAAATAATAATATTAAACATGTAAATTCTACTTATAAATTAATATAATAGTATTATTTTGTTTATATATATTTTATATGATTTTTCATATAATTTATTTTAAAATTTCATCCTTATAACTTGAAATCTTGAATAATTAATAAACAATAATACAATATTTTGTAGGAACTAATTATCTAGTAAGTTGCAAAATAATTAAATTGATAAAATATCTAAAATACCCTTAATCCTAACGGTTAACTAATGGTCAACTAACGGTCCAGGGGAAGTAAGTGTGAGTTTCTTCAAACCTTCCATCTAAATGTAGGTTTTTCAAACCTCAAGGGAGGTATGTGTTAATTTTCTTATTTTTCCTAGTATTTAGTTTATACTAAATACTAATAATTTGGATTGCGGTATTTTGATAATTAAAAACTATTTATTCTCCATTCAAGAAATAAAAAATTCAATTTTTTTTAATCGTTCTTATGTCATCCTATTTTTTATGTCGAAGAGTATAAACTTTGTGAAAAGATATAAGGGAAATTTTTTAAAATAGCCCTAATTTCTTTTGAGTTTACGTAAATAATCTTTTTTAAAAAAATTTATCAACCTAACTCAAAATATATTTTACAAACTAAATTATCCTCAATAGCCCACTTCAATTTTTTTACACAAGTCTATTTTTTTTTACTTTTCCTTATTACTCTAGATTTTGAAACTTTTTAAAACTTAAACTCTCCTCTATCAAACTTGTTCCTCTCTTCAAAGTCATCTCTCTTGCTAATGGTAGATATGACAGTAGTGTAACTTTATCGAAAAAGTCTTGGTCACCTACACTAAGTGATTTTTTTATTATATAGGTATGTATTTTACGTGTTAATTAATTAAAGAAAAATTTCTCAAATGTGAAGTTATAATTCAATGTTGATTAAGTTGTAATAAGTATTTATTTAAGTTTAAATTATGTTGATTGGTTTTATTGTATGAATGTAAAGATCTTGAGTATTTGAGAATGTAAATGTGTTGTGCGATTTTGGATCGTGGGTTTTTTACCCGAAAAGTAAATTTTGGGTAAAGCCAAATTTTGTTTTACCCTAAATTTGTCTTACTTAAAAAACTACTTTTCGGGTAAGGTTAAATTTTGCCTTACTCAAAAACCACTTTTCGAGTAAGGCAAATTTTTGCCTTACCAAAAAAATGATTTTTTATTATTGTTATTACTATTATTATTATTGGTGAAAATTTTTGGGAAAATTTCTCCACATTTATGTCATTTATTGAAATATAATCATGCTTATATTTTGTTTCTTGAACAAGTTAAACAAGTATGTCGTAAAACATTGAAGTTGAAATTTTCGGATGTTATAGGAGAAAATACAACTAGACAAGTGGTGAAAAATAAGCCCACGAAAGTCCGAATCTGTTCACTGCGAGGTAACCCACTTCACGCCCACCTCAAGGCAAGACGTGGTACAAGCCCTACTCACTATGGATAGGTAAGACCCACTGTGAGCTGGGCTCCTCGCTGAGTATTGCCAACATATTCGCCATTTGAGCGGTTAGGTAAGACCCATGGTGAACTGGGCTCCCCGCTAAGTATCGCCAACGAATTCTCCATTTGCTGATATTACCCCACGTGACCATATACCGTGGCACAGATGGGAATGCCCACGTGACCATATACCGTGTTGCATGTGGAAACGCCCATGTGACCATATACTGTGGCACATGTGAAAAAACGTGGCTATATACTGTAGCACGCATAAATAGACGAGGAAAATAACTCCAATTCTCCATTGCTCCTTGGAAAGGCCAGACCCGCCTCCAATAAACAAGAGCTTCGCCCTCCTGAACAAAAGAGGTAGGATACCCAGTTGCTTAAGCAGGTGAGACGCCTAACTGCCCAAGCACTTATGTACGCGGAAGCCTACCTTATTGCAACCCAAAAGAATCCTTAAAGTAGCCCAATATACAAGAAAATATCTTGCGGGGACCATTTCAAAGGCAAGAGACAGCACCTGGTCTTGGCAACAGCCAGGTTGGTACTGTACAGACAGTGCACAAAGCTTAGGTGGGGACCATTCAGAGCCCAGGTGGGGGACCATGTGTCGACTAGGCGAGTGAGGTTACGCCATTTGTCCACCAAGGTACAGAGCAATCTCTTTGGCTAATAGAGGGTTGACACGTGTCCAATGAGCTTAAGTAAAGGAAAGCTCACCAACCATAGCTTGCCAAATGGCATTTGAGTTGGGCCACCAAGAACCAATGGCAGAAAGATACGTGGAAAGGTAAAAACCCTAAAACTAGGGCAAAAATAGGTCATCTAATGAGGTATGAACATTCCTTTGTTTCATATAAAAGAGTATTTTTCTTATTTGAAGAGACAAGTCATTTCTTTTAGCCATAATATTGCTAGGAGAAGGGCTCTCTTCCTAAAAGGGATTCCCTCTTTTCTTCTCCCATATACAAAACCTCCATAGCCTAAATCTATATGAACACACACAAAATCCTAGGAAAAACCCCACTGTTCACCCCCTTGAATCTCCGTCAACCTGATTCATGACCTGGGCAAGATCTTCTCCTTGTGCTTTTTCCTCATCATCTTGACGTACCTCTATTTTTCTCCATTTTTAGGGATACACCATGCCCTCACCCTTTCCTCTCACACTTGAGACTAACTTAGACATCGGAGAGGGGTCTACGAAGAGGCGACTCTTGTCTGAGCCCTGCTCTATTTTGCAAAAAGCTGCGGACCAACTCGGTGAAATCCTTAGGTTGAGAGTGTTCGGGCATGAAAGGAGATGGGCTGGATAGTTATTTGAGAAACGGGCAATAAATATAGTGTCACTTGAGGGATCTTGGGAAGTTTCGGAGTCGTTGAAGTTGAGCAGTGAGCTGGGAGGTGGTCTGCGGCAGTGAGCTGGGAGGTGGTCTACGACAATGAGCTAGGAGGTAGTATGAGGCAATAAGCGGGGAGGTGAACAGACTTGGACATTGTGTGGATAGTTGGGCAATGAAGCAGCAGGGCGGTTCTTGTTGGTTTGGGATTGTGGACTTGGCTCGTATTTGCACGCTTTACTCGAGCCACTCGGTCGCCTCGGATGCATCTATTCTATTTTTCTGTGAGGGTGTGGGGTTTGCAAAAATCATGCATCAATAGTAGCGCCGTCTGTGGGGACCTGTACAAAAAGCCCTACCATAACATACATGCTCTCCAAATGAGTTACGTGTCGATATCCAAAGCTCCGAGAAATTGTGGTCGAGAACACACCCGAGAGCCCAGCTACAAGAACCGTTCATTAAGGAAACATGCTCCTATGGATATTGCGGAAACTTAGAATAAAAGAAGTATGGTTGCAGAATCAGCTCGGCAGAGAAAAGGCAAAAGACATTAGTGAAAAAGCCAGGGAGAAAAAGAAGGTAAATTTGTGCCTACCTGGAGCTGGGCAACGCCCACCTCGAGCTGGGTAGCAACTATAAGGGAGTAAGTTAAACCCACTTGGTCTGCGAAGACATTAACTAGCACCATTGTCATTCAAGAAACATTCTATGCCTATAAGAGAAGAGGCAAAGTTGGAGCTGTGCTACAATTTTTAGGTTGTAATACCCAAGCGTAGGTTTGTCAAGTAATAAAGATTCGGAAGTCCGAGTGTCGGTCCTCAGGGAATTGGTTATACTAAGTCCACAAGTCCAAAGTCCAAAGTCCAAATATTGTGAAAGTAGATTGAAATTTTGATTATTAACTTGAAATTAATTATTATTGAATATTAGGGCATTAGGGATCCATTTTAATGATATGTATAGAAATTATTCTTGATCCTTTTTTTTATACACAATTAAGATTTAAATAAGAAATAACCTTAATTGGAGGATGGATAACATTTAAGCACAAAGAAACTAAAAGACTTACCTTTGAATTGAAGTGAAAAACCATAGGTTGCCTTGCTCTTGATATGTAGAAAACATCCAAGCATTCAATGTACCCTTAGTTAACAATGAATCAAGGTTTCTAACAAACCAAAATACTTGCAAAATATAGTGCTCACTCAAAAGGAAAGTTGACAATGAAGAACAAACTAAAGGATCAAAGAACAATACTATACAACCATCAAAAGTTCACCCTTTGCCCTAATTACGAAATTAGAAATACATGGAGTAAAGAAAATATGAAGAAGAAGAAATGAAAGTGTTTTTGAGAATACCAGCCTCCTTTTTTTTTCCCCCTTTTAAGCTTTCAAAACCAAGGTTTATATAGGCAAGGTAAAGGAGAATTCGCACATGTGAATGCAAGTAAGTGGCAGGTTTCATCATAGCATTATCGTCCACATTGCGAAGCACGTTTGACTGTCTTCCACTTCGAATTAGAGAAATGTTTCTTCTTCAAAGATATGGCCCCATGAGTAATCTTTCCAATGCTTCATGAATCATGGTATTTGGACCTATTTAGTGAAAGTTACACTTAAAATATTAAGGCATGTTCAAATCGAAACGTTGACAGCTACTGTTTAACTGATAATTATTTTCAACCACCCAGATGCACGAATTGGAATTTTTCCATAACATGAAAGTTGTAGCTGTCTCTTTCCAGATTCATTTGAATCAAGAATCAACCCAATTGGAGCATTGTGGAGAGAGTTAGGTCCAAAATACCGAAGGATATGCACAGGTCCAGGCTTCAAATGGTAGGCCACGTTTTGTTGTAATGCCTCAAACATCTGGTGGTAAATCATTTCAAAATTCAAAATGACATCTGAAAATAAATTATGAAAAATTGAGTCAGCTTCCATTTGAAACAAAAATCATTATATTTGGAAGTGGGTAGACAAAGATATGACCATTTAACTAATTAGTGCTTCAAATAGGAAATATGATGTTGACCATTTTTTTTCAATTACAACTTGGCCACCTTTCACCTATGTATAAAATACACTACATTACTATTTTACATAAGTATTATATACATGTCAACTTATATAATTATACATATTTACATGTAATTGAGATTTAAATCATAAAAACATGCAAATTAAAGTTGTGCCAATGAAATTCATAATTTTTGCACAAATAGGGACTTTAAATTAAATAGTATGTAACAGTGTCTTCTAAAATATATATAAATGACACACTTTTAGACACTTATCACACCCCCCAACTAACATTTTGCTAGTCCCTAGCAAATTATGTAGTAAACAATTTTTTTTTTTTTTTAAAGGATCAAAAAAATATATATATTTTACAAGAAAATAAACAAAAACTGAGGTAAGACAAAAATCATTTCCATATCATCTACAATTATATGTCTAAGTTAGAGAAGTATAAGAAAACATTTGTCATCAAAGTTACATAAATCAAATTATTGTTAGAACACATGCCAATCCCCTAATCACAAATGTTAATGACATTTTAAAAGAAAATATACCCCATGAAGTTAAGGATAATGTCACTAATTTAATAAGGAATAATGAGAATAAAACAATGACAACTCAAATTTCTCATCCCAATTGAAAGAAAATATAGGCCTCAAATTTTTGGATAAAGATAAATGATCAAAATGAATAATCAACAAAATACCTCAATATCTCTTTTTTTTTCTTTTTTTTTTCTTTTTATATATACTATATTATTCAGCCCTTATTACTAGCATCTATTTCAAACTAAAATTTCTTAAAATCAAGAAGGTCTTTTATTAGGATGTAATGCAGGATTGGGACAAGGCTAAAAAGAAAATGAGATAAGAGTACACAAAATCATATGTTTGAGAAAATAGATATCTTAAGCATAATAAGATGGTGCATCAATAACTTCTTTTTTTTTTTTCTTTTTTTCTTTTTTTTTTCGTTTTTTTTTACAAAAGAATAACAATTTATATACTTTTATTTTTTTTTATTTTCTTTTCTATTTTTTTAAACAATGATATATAAATATATTTGAACACTTCTTCATTTTTTTTTTCACCATCTTTTTCTTTGAAATGTAAACTCTTCTCAAACATAAAATGGTAGTAGATAACAAAAATAAATAGGTTAGAAATGCAAAAGTAGAATTGGATGTGGTAAATAGGATAAGAAATGAATTTTTTTTTATTTAATGGCTCAAAGGGCTTACTAAGGGAAAACACATAAAAAGGTAGGCTTGAAAGGCTCAAACGGATCAAAGAATGCCTTCTATCATTTTTCAAGAAATAAAATAGCTATCCATATCAACTAGCTTAATGGGCTTTCTAATATAGCAACACATTTTTTTTTAAGTATTAGTTGAAAATCCAAGAGATCAATATCAATATCAAGGTTATGCACAAATTGTGGGCCAAGAAGGGTATTCTCCAAGGAAAAATAATAGGCTCGAAACTCACTTGGAACAAAATTACTTGGCATGCAATTCTTCCAACAATTAGATTTATTTCACTCTTCAAACTCTAGTTTCCTCATTTATTGCTAACTCGAACAAATAATTTAGGAAACATGGTGTGATAATTGTCTACTTAAATGATAAAATTCAAAACAAAACTTGAAAATGAATTTTTTTTTTTTTTTATAAGAATGTAAAGAGAAGAAGATACCTTACCCCCCAACTTAAATTAAGCATTGTCCTCAATGTTAAAGGATAAAAATAAAAGAAGGGTATAGATATTACCTGAAAAGTTGAAGAGGCTTGTACTCTTGATGTTGTGGTCTCCAAGAAAAATAAAACAAACAAAGAAAGAAAGAAAGCAAAAACAACTAACTAATAACATACAAAATAAAAAAAATTAATATTTACAAATAGTTGTGATTGTGGCTCACATCTTCCTCTAGTTTTACGTCTAGTAACGGCTTAAACGCCCTCTATGGGTCGAGGATTGGCTTCCCATCCAATTTTCTTATAAATTGGCAAACAGGGTCTTTTAAAGTCAGATTCCCAAGACTATAACGACCACGTTCTTTTTGGAATTGTGTGTGTAAATTAAGAATTTCACGTTGAACATATCCACTAGGATGCGTCTCAAGAGTCAATAGAATGTTATCCAAAGACTCTCTACTCAGTCCATCCTTTATGAATTGTATTTTATCTTCTCGATTTATAGACACCATTCCTATAGAACGACAACGTGCATTACAAGTCCAACGTGCACATTTATAACAAACTTGTAACCTTTTTGCTCTTCGTTTCTTTGCAAAAGAACTCTTACCTAGCTCAGGCATACGTGAAACAAATGTATTAGAAAATTCACCTTCTAATCGAACTTTTGCTTCAATTATCCAACGTATATCTTCAGGAATTCCTTTAAGCATGAGCATTCTTAACCTTTCGCACCTGGCTTGGTAAATTTTCAATAAAGCATTTCTGAGAAAGAAATTTCTTCTTGTCCTGTGAATTCCAATGAGATGGTATTTGTCCGGAAATGTTTCATTTGTACCCAAGTAAGCATATTTGAGATCGGATGGTAGCGGTTTCAAATCCAGCTTTGGCGGTTGAACACTTGATGGCACAAGCGCATCATCACATTGTGGTAATTCTTCGAATTTGGGTTTCCAACCATCTTCGTTTGCCACTTGCAAAGAATCAAACAAAGAACAAATATGTGAAACTTTAGAATTTTTATCAAATTCAAATTGAGTAGAACTAGTCAAACAAACTTCCAAAGAGTCAGAAAATGAAGAGATAGGAAAATGATCATGAACAAGTTCTTCAATGAAATCTACCTCGTGATTTTCAATGTCATGCCCAGGTTGTTTACAAATGTTAAAAACATTTAATTCCAATGTCATGTTTCCAAAAGAAAGTTTTAAAACACCATTTCTACAATTAATTAATGCATTAGACGTTGCAAGAAATGGACGACCAAGAATAACAGGAATTTGAGTGGTTGAATTAAGGACAGGTTGTGTATCCAAAACAATAAAATCGACTAGAAAGTAAAATTTATCTATTTGGACCAACACATCCTCAATTATTCCTCTTGGCATTTTCACAGAACGATCAGCAAGTTGAAGTGTTATTGAAGTAGGTTTAAGCTCACATAAACCTAATTGCTCATACACAGAATAAGGCAAAAGATTAACACTTGCACCAAGATCAAGCAAAGCACGTTCTATCCTAAAGTTTCCAATCACACAAGAAATTGTTGGACAACCAGGATCTTTGTATTTTGGTGGAGTGTTTTGTTGAATGATGGAACTAACATTCTCAGTCAAAAAAGCTTTCTTTTGCACATTAAGCTTCCTTTTAACTGTGCACAAATCTTTCAAGAATTTAGCATAAGAAGGAACTTGCTTAATTGCATCTAACAAAGGAATGTTGATTTTAACTTGCTTGAAAAGTTCAAAAATTTCAGAGTTATGATTCAGCTTTTTGATTGGTTGAAGTCTTTGAGGAAAAGGGGCAGGAATAGGGCATTTTTCAACATCACACAACTTAGGCTCATCATTCTTTTTATCAACAATTGATTTTGATGGTTCATTAGAATCATTTACCTTCAATGGAATGGTTTTATCAATGATCTTACCACTTCGAAGAGTTGTGATTGAATTGGCATCCTCAGGATGTGTACCACTTGAATCAGAATTATTGACATTAAATTGACTTACAGGATTTGGTTGTGGTTGGGCAGGAAATTTACCTTTCTCTTGAACACTCAAAGATGAAGTCAATTTTGAAAGTGTATTCTTAATGTCATTAATGGCTTGTGATGTTTGATTGTTTATGCTTGTTTGCCCTTGCATGAATGCTTGCAAAGTTTCCTCAAGGGTTTTTGAATGTGATGAATGATATGGAGGAAAATTTGAGGGTCTTTGGGGAGGTGGATGGACATTATGCTCATTTTTCCAACTAAAATTTGGATGATTTCTCCACCCAGGATTGTACGTTTCAGAATATGGAGAATGAGTTGGAAAAGTCTTTTTGAAAGTATTCATAGAATTTGCTTGGTCATGAAACATTTCTTTAAAAATTGGAACATTTGGGCAATCTTGAGTGCAATGTCCCATGATTTCACAAATTCCACACACTTCATCATTAAGCACAGATTTGACTTCTTTTACTTTCCTTAATTCCATGGCTTCGATCTTTCTAGTCAAATTAGCAACTCTAGCACTTAAATCATCTTCTTGACTCAAAGTATATTTGCCTCCACTAGAACTAGCAAGATTAGATCTTATTGAATTTTCTGAAGAACTAGTGGTTTGCCAAGATTGAGAGTTTTCAGCCAAATGATCTAAATACTCTAAAGCTTCTTCAGGATCTTTATCTAAAAATTCACCATTACACATTGTTTCAACAAATTGTTTTGTCTCTGGTGTTAACCCTTCATAAAAGAAACTTATCGTTCGCCACTTTTCAAAACCATGGTGTGGGCATGAATTTAACAAGTCCTTAAATCTTTCCAAACATTGAAAATAAGTTTCATTCATTTTTTGACAAAAGTTTTGGATTTGTCTCTTGAAAGCATTCGTTTTATGTGTTGGAAAAAATTTCTTTAAGAACTCAGTTTGCATTTCTTGCCATGTACCTATGGATCTAGGTCTCAATGAATTAAGCCACGTTTTCGCTTTATCTTTTAAAGAAAAAGGAAACAATTTTAGCCTAATTAAATCTTCACTACATGTTTGATCAATAAATGTGGCACATACTTCCTCAAATTCTTTTAGGTGCAAATATGGACTTTCAGACTCTAAGCCATGGAAATTAGGAAGCAAAGGAATCATACCAGGCTTAAAATTGAAATTATTTGCATTAATAGGAAAAATAAAGCATGAAGGAGATGAATTTCGAGGAGGTTGCAAGTAATCACGCATAGTTCGAACATGTAGATTTTCATTTTCACCGTGTATACTTTCATTTTCAGCCATGGTGTTTGATGTGTGTGAATGTGTAGATGAATCAAATAAATGACCAAAGAAGGTTTCAGAATTACCTTTCACCAAACGATGCGAGTAAGGATCACGATACCACCCAAGCATAAATTAGATAAGATAAAATTTAACAACAACAATAATAATAAATAAAAAAAACGTTAGAACAATAATATAAATAAAAAAGAAAAGAGGCGGTATAACCTTCCTCTTGACAAAAATAAAATAAGACAATTATAAAATGATAATATAGGAACTAACAAAAAATAAAAAAAATAAAAATTAGGTGGTAGAACCAACCATTATATTAAACAAAAGAAACACGTAAACTAATCTTATAATTATAATACAACATTAATTTAAAGACAAGAGAAAAAAAAAAGAAAAAAAAATACAAATGGGCGGCTGAGCCTCCCAATTAAATAAAAGCAAGAAATATAAATAACAAAATAAATGTTAGAGTTAAAAGTTAAATGTTAGAGTTAGTGTTAGAAATTAGATGTTAGTGTTAGATGTTAGAGTTAGAGTTAGTAAAATAAAAGAAAATAAAATTAGAACAAGTAAACTTTATACAAGCCGAAATTCCCCGGCAACGGCGCCAAAAACTTGCTACAATTTTTAGGTTGTAATACCCAAGCGTAGGTTTGTCAAGTAATAAAGATTCGGAAGTCCGAGTGTCGGTCCTCAGGGAATTGGTTATACTAAGTCCACAAGTCCAAAGTCCAAAGTCCAAATATTGTGAAAGTAGATTGAAATTTTGATTATTAACTTGAAATTAATTATTATTGAATATTAGGGCATTAGGGATCCATTTTAATGATATGTATAGAAATTATTCTTGATCCTTTTTTTTATACACAATTAAGATTTAAATAAGAAATAACCTTAATTGGAGGATGGATAACATTTAAGCACAAAGAAACTAAAAGACTTACCTTTGAATTGAAGTGAAAAACCATAGGTTGCCTTGCTCTTGATATGTAGAAAACATCCAAGCATTCAATGTACCCTTAGTTAACAATGAATCAAGGTTTCTAACAAACCAAAATACTTGCAAAATATAGTGCTCACTCAAAAGGAAAGTTGACAATGAAGAACAAACTAAAGGATCAAAGAACAATACTATACAACCATCAAAAGTTCACCCTTTGCCCTAATTACGAAATTAGAAATACATGGAGTAAAGAAAATATGAAGAAGAAGAAATGAAAGTGTTTTTGAGAATACCAGCCTCCTTTTTTTTTTCCCCCTTTTAAGCTTTCAAAACCAAGGTTTATATAGGCAAGGTAAAGGAGAATTCGCACATGTGAATGCAAGTAAGTGGCAGGTTTCATCATAGCATTATCGTCCACATTGCGAAGCACGTTTGACTGTCTTCCACTTCGAATTAGAGAAATGTTTCTTCTTCAAAGATATGGCCCCATGAGTAATCTTTCCAATGCTTCATGAATCATGGTATTTGGACCTATTTAGTGAAAGTTACACTTAAAATATTAAGGCATGTTCAAATCGAAACGTTGACAGCTACTGTTTAACTGATAATTATTTTCAACCACCCAGATGCACGAATTGGAATTTTTCCATAACATGAAAGTTGTAGCTGTCTCTTTCCAGATTCATTTGAATCAAGAATCAACCCAATTGGAGCATTGTGGAGAGAGTTAGGTCCAAAATACCGAAGGATATGCACAGGTCCAGGCTTCAAATGGTAGGCCACGTTTTGTTGTAATGCCTCAAACATCTGGTGGTAAATCATTTCAAAATTCAAAATGACATCTGAAAATAAATTATGAAAAATTGAGTCAGCTTCCATTTGAAACAAAAATCATTATATTTGGAAGTGGGTAGACAAAGATATGACCATTTAACTAATTAGTGCTTCAAATAGGAAATATGATGTTGACCATTTTTTTTCAATTACAACTTGGCCACCTTTCACCTATGTATAAAATACACTACATTACTATTTTACATAAGTATTATATACATGTCAACTTATATAATTATACATATTTACATGTAATTGAGATTTAAATCATAAAAACATGCAAATTAAAGTTGTGCCAATGAAATTCATAATTTTTGCACAAATAGGGACTTTAAATTAAATAGTATGTAACAGTGTCTTCTAAAATATATATAAATGACACACTTTTAGACACTTATCAAGCTGGTTGGAACATTGAGACTAATACATGAAGATATGCTTATATGGCAATTGGGCATTCTATCACCTATGCTACAAAGACTGGGGGACTAGCTAGATAGCCGCCATAAGCGTGACCCAACTCAAGCTGACCGAGGTGAGCCCAGATAGTGCGGTGGTCAAATTGGTCATTCCCAACTCAAGACATATGCTTGCAAGCTACATAAAAGTTACCTTGGAAACTAAGGAAACATGTTTGTGCTAGCGCTATACAAGCACCCACCTCAATTTGAGCTAGTTTTATCTGAGCTCTCACCTGCATCCGACTAAGGAAGTACTACTAATGAGCATGGCTGAACTTAGTCTCTACCTATTCGCGACTTGGGTATTTGTGATCATTCATGATTCTTCTAAATATGTGGCAATTATGATTTTCTTATGGTTCTCTTGGAAAGGTCTAGGTATTTTATTTCCTTACCTTGGTTTTCATAAGGTATCCTTAAGGAAATAATTACCTAGGCCCAAGCTCATTATTATTTAAGTCTATAGTGACTATGGTGTTCTTAGGTGCTCCCGGAAAGATCTAGGTGTGTTATTCCATTACCTTGGTTTTCATAAGGTACTTTGAGAAAAACATCACCTAGGTCGGATCTTCATTATTTCTCCACGGTTATTTCTCCACGATTATTTCGCCACGGTTATTTTTCCATGATTATTTTGCCACAGTTATTTCTTTATATTATTTTGTCATGTTTATTTCTCCATGATTATTTCGCCACGGTAATTTCTCTATGATTACTTCACTATGGTTATTTTTCCATGTTTATTTCTCCATGATTATTTCACCATGATTATTTCTCCATATTTATTTCTTCATGATTATTTTGCCACGATTATTTCTGCATGATTGTTTCGCCATGAGTGTTTCGCCATTTTGACGTGAGTATTTCTCCATTTTGCGATAGACTTTGTGTTTGAAGTGTTTGGGCCTTGGTCGAGCTGACCTGGGCCACACCTAGGCGAGGCAAGAACCACCTCTACCTCGAGTTAGCAATGATTACTAGAAGGAAGTTTTGACAAGAAAATTCGCTTGTGCCGAGTTAATTAGATAGAATCGGAGTAAAATAATACAAGTGCATCTCATATATACCAGTTGGTTTAATAAAGACCGACCTGGTCCGTAATCACACAAGCTCGAGCTTAGCTCAGTTTCAAGCTAGGCAATCTTTTTCCAAGTCTTCTGGCTGCTACCTACTTCATCTTAGAGGTGGACAGAGGTAGAGTTCACTCTCTTTTATGTTGCTTCAAGCCTACCAAACAACTTATGGACCTTGACATCTTTCTCTTAAGCTTTCTATTGAAAATGCATGACCTGGGTCCTATGCTAGCTATCCTATCAACTCTTTTAGCATCAACTGACAAGAGGGCAGATTTAATTAGAGGAAGTACGTGAAAAGCATGAGAAAATCACCTATCCAAGATGTTAGCTGGGATGACTTTCCTAAGCTCTTATCCTTCCTTACCTACTTAGAAAACTTAAGGGGAATCCTACAAGAAGTCGTACCTCCTTCATTGGAGCCGCTAGAAGCACTTGGCCCTTTAAAAAGCCCGAGTGCCCATCTAACCTTGCTTCGGATCTTCTAAAATAAAGTTTTTCTAGACATGAAGATGATGCATCTCTACTGAGGTCAGCAGTACGTCAAGCATCAGGATCCTTGCTCACCACGAAGACAACATCTTTCTAAAAGTAACTCCCAATGTCAACAAGTTCTGAGCTCCCCGCTCTTGCCCACCTCATGTTGGAGTTGAGTAGAGACAGAATCAACCTTTTTTTGTGCTTTCTTCAACTCACCAGTTAGCCTTTGAATCCTCAACTTTCCACGAGCTGGGTTAGGAGCAAGTTGCAGCTCCTATATCTCTGTGAGCTCGGCTAAGAACAGGCCTTAGTTCATATGCCTTTGCGGGCTGGGATAAGAACATGCCTCAACCTCTATGTCTCCATGAGCTAGGCTGGAACAAGCTGTAGCTCATAAATCTTCGCAAGCTGGGTTGAGAAGAGGCCTCAGCTCCTATGTCTCCAAGAGCTGGGCTGCAACAAGCTGTAACTCCTATATCTTTGCGAGCTATGCTGAGAACAGGCCTCAACTCCTATGTCTCTTAAAAGCTAGGCTGGAACAAGCTATAGCTCCTACATCTTCGCAAGCTGGGCTGAGAACAGACTTCAGCTCCTATGTCTCTAAGAGATAGGCTAGAACAAGCTGTAGCTCCTACATTTTTATGAGCTGGGCTAGGAGTAAGTTGTCGCTTTTATATCTCTGCGAGCTGGGCTAAGAACAGGCCTCAGCTCATATGCATCTTCGAGTTGGATTGGGAACATACCATAGCTCCTACATCTCTGTGAGCTAGATTGAGAATAAGCCTTTACTCCTACATCTCCACCAGTTAATTTGAGAGCAAGGCGCAAATCAAGAAATAGCTTCCAAGGCCTTTCGCTTCGCCTTAGCCATTAGAAGCTAGGGGACCTCTGTTATAGGAGAAAATACAATTGGACACGTGGCAAAAAATAAGCCCACGAAAGTCCGAATCAGTTCACTGCGAGGTAACCCACTTCGCGCCCACCTCAAGGCAAGAAGTGGTACAAGCCCTGCTCGCTGCGGATAGGTAAGACCCACTGTGAGCTGGGCTCCTCGTTGAGTATCACTATCGCATTCGCCATTTGAGCGGTTAGGTAAGACCTATGGTAAACTGGGCTCCCCGCTAAGTATCGCCAACAAATTCTCCATTTGCTGATATTACCTCACGTGACCATATATCGTGGCACGGATGAGAATGCCTACGTGACCATATACCGTGCTGCGTGTGAAAAAGTCTATGTGACCATATACCGTGGCACATATGAAAAAATGTGGCTATATACCGTAGCACGCATAAATAGACGAGGAAAATAACTACAATTCTCTATTGCTCCTTGGAAAGGCCAGACCCGCCTCCAATAAACAAGGGCTTCGCCCTCTTTAACAAAAGAGGTAGGATACCCAGCTGCTTAGGCAGGTGAGACGCCCAACTGCCCAAGCACTTAAGTGCGTGGAAGCCCACCTCATTGCGACCCAAAAGAATCCTTAAAGTGGCCCAATATACAAGAAAATATCTTGCGGGGATCATTTCAAAGGCAGGAGACAGCACCTAGTCTTGACAATAGCCAGGCTGGTACTGTGCAGACAGTGCACAAAGCTTAGGTGGGGACCATTCAGGGCCCAGGTAGGGGACCATGTGCCGGTTGGCGAGTGAGGTTACGCCACTTGTTCACTAAGGTACAAAGCAATCTCCTTGGCTAACAAATAGTTGACATGTGTCTAATGAGCTTAGGTAAGGGAAAGCTCACCAACCATAGCTTGCCACATGGCATTTGAGTTGGGCCACCAAGAACCAATGGGAGAAAGACATGTGGAAAGGTAAAAACCCTAAAACTAGGGCAAAACAGGCCATCCAATGAGGTATGAACATTCCTTTGTTTCATATAAAAATGTATTTTTCGTATTTGAAGAGACAAGTTATTTCCTTTAGCCACAATATTGCTAGGAGAAGGGCTCTCTTCCCAAAAGGGATTCCCTTTTTTCTTCTTCCATATACAAAACCTCCATAGCCTAAATCTATATGAACACACACAAAAACCCAGGAAAAACCCAACTGTTCACCCCCTTGAATCTCCGTCAACCTGATTCATGACTTAGGCAAGATCTTCTCCTTGTACTTGTTCCTCATCACCTTGACGTACCTCTATTTTTCTCCATTTTGAGGGATACACCATGCCCTCACCCTTTCCTCTCACACCTGAGACTAACTTAGGTAGCAGAGAGGTGTCTCTAAAGAGGCGACTCCTTCTGAGCCCTACTCTATTTTGCAAAAAATTTCGGTGAAATCCTTGGGTTGAGAGTGTTCGGGCATAAAAGCAGGTGGGCTAGATAGTTATTTGAGAAACAAGCAGAAAGTATAGTGTCGCTTGAGGGATCTTGGGACGTTTCGAAGACATTGAAGTTGAGCAGTGAGTTGGGAGGTGTCTGAGGCAATGAGTTGGGAGGTGATCTGAGGCAGTGAGCGGGGAGGTGAACAGACTTGGACATTGTGTGGATAGTTGGGAGTGAAGCAGCAGGGTGGTTCTTGGTGGTTTGGGATTGTGGACTTGGCTCGTATTTGCACGGTTTACTCAAGCCACTCGGCCACCTCAGATGCATTCATTCTATTTTTCTGTGTGGGTACGGGGTTTGTAAAAATCGTGCATAAATATCGGGTAAAAGAATATCTTAAGTTTAAGATATCCATTCCATGACAATGAAGACAATTAATTATGTGATGATAATATTAGTAATAATTGTTTGTTTTCATTTATTACAATAATACAACATCAACATTTTTATTTATTATAAGATTATTATAACAATATGGACAACATGGCATTACCAATTGTTTTTCCACGAATCATTATAGTGAATGAAAAATATTAGTAAATTTGTCATACTTGTGTAAATAAAGGGTATAATATTGTTAGAATGTAAAAATTACTTCAAAAATATATTTATTTAGTTTTAGGGTAAGGTTATTTTTGCTTTATCCGATAAGTGATTTTTGGGTAAGGCAAAAATTTGCCTTACCATAAAAATGAATTTAAGGTAACGCAAAAATTTGTCTTATTCAAAAGGTGGGTTTTGGGTAAGGAAAAATTTAGCTTTACCCGAAAAATAGTTTTTTGGGTAAGGCAAATTTTTGCCTTATCTTAAAAATAAATTTAGGGTAAGGAAAAATTTGGTCTTACCCAAAATTTACTTTTCGGATAAAAAACTCACGATCTAAAATTGCACAACACATTTACATTCTTAAATGCTCAAGATTTTTACATTAATACAACAAAACTAGTCAATGTAATTTAAACTTAAATCAATACTTATTACAACTTAATTAACATTGAATTATAACTTCACATTTGAGAAATTTTCCTTTAATTAATTAACACATAAAATACATATCTATATAATAAAAAAAATCACTTAGTATAGGTGACCAAGACTTTTTTGACAAAGCTACACTATCGTCATATCCATCATTAGTTAGAGAGATGACTTTGAAAAGAGGAACAAGTTTGAAAAAGGAGAGTTTAAGTTTCAAAAAGTTTCAAAATCTAGAGTAATAAGAAAAGTAAAAAAAAAATAGACTTTTGTAAAAAAATTGAAGTGGGCTATTGAGGACAATTTAGTCCGAAAAAAATATTTTAGGCTAGGTTGGTAAAATTTTTTTATAAGAAATTATTTACCTAAACTCAAAAGAAATTAGAGCTATTTTAAGAATTTTCCTAAGATAAAAATAATAATAATAAGACAAACTTCAAAGGATAAAATCCAACACAGATCATCTCTCCAAACAAAGGTCTTAAACAGATGTAGCGAAAAACCAGAGATATACCATACTATGTCTGCAAATTCAGTAAATTCACCTTCAGAATGAGGTGAGAACTACCTTTTCTTGTATCCATTCATTATTTACTCAGTTTCATCCCTTTCTATGCCTGTGTCTTCTATTAGTTGCTGATACTTTGTAAGAAAACTGCTTCCTTCAAATCTGGTTTTGGTTCATTTCACTTCCTATTCCGTGTATTCTGCAACTTGCTCTACGTTTTTATCGCCAAATGAAGAGTACGGATTTGCTATCCAATGTTTTGTTGACTTAAATTCAAGTGGTATCTTCATCGCGCCAGGGATGAATAAATGAAGAGTTGCCATCAGGGGTCAACTTGTCGCTATGTTTTGCCTTCGAATTTTCTGTTCTGGGTGCTTTCAGGTCGGCAAAGCTTTAATGTACAATATAGAGTTTGTGCTTGGCAATTTGGTGTATAAACACTTGGAAAAGGCTTTTCTTTTTCTGATCTTCTCTGGTTAATACCAAAGTTTCTTTCTTTCCTTTGACTTCTTTATATTCTAGGTTCTTCTGTGAAGCCATGGCAACTCGGAATTTCATTCTTCTCATCGTTTTCATCTCAGTATCTCTTGTCCCCGAAACTTGTATGGCTACTGTTCAAAGTATGGGAAAACTGTTTCCTGGGTTTCAAGGATCCCAAAAAAATTGGATTGATAATGATGGTTTATTTCTGTTGTCTAACAACTCTAATTTTGCGTTTGGCTTCCAAACTACTAAAAATGATGTTACATTGTTTCTGCTTGTTATAAAGCACATGAGCAGTTCCACAATTATCTGGACTGCAAATAAAGGGTTGCCTGTTGCCAATTCTGACAACTTCGTGTTCAATCAAGAAGGTAAAGTGTTTTTACAGAAAGGGGGAAGGCTTGTCTGGACTTTGGATACCGGTGGCCAATTGGTTTCCGCAATGGAATTGCAGGACTTAGGGAATCTGGTTTTTCTTGGGAATGATAATAGGATCATTTGGCAGAGCTTTAGCCATCCTCAAGATACTCTTCTATCAAACCAGGATTTTACGGAAGGAATGACACTTGTAAGCGATCCAAGTGCCAATAATTTGAGCTACTTTCTCGAGATCAAGTCTGGAGATATGATTCTTTCTGCGGGTTTCCCAACACCACAACCTTATTGGTCTATGGGGAGAGACGAGCGGAAAACAGTTAACAAGGGCAGTGGGAAGGCCGTTTTGGCATCTCTTAGCGGAAATTCATGGAGATTCTATGATCACAACAAAGCCTTATTGTGGCAATTTATATTCTCGGATAATACCGATCAAAATGCCACTTGGAGCGCAGTTCTAGCAAATGATGAATTTATCTCGTTCTACAATCTCCAAAATGGAGAGCCGAATAGTGCTTTAAATACAAAAATACCAAATGATGCTTGCAGCACACCAGAACCTTGTGATGCAAATTATATTTGTTCTGGTACTAACAAGTGCCAGTGCCCTTTGGCCCTCGGTCGCCGAAATTGCGAAACTGGGATTGTCTCTCCTTGTGACCACTCCAAGGGTTCTACAGAGCTTGTGAATAATGGAGATGGGCTCAATTATTTTGCACTTGGATTTGTACCACCCACATCAAAAACTGATTTGAATGGTTGCAAGGGCGCTTGCGTTGGTAACTGTTCATGCCTTGCTTTGTTCTTGTTGATGTTAATGTGCAGAAAAATTCGTGTTACTGTTTACGTGACTATTTACGGGGTACTGTTCACCCAGAAAAATATGATGTATCTTGTGTTTTGTTAGCATTTTAACATGGTTACATCCCACCAATGAATGTGAGACACATGTAGGTCTCTTGTGGGAAGTATATAAAGTGTATTTGTGATGAAAAACCTAATTTTGGAGTGTGAAAAAAGCTTAGAAAAATTCTGCACTAATGCTTTCCGAAAATTCTGTTTTTACTCTGTTTTTGCTTCTGATTTTGTGATATTCTGCATTGTTTTGGTTGCTGCAACATCTCCTTCTTTGATTTACTTGTTTGGATGCTTAGTTGGGGATATTATCAAGCTAAACTTGGTGACATTTGCTGAAAATTCAGCCAACATTTTATGGTATCAGAGCAAGGTTGCAGAAAGTCAAGAAAGTGAAGATTTAAAGCCAAAAACAAGATGGCTAGCACAAGCTCTTCAAACCCCACGATCCAGCAATCTTATGTTCCGATTTTTGATGGAGAAAATTATGATTTTTGGTGTGTGAATATGAGAACACTCTTTATTTCTTTAGATCTTTGGGATCTAATAGAAAACAGAGTTGTTGAACCCGCATCTACATCAACCTTGACAGAACAAGAACAAAGAAATTTAAAAGAGAAGAAGCAAAGGGATGCAAATGCTCTCAGCAAAATTCAGCAAGGAGTTTCCAACAATGTATTCCCAAGAATTATTGGAGCAACAAAAGCAAAGGAAGCTTGGGAAATCTTGCAAGAGGAGTTCAAAGGGAGTGTAAAGGTAAGAGCTTCTAAGCTTCAAGATCTTAGAAAAGATTTTGAAAATGTGAGAATGAAAGAAAATGAAACAATGCAAGAATTTTCAGATAGATATACTGAGTTAGTGAATCAAATGAAGATTTATGGTGAAGAAGTTGAAAATAAAAAATTGATTGAGAAGGTTTTAGGGTTCTTGCCAGAAAAATTTGATCCCATTGTGTCGGTTATTGAAGAAACTAAAGATTTAGACACTTTGACATTGCAAGATTTGATGGGTTCACTAAAATCATTTGAGCGTAAATTGATACGGCGTTCCGAAAAGTCTCTTGATAGTGCCTTTCAATCTAAGCTCAATGTAGGACCTAAAACTCATGATCAAGGTAGAGGAGAGTCATTTAGAGGTGGAAGACAAGCAAGAGGAAGAGGAAGAGGCTGGAATTTTAGAGGAAGAGGCAGAGGAAGTGTTGATAGAAGTCCAGGAGATGAAGGAAATTCTCAGAAGTGCAGAATTTGTAAACGGAGCAATCATGTTGAAGAAAATTGTTGGTTTAAGGGAAAACCACAATGCCACAATTGTAAGAAGTTTGGGCACCTACAAAGAGATTGTAGATTCAAGAATACTCAACAAGCAAGCCGAGTAGAAGAGAAAGATGATGAAGCAAACTTGTTTTATGCATGTCAAAATGCATTAGAACAAGAAAATGAAGTTTGGTTTCTTGACAGTGGTTGTACAAATCATATGACGGGAAACAAGAGCATTTTTCATAAAATGGATGCCTCAATTAGCTCACAAGTAAAGATGGGAAATTGTGTTCTTGTGCAAGTCAAAGGCAAAGGCACCATTGGAGTGCAAACCAAGAGAGGAGTTAGATACATTTCAGATGTGTTGTTAGTACCGGATTTGGAACAAAATTTGTTAAGTGTTGGCCAACTTCTAGAAAATGGCTATTCTTTGAAATTTGAAAGAAATGGTTGTGTGATTTTTGATAAACAACATGAGAAGCTGATTGTGGCTGATATAAAGATGAAAAATAGAAGCTTTATGTTGAAATTTCAATATGCAAAAGATGTTGCATTGAAGACCGAAACCATGGACGAGTCTTGGCTTTGGCATCGAAGATTTGGGCACCTAAATTTTGGGAGTTTAAAGTTGTTACAGCAGAAAAATATGGTAGATGGCCTTCCAAAAATAGAAGAACAACAAGAAACATGTGAGGGATGTGTACTTGGAAAGCATCATAGGCAATCTTTTCCAAAAGGAGTAGCATGGAGAGCAAAGCAAGTGCTTGAGCTAGTGCATACCGATATTTGTGGACCAATGAATACCATATCTCATGGAGGTAACAAGTACTTTGTTCTCTTCATTGATGATTATTCAAGAATGACATGGGTGTTTTTTATGAGACAAAAATCTGAGGTGTTCACAATCTTCAAAAAGTTCAAAAGCTTTGTTGAAAAACAAAGTGGTCATTTTATCAAAATTTTGAGAAGTGATAGAGGTAAAGAATATACCTCTAATCAATTCAATAAATTTTGTGAAGATGAAGGTGTAGATAGACAACTTATGGTGGGTTATACTCCACAACAAAATGGGGTATCTGAGAGGAAAAATCAAACGGTGATGGAGATGGCAAAATCCATGTTGCATGAAAAAAGCTTACCTAAGAATTTTTGGGCTGAATCAGTTCATACAGCTGTGTATTTGATAAATAGAGCACCAACTAAGGCTTTGAACAATAAAACTCCTATAGAAGCTTGGAGTGGGAGAAAGCCTTCCATTAGGCACTTGAAAGTTTTTGGTTGTGTGTGTTATGCCCAAGTTCCAAAAGAAAAGAGAAGGAAGCTTGATGAAACAAGTGAAAGGTGTATCTTTGTTGGTTATAGCTCACATTCAAAAGGCTATAGATTATATAGCTTGAAGAACAAAAAGATTGTTATAAGTAGAGATGTGATTTTTGATGAAAATGCCAACTATAATTGGGAGCAAGGAAAAGTTGAAGAAAGGTTTGTTTCCATTGATATGACTCAGCCTAATTCATCTCAAATTAATACCAACATTGAAGAATCTCCACCATCCTCTCCACCTAGCTCTCCGGGATCATCAAGTAATACACCAAGTTCTAGTTCGTCTTCACCGAGTTCTACTCCAAGAAGAATGAGAAACTTGGATGAAATTTACCAAAGTTGCAATTTTTGTGTTGTTGAACCTGAAAAGTTTGAAGATGCAATCAAGGAGAAGCCTTGGAAGCAAGCCATGGAGGAAGAAATTGAAGGAATTGAAAAGAACAACACTTGGGAGCTCGTTGATAGGCCAAATAACAAGGAAGTTATTGGGGTAAAATGGATTTATCGAGTGAAACACAATTCAGATGGTGAGGTGCAAAGGTACAAAGCAAGGTTAGTTGCAAAAGGTTATCTACAACAGCCCGGTATTGATTTTCAAGAAACCTTTGCTCCGGTTGCACGACTTGACACCATTAGAGCTCTCATTGCCTTGGCAGCACAAAAAGGTTGGTTATTATACCAACTTGATGTGAAATCAGCTTTCTTGAATGGAGAATTACAAGAAGAAATTTTTGTTGATCAACCACAAGGTTTTGTAGTCAAGAATAAAGAGGACAAAGTCTACAAACTCAAGAAAGCATTGTATGGGCTCAAACAAGCTCCAAGAGCCTGGTATAGTCAAATTGATTCATACTTCAATGAAAAAGGATTCACAAAGAGCAAAAGTGAGCCGACATTATATGTGAAGAAGCAAGGAATGTCGGACATTCTCATTGTTGCCATTTATGTTGATGACTTGTTGTTTACAGGTAATAATGAGAAGTTGATAAATGAATTTAGACATGAAATGATGGAAAGATATGAAATGAGTGACATGGGGTTGTTGAGATACTTTCTTGGGATAGAAATTCACCAAGATGAAGATGGTGTATTCATATCTCAAAGAAAGTATGCAGAAAATATTTTGAAGAAGGAAAGAATGCTTGGCTGCAATGTTGTAGCTACACCACTTGTTGTGAATGAAAAATTGAAGAAAGAAGACGGGGGAAAGAAAGTAGATGCAACTCATTATAGAAGTTTGGTTGGAAAGTTGCTTTACCTTACCGCAACAAGGCCGGATATAATGTTTTCAACGAGTTTGCTGTCAAGATTCATGAACAACCCGAGCCATATTCATCTTGGAGTGGCAAAAAGAGTGTTGAGGTACATTCAAGGTACCATGGAACTCGGAATCAAATTCTGGAAGAATACAGAAATTAAGTTGATAGGCTTTTGTGATAGTGATTGGGGTGGCTGTGCTGATGACATGAAAAGCACAAGTGGCTTTGCATTTTCTCTTGGCTCAGGTGTGTTTTCTTGGTGTTCAAAGAAGCAACAAACAGTTGCTCAATCCTCAGCTGAAGCAGAATATGTTTCAGCCTCATTGGCAACATCACATGCTATATGGTTGAAGAGGATACTTGAAGATATGGGAGAGAAGCAAGAGCAAGCAACAACACTGCATTGTGACAACAAATCAGCAATTGCAATGGCCAAGAATCCAGTTCATCACAGTAGAAGTAAGCATATAGCACTCAAGCATCATTTCATAAGAGAAGCAATTATAGATGGAGAGATTCAGCTTGAGTTTTGTAGGTCAGAACAACAACTTGCTGACTTGTTTACAAAAGCCCTGCTAAAGGAAAAATTTCAGCTACTCAGAGAAGCAATTGGAGTTCAAGAGCAGCACATTAAAGGGGGAGAATGTTGATGTTAATGTGCAGAAAAATTCGTGTTACTGTTTACGTGACTATTTACGGGGTACTGTTCACCCAGAAAAATATGATGTATCTTGTGTTTTGTTAGCATTTTAACATGGTTACATCCCACCAATGAATGTGAGACACATGTAGGTCTCTTGTGGGAAGTATATAAAGTGTATTTGTGATGAAAAACCTAATTTTGGAGTGTGAAAAAAGCTTAGAAAAATTCTGCACTAATGCTTTCCGAAAATTCTGTTTTTACTCTGTTTTTGCTTCTGATTTTGTGATATTTTGCATTGTTTTGGTTGCTGCAACATCTCTTTCTTTGATTTACTTGTTTGGATGCTTAGTTGGGGATATTATCAAGCTAAACTTGGTGACATTTGCTGAAAATTCAGCCAACAGTTCTTCCATAATAATTCGGGAAACTGTTTCTTATTTGGTAGGATAGGCAGCTTTCAAAGCACCAATCAGGGCTCTGGTTTTGTTTCGTACATCAAGGTATTGAATGAAGGCAGTGCCACAAATGGTCGGGGGTCTGGAAGTAGCCAAAAGCACTTCCCAGTTGTTGTTATCATAGTAATTTCGACAGTAGTACTAGTTGTCGTACTCAGTCTATTTTATGTGGCAATTAGCAACTTCAGGAAGAAGAGAAAATTGCCGGAGTCTCCTCATGAGACATCAGAAGAAGATTACATTTTGGAGAATTTATCAGTAATGCCAGCCCGTTTTAGTTACAAAGATCTTCAAACTGCAACCAATAACTTCTCTGTGAAACTGGGACAAGGAGGATTTGGCTCAATTTACCAAGGGGTTATCCTTGATGGAACGCGTCTGGCCGTTAAGAAGTTGGAAGGCATTGGTCAGGGCCAAAAAGAATTTAGAGCTGAAGTTAGCACCATTGGTAGCATCCACCATCATCACTTGGTCAGACTCAGAGGCTTCTGTGCTGAAGGAACTCATCGGCTTCTTGCATATGAGTTCATGGCAAAAGGATCTTTGGATAAATGGATCTTCAAGAAAAACGAAGATGGGTTTCTTGTTGATTGGGATACCGGATTCAATATAGCTTTGGGTACAGCAAAAGGTCTGGCTTATCTCCACGAAGATTGTGATGCAAAAATTGTCCACTGTGACATAAAACCTGAGAATGTGCTTCTTGATGACAATTTTCTTGCCAAAGTCTCAGATTTTGGCTTGGCAAAACTAATGACTCGAGAGCAAAGTCATGTGTTCACAACCCTAAGGGGCACTAGAGGGTACCTTGCACCAGAATGGATTACAAACTACGCATTATCAGAGAAGTGTGATGTTTATAGCTACGGGATGGTGTTACTAAAGATCATTGCAGGCAGAAAAAACTTTGACCCGAGAGAATCTTCAGAAAAAAACCATTTCCCATCCTATGCATTCAAGATGATGGAAGAAGGAAAACTCGGAGATATACTCGATTCAAGACTAAACATAAGTGATCATTACGACAAAGTATATACTGCTATCAAAGTAGCATTGTGGTGCATACAAGAAGACATGTATCTACGGCCATCAATGGCAAAAGTGGTGAAAATGCTTGAGGGTCTCTGCCCAGTTCCTCAGCCTCCAACTTCTTCACCATTGGATGCTCGTCTATATTCAAGTTTCTTTAGGCCAATCAGAGAAGATGATACTTCCTCTAGTCCATCAGCTGCGCGCCTTTCTGGTCCAAGATAGCAGTTGATGGAGATTGGCTTGTTCAATGTTTTAGGTTTTTTTTTTCTTCTTGTATACCTAACGTATAATATGTTATTGCATAAAAGTTACGAGTATTCAAATTTTGTACCTAATGCTAGTAACCAGCAGAGTTCCATCTTCTTTTTTTGCAAACTCCTGCTTGCTCTCTGTAAATTAAGATTTGGTCATAAAATGTGCAACATAAATACATATTTACTCTAAACCCTGCAAATTCAATCCCATTTTTGGGTAGCTATTAAGTGAAACACAGAATAGATGTTCAATTTGGAAATTTTCAATGTGTATGTATATATGTGTGTGTGTCTGTGTGTGTGTATTATAGTATTTATTTTTTGCAGAAATCTGCAAATTGTAAGCACTAATTAAGTGTAATTGATGATTGAGTTAGCGCAAACCAACATGGAATAGCTTGAAACATCACTAAATTATAATATATCCCAACTAAACGTATGTACAATTTGGAGTTTTGGAGGTTGCATTGTAGGAGCCTTGTGGCTTCTTGCTTGCTGCTTCTACAGCAAAGAAATGTTTCATGCATAAATATATAAAAAAAAATTTGAAAATCCACACAGCAGAATTGGATTGGTTATTTAATACTGAATTTTTTGTATCCGACCGCAGGCAATGAACACCTTCATTATTAAAATATTTCCGCGTATCCGCTCTCTTAACCGTCGGGTGACGATGAGTTCATCAACTACCTTCGGCCTCAGCTCCACCTGTTACTCTTCCCCTCTCGGTCTCAAATTCAAATCCAATCTCCTTTTACCCTCCATATCACAATGGTCGTCTTTATCAACCGTCGAATTTGGCACCAAACCCCTAGATTTTTCTCCTCCTCTGTCAACTGCCAAGGTTCAGGTGAACATCAAATTAATATTCATGATAATTGTTGATGCCGTGATCGTTCCTGTCGACACATGTCTATTGTTAAGGGCCGATTTGGTCAGCAATCAATATTTCTTACTTGTGGGATACATCTCGTTCTCTGCATATACGTCTTCTTTCACCTCGGTACCTAATATTTCTCCTCTCATCTCCATGATATGAAGCTCCGGCACCTATCCCAAATAAGAAAATCAGTCAGTAGACATTGGCAACGTCCTCCAGCAAAAACCATCCAACAATCAAGTTAGCCATGGAGTACTCAACAAAAACTTTGGTGAGTAAAATGTTGTTTTTTTAGCCCTCCCTCCACTTTTTAGGGGAATTTTGGGTTTATATAGACAGTAAAGGTGAGGGCGCACTTGGGGATGTTCCTTGTGTGCTTCTGTGTCACAGCTTTGCCCATTTTATTCCCCTATCATCCTACCGGCTTTTGTTAGAGCTTCCATGTAATGCCACGTGTACCTTCAAATGAACAATCTCGGTATAAACTCTTCCCCAACACGAGCCCCTTTAGTTTTAAAACTTTTAGACAAAGGCGAAAGTTTATGAAAACTAACATCTAGTCGTATTGTCTTTTTATGAGGTAGGATATTTTCTCTACACTAAATCTCGAATTTTTTCAAATTTTTACTATCGCCCCTCATTTAAGAACACCTTGGGAATTGTGGGATCGTGCTTTTTTATGGGGAGTAAATGCACATCCCCTCAATTGTTGCCTCCCTTAAATCATCGCATCTCTTCACATCAAGTTGCCACGTGTCATATTTTCATCCGTTAGATGCGTTGAATGGTACGGATTCAGTTTTCCCTCAAGTGTATATATATATATATATATATATATATATATATGTAGCCAAGGGATGGGTTTCCTTTACTTTTTCCGCTGTCCTTCATCTCTTTCTGTTGGTCCCTTGCTCTTGATTTTCTTGGCGTCACTATTACTTCTCTGTCCGGAGTTTAATTCTTTCGTCGCCTTCCGATATGTTTTTCGTTCCTTGTTTTCCCATTTTTGTAAAACCCTTAAGGCATTCGTTGCTAGGATTTAGAGACTTTCATTTTTGCTGCAAGTAGAAAATATGGGTTTCTTTTGTGTCACCGTCACTTATCATTCTGCACGTTTGTCTTTCTACGAACTTCTTAGAGGGTTTTTTCTAGTAGGGGTTCTCTTTTAGTTTGGGTAAAGATGGATCCCGAATGGGTACACCAAAGTGATTCAAATTCTGAATCTAGGCCTTTGACCCACAATTCAATGAAAATTCCCTAAGTACTTTCGATGAGGATAGGGATTCCAAGGTGGTACACCCTCTGTTACTGGTGCTACTCAAAATTCTGCCATTTCTATATCCGCTGGGGTTGGTCCTATGTCTTCTAGGCGCATTAGGGGTAGGAGTTTTAGAGTGGGTATCGTCCCCTATGCCATAGAACTAATTCCACAAACCCTTACTCAAGACATCCTTGATGCATATCGATACATTCATTATTTTGGGGTCGGTTAGGATGAGGTCGGTAGCTCTTGTGGAATCTTTAAGCTCTCCTCCATCTAGACTTACAGCTTTTAATCTGGATTTCCTGAGGGTAGGTCTACGACTGCCTCTCAAACCTTTCATCCGAAAGGTACTCAACTTCTACAGGCTTTTCCTAGCACAAATAAGCCCAAATGGTTGGATGTGCTTTATAGGTTTATGGGTATTATATAAAAAATACTGTGGGTCCGACCAATCCTAGTGAAGACCATTTTGGTTTTTTTCCATCTCGATGGTCGCTCTAGTAGGGGAGAAGTAGTCATAGGTAATCCCACCTCCAACAAAAGACAAATATTTGTTTATAAGAGGTGCGTAGGGACAAAGTTATACTGAGGATTCTACACTTTACCTGATATCGTTGGAATTCCAATAGCTAGGTCTTCTGAATCCTTAAATTTTCTTATTCTTTCTTCTCTGTTTTTTTTAACATTTTTTTTACTTTTAATGAGGCACTCCAAGACGCCTCAATTATGCGTTTCGAAGCGAGCAGTGCTGAGGCCGTCTTACTTCGAAGAAGGGGTGAGAGGAACTAATTGAACCTTTTTAATCCCTCACAACTCTTTGACGCGCGCTTTATTTTTGAGCATACTAGTCCTTAAGGTCTGCATCCTTTGTCTTTAGCTTTCTATGTTGTCTTTCTTTTTCAAACTAAATCTTTAGTCTTGCGATGTCCAAATCATCTTTTTCAAGATCTTCGTCGACAGGACATGGTTGGTTTCGGGAAAGGACAAAGAACCAAGAGGAAGAATCCTAAGCCCCCGTAGATGTTCACTTTAGCATTCTTTCCGAGGCTAATTTGAGCAAGGCTCTTTAGTTGATGAGGAGGGGAAAACAAAAGGGTTCTTCTTCGAGAGTGATAAAAGACATTCCTCCTCCTCCTCTTCCTCCTCAACTTCCTCTGAAGGTCACAAAGACTTCTTTGTCAGCGATGACGTCGACTAGTTCTCATATGGACGTGCTGTTGTTCTTGCTCCCTATCCTCCTCCTACTTCCTCACTAGTGCCAATGTTGATTCCCACTTTTCTCACCGATGTGTAGAAAGCATATTTGTTTCCGCCAAGGCTAAGGATATGTTACACTAACTTTTCCTTTCCTTTCAATTTTTTTGCATTTGTCCATTCTCGGAGGCCAGATGCCAAGGATGCTATTTTGGCTCAAAAACACTATCAGGAGCTTGCTTCTTCCTCTACGAAGAAGCTAAACAAATTGACAGTCAAACTGGAGTCAGCAACTGACGAGGCCAACCATTATAAAGATAGGTCTGCGAAAGTGAATACCAAAACGGTTGCACAGAAAGCTGATGTAGACCATCATAAGGTTATCCGAAAGCAGCTGGAATCCTCGTTAGAGTTAGTGAATAAGGAGCTGAAAAGAGAAAAGACCGTACATGCAGCTTTGGTAACACGTTTAGAAAGGAGGGTGCTGGCGCATTTCTCCTTAGTTACCAAAGTGCTCAAGGGGAACTTTACAGAAGGGATCATTCTTTTAAGATGGACTAGATGGATTCCCCTTTAATTTGAACAAGTTCCTGGCTACTAAAAAAGAAGCCAAGGAGGAGAACACTCCACCTAAAGAAGTCACCCCTTTTTCCAATCCTTCTCCTTTGACTGAACATATTGGTCCTTTTGCTACAGAGATCGATGCTCCTGATGTTGGCCCATCCTCTAAAGCTCTTGGGGCTTTGTATTTTTTTTTTTTTGAAAGGAATCTTTGTTGTACATTCACATATTTCATTAGTAAAGTTGGTTCTTCGTTTATTCTATTCATGCTTGAGCTTGTTAACGATAATTTTCTTAATAAATTCTAACGATAGCAAAATAGAAACTTTTAAGTTAAAAAAAAGCATTCATTTCTAATGAACATAAAGAAGTCACAGACATGAAACCCAATCCATGAATATTAATGAATTAGTTCATATGAGATTCCTTGTCATCAAACTTTTAGGGCTTCCTCCTTGGCAATCTTGGCTTAAGATTCTTCCTCACTAATATTAGCCATATAAGATTCATTATCTTTGCTTATAAAGATTCCTCGTTGGCAATCTCTACCTTTAAAGATTCCTTCTTGGCCATCTTTGTTGTTTTTTAAGGCGCAAATACTTTTATGGATAATATCGTCTTAGATTCTCTATGTTCCATGGCCATTTGATTTTGTTTACCTCAAGATGCTCTCGGCAATAACTGCCATTGCTTCAATTTCCCAATATTCAGTATGGTTCTTCCCAATTTGCCCTTAAGCATCCATCTCACTAAGATCAAGTGTTATGAGTTACCTTTCTTTAGAAAAGATCACCATCTCGGAAGCGACGTTCTTTGACAGTTTTGTTGTAATATCTTTCCACTTGTTATTTTCCAATGGATACCTAAATTTGAGCTTGCTTCCTAATATCTTCGATTTCGTCTAAATTTTCGCGCATTCCGTAGGTGTTACACCCTCAGCACCAAATGCCATTGTGAAGGACACTTTCCCCATCGCCGTCCCAAGAGTCGTTCTGTATGCCCAGAGTACTTGTGGTAGTTCATCGACCTAAGCTCTCTTTTTTCCTTTTAATTTCACTTTTAGACAATGTTTTATGATTTTATTCATCGCCTCAACCTATCCATTGGCCTTAGGGTGCATCGAGGAAGAAAAACACTGCTTGATTCCTAAATTGTCACAAAATGTTTGGAATTTTGTATTGTCAAATTATTTTCTATTGTCGGAGATGATGAAATGTTGGATTCCGAAATGGTACACTATATTTTTCTACACAAAGTCCATAATTTTGGCATCGATAATAGTAGATAAAGGTTTTGCCTCGACCCACTTAGTGATGTAATCGACCGTTATGAATGCATATTTCACCTAACCCTTCTCTACTAGCATTAGTCCAATCAAGTCTATTCTCTACTATGCGAAAGGCCACAGGCCATAAAGACTCGATAACTTATCGGGGGGTCTTTTTGGTATGTTTGCGATTTTTTGACATTGATTGCATTTTTTCACAAAATTTATGGCATCCTTAATCATGGTGGACCAATACTACTCTTGTCGTAATGTCTTTTGCGCTAAAGTTTTTCCACCGAAATGGTTCCCGCAAATGCCCTCATTGATTTCCCTAAATACGTGTTCTCCTTCTTCCATCTTCAGGCATTTTAGGTATAGTAAAGAAAAACCTCGTTGGTATAGAACATCATCGATAAGGGTGTACCATGTTGCCTTGTATCTAACCTTCTTTGCTTCCAGGTTATCTGATGGAAGCTTTCTTTTCTAGAGGTAGTTGCGAATATTGCCCATCTAGCTATTCCCAATCTCAGCTTCATCAACTTTCACCACTTCTTTTTCAATAATACTGGGCTGTTTGAGATACTCCACTGGGGTGGGACCAAAGGATTCGATTGCTGCCGCAGTGGCTAGTCTAGCCAATGCATCCGCCATTGAATTTTGCTTTCAAGGAATGCGTTCAATTTCTACGGTCTTGAATAGTTTCATTGTTTCTTTAACTTTGTCCACATATGCTTGCTTATTTTTCACCTTTAACTTGATAAATTCCATTCACCTATTTCACTACAAGTTGCGAGTCACTATTTACTCTTAACCTTTTTGCCCTCAAGCTTTTTGCCACTTTCATTCCGATGATGACCACCTCGTTATTTGAAGACTTGAAATCAAATCTCAAAATATAGGAAATTTTGTCTCCTTCTGGGCTTGTCAATATGATCCCGGCAACACTCCTGTGAGTGTCAAATGAACCATCCACATGTAGTATCCATGTTAACATACTGTCCGTGTTTATCTTTGTTGGCCTAGGATTTTCATATTTTGTTTCCCTTATATCTGTAGCCCCAGGGTCATTGGTGAATTCAGTAATGAAATCAGTGACTACTGATGTGCAAATTTTAATATGCTTACAAGTGCACGAATCACTAATAGCTAATAATAAGTTTACCCCAAAATCGATCTCTTAAGGAATTGTAGTGGTTTGTACTCATTTGTTTTCTTAATGTTGCTAAATTTAATAAACAATAAAGTCCCAACACTTACTCAATTGGTAGTTTGATACGATTTTAAATGAAATGAATTAACTTGCAAAATTTAGAGAAGACAAAAATAATGACAATAAATTAAATCCAATGAAATCAAATGGGAGTTGGCTAGTTATCTACTCATGCATTGAAATATTAAGTAAGTTAAACAATTAACCCAACGTTTAGATTACTGATTTTTCCACTATTGTTAGAGAAATCTAATGATCATGGAAATTCTCACTTGCAATCAACTAAGTATATTCTTGACCTGAGGCTTTTACTTAATTTATTGAATTAATTATGAGAAAATGATATGACCATTTAAATTAAACCAAATCAATGGATCCAATTTAAACACTTGTTCAATAGAGCTTAATTAAGGTAAGATGATGTTTCTAACACCTTAATTCTCGTTTGTTAACTTTAAATATAAACAATTATCAGTCTATAATTCATAATCTAAGGTATGAAGAACAATGAACAAGTAATAATCTTAAGCATTCATTAAACATAATTCACAAACTAACCAACACAATCATAATAGCTAAACCAAACTCCCACTATGTGTTTAGCCTTCCATTATCAAGTTCAAATAAATGAAATTAAGTATGAAAGAGTAAAACACATAGAAGAACAAACAAAGATTGAAATAAACTTATCTTTATCGAAGAATTCCCTTGAGTTTGAAATGATTAATCGTCTTCTTCAATCCTTTGGTGAAAATTGCTCGATGAAGAACAAAATCAACACAAACACTAGCTACAAAGTTTTGAGTGACAACACTTGGATTACAATAAGCAAAGAAACAAAATAAGGAAATAACTCCTTAAAAGAATGAAGTCAAGAATAGCATGCCTCCGTCTTCAAAACCACCATTTATGTATGCAAGAGATATATTCATGTCATTTGGATGTCTAGAGCATGAGATATATTCAAATCTGTAAAGCATACTCAAATTGCAATATTTACATCCATTATCTGAATGATGACTACTTTAGATAGCCTAGATGCACGAATTGAAAATTATGCATAACATACAAGTTGTTGCTGTATTCCCCACGATTCCAATACTTCAAGAATTAACTCAATTTATGGGGTATTCTGAATGTTATGGCCAAGAGACAGAAAGGTATTCACAGGTCTAGGGTGCACATGGATGAACAATGCTCAATTATGTTTCTCCATACTTTTGGCACCTACCCATTCTAAATTTACAAAAGTTCTCTAAACATTAATTATGTATAATTGAGTCATCTTTCGATTACAAAAAGAATCATTCCATTTGAAGATGTCTACAAAAAGTTATGGTCATGATAGTGATTCATACTCAAGTGAGTTGTATGCAAGTGGATACTTTATATCCTTAATTACAACTTGCATTCCTTTAACACCTATATACAAAAATACACCACATAAATACTTAAATATAAGTATTTTACTCTTGGCATCTTGTACAATTATACATATTTGTAAATAGTTTAATTCTAGATCATTAAAACATACATATTAAAGTTATAACAATGAAATTTTACAATTTATGCACAACTAGAGACATTAAATTTAATAGTGATGTAATAATGTTTTGTAAAATACATGTAACTAATGTAGTTTTAAACACTTATCAATTGTTGACCTTTAATTGTTGTTCGAAATTGAAATTCGATATCAAATTTGCTTAATTCTAAGGTCTACCGAGTCAGTCGTCTTGACATTTCTACTTTCTATAAAATTTGTCGTAGCGGCTGATCTATGAAAACTACCACGGTATGAGCTTGGAAGTAAAGCTATAATTATTGGATGCCACAACCAACGATAAGGCTAGTTTCTCTGTCTTAGGGTAGTGTATCTCTCCATCAACAAGGGCTCGGCTAGTGTAGTAGACATGTCTTTTGATTTCATTATCTTCGTGTAGTAATACCAAACTCACAGCTATTGGGTAGACTGCGAGGTACAAAAATAATTTCTCCCCCTTTTATGGTTTGGATAGGACAAGGGGTGTGACCAAGTATTCCTTTGATTGCTCAAAAGCTTTATAGCAATCCTCTATCCACCATATGTACTTACCCTATTTTAAAGCCTTGTAGAAATGGTGGCATTTATTCGTTGCTTTTGAGAAGAAACAATTCAATGCTCCTATTCTTTTCGCCAACTGTTGGATTTCTTTGACATTCCGAGTTAGATTCATGTCCAAGATTGCTTTGATTTTTTTTTAGGTTTTCTTGGATACCGCAATGATCTACAATAAACCCTTGAAATTTTCCTACAGATACGTTAAAAACACATTTCTTTGGGTTCAATTTTGTAACACCCCAACTCTAGCATTACGAAAGTGGCACCGAATTAGGGTACTACGAAAAATTTAAACTTTCAAAACGTAATCATTCTTCTAATAAAGTTAATATTCTTAATCCAATTTAGAGCATCCTTAATTCTATAAAAGGAATTTGGCAGAATTTCCTCTATAACAATTGTATGCTAAAATATATAAACCTACAAACTTTAAGATTTCATTCTAAATACTCCCAATAATATTCAACACCAACTACTTCATTTCATTATCTAAAAAAAAACATAACTAATTTTAGGGTTTCTAAAATTCAAATACAAACATAGAAAAATACATTAAAGGCACACATTATAAACTTCTGCATCTATAATTATATATAGTTTCCAAAGTGGTAAAACTCTTGTTCTGGAGTATCCTTGTCTTCTACATACAATATCTCCAGCATTACTTAGGAACCTGAAAAGTAGGGGTGAGCTAATGCCCAGTAGATATTTATACATAAAAGTAGTTTTAAGAACTTTACAATAAACAAATTTGCATATATAAAACACCTTTCGATTTCAAACAGTAAGCTTAACGAAATTCAAAACAATATTTCAATTTCAGTATTCATAAGAATAACAAAAAAACATATTCATTACATCATTTAAAATAATTTCCACTAATTTTTACTCTTGCGTACTTTAGAGGTATTATTCCGAGGGACTGTCGGCCTAAACACAGGTGCCACATCATAACAACATTCACGGCCATTACATTTTCATTTATCCATTTATTTCACAACATATCCATACAAATAATTCATTTATAAAATCACAATATGTGCTGATACCATTTTCTCGCTATATTTATAAATATGACTTTCATATAAAATTATTATTCAAATCCGATTCGAAAAACCATCAATTGGATTAACACATAATAATTTAGGAATTTCGTAAACATTTAATATAATAAAGCACCCTACCTTTCAGTTTTAAAACTAAAATCTCTCAATTACATATAAATACCTACCTGAATATGGAACAATTATTCCTACACTTCTGCTGACTTTTCGTTCTCCTCTAAATCACTCCCTTATTTCATTTTTTTTTCTTTTTCTTTCTTCCTCTGATTTTGCTTTCTGCCCGTAGCTTTCAAATTGGTGAAAGCAAATCTATATATATATATATATATATGCCACAACCTGTCATTATGCATTTGTTTTATTATTTTATTTTATTTTATTATTTTATTGCTTTCTTTTACCTTTACTAGCTATTAAATGCACACGTATCACCCAAAATCAATTAAAAGAAACGGCATCTGTCTTCTAAATTTCAATTGAAACTTTTAAGTTTTCTTTTTACATTTTTTACCTATATCAAAACTTATATTACCCTAAATTTCAATTCCTTTTAAATTAAGAACTTTTCATCCATATTTAGATAATTAATTTTCAATAAATATATTTACTTTCTAATTTCTATATATATATATATATATATATATATATATATATATATATATATATATATACACTAATCAAATTTGGGTATCACAAATTTCATGTTTACGCCCCTAGTATATCAAAAGTTTCTTTGAAGTAAGCTACATGGTCCGTTGCTTTCTTCGACTTGGTCAACATGTTGTCTACGTATACCTCAATGGTTTGTCCGATCTAATCACTAAATAGCTTTTTCACCAACCCCTGGGACGTGGCGCCAACATTTTTCAACCTAAACGGCATCACTTCATAACAATATAGACCTCTATCAATGATGAATGTAGTTTTTTCTTGATCGGGTGGATATATGCCAATTTGATTGTATCTCGAGAATGCATCCATGAAACTGAAGAGTTCAAGCCCTGCCGTTGCATCCACAGGCTGGTCAATTTGGGGTAAAGGAAAGCTATCCTTAGGGCACACTTTGTTTAAGTCAGTGAAGTCTACACACATCCTCCACTTTCTCTTTGCCTTCTTCACCAATATCACATATGACAACCATTCGGTGTAGTTGACTTCTCTAATAAATTTAGCCATCGACAATTTTTCCATTTCCTCCTTAATCACTCAATATCACTCTTGGTTAAACAGAAGCCAGCATTAGCTTACGGGTTTGAAATATGGCTATACATTCAATCGATAGGAGGCAATTTCTGGGTCGATTCCTAGCATGTCGTCATGGGTCCACGTAAATACACCGACATTTTCCTTAAAAAATTCTCGCAATTTATCTTGGAGGGGTTATCTCATTTTAGCTCATAATCTCACCATCTTGGAGTCATCCCTATCTTGGATGGGAATGAGAATGGTTTCGACAATAGTTTTAACTCTTTAATCTATGTTGATTACTCGCGGGTCCTTCAATGCCTCTTGTTCGTTGCGCTTAGTTGCGTGTATGTTATTTAATGCCCCGTTTCTCTTTGGCGCATCATCCCTGGCTTTCACTTGGGAGTTTACCTTGAAAGCTGCCACATAATAGCTTTGAGCCATTCGTTGGTCACCCTTTACTGTCATTGTAATGTCTTTAGTTGGGATTTTTATCTTTATGTGGTACAGAGATACGCAAGCCTTTGTGGTTATCATGAATGGTTTACTGAGGATACCATTATAAGGACTCGGTTGATCAACAACCATAAATTTTACCATCGTGGCTACGACAATACTTCCTTTCAGCACGGATAGTGGGACCGAAATGATGCCCAAAGACCATACACTTCTACCCAATTAATGGTCTTAGCGCCTTTTCCACGGTGCTCCCTCGTACATCTAATTACTCAAAAGCATGCTTGAAAATGATATCTACCGAGTTTCTTGTGTCTACAAGTAATTTGGATACACTCTTCCTCGCTATTTATAATGTTACCACCAATGCATCATCACGAGGTTGAATCACACTCTGAACATCTTCACCAGTGAACATTATCAACATGGTGCATATTTTTGCCCTTTTAAACTCTCCAAATTAGGCAACCGTCATCACTCTCTTCCCATACTTTTGTTTCGAACGTAGGCCTTTTCTTTTCAAACTTCCGACCAAGGTCGGACCTCCTATAATGACATTGACTTGTGGTCCCTACTCTTGTGTGTTTAAGGCTTTTTTAGGTCCTTTCTTATAATGAAATCGGATTGAGAAAGCAACATCAATCAAGTCACAAAGGAAACAGAGACTAACGCAAAGTTGAAGGGACCAAATTGCAAAGAAATCAAAACTAGAGGCCATTGCGTGCCAGCGCCATACCTATGTTCCAATCCCATATTGGTAGGAAGGATGGCGCAGCAGCACCACAGAGGTGTGTCGCCACGCCACCCATTCTATCCCATGGCGCTCCAGCGCCTCTTTGGTAGGCTTATATGACTTTTAGCTGTGATATCATCATCCAATAGGTTGATTTACGTATCTTTTAGATTTACATGTTTTTGGGATGATAGCCACCAGGACTAAGCATCCAAGAATGGAAAATTTGGGTTTTTGAGTAAGAAAGAGGAAGAACAAAGAGAATATCCTAGAGAGAAAAGTGAATTAATTCAAGTTGGAGCCTTCGGAATAGGACTTGAAGGAAGATCATTGAAGCTTGGATCTCTAGTCTAGTTTCCTAAACTCTTTAACTCTCATTTTGTATTTCATTTGAACTTTAATTGTTGAACTTTATGATCATAGAATACATGTTGATTGCTATGTTGTTAATTGTGATGGTTGGCTAGTTTTCTTAATCCAAGGTCTTGATGTATCTTAGCTAAACTATGTTTTAATTAATTGGAATGTTATTAATGTTATTATGGTTTGATTCACTTGTGTTTATCTTGCTTAATGTTCTAATTTGTAAATTAATTAATGAATTGGTTAAATTGGAGATGGATGAATTAAGTCTTGGGAAAGATTAATTTGTATGTCGGACTAAGTAAACATAATCTAGATAGTTGTGAGACTGAAAGGTAATTGACATCTAGATAATCTAATTAACATATAGAATTTCAAGAAAATGGGAAGTAAATTGGGTTCTACGCGTTCAATAACAAGTAATACATAATAAATGTATAATTATTCGGGTTAGATAAGGATATCAACTTGAATCATTGTGCGTAAAACCTTGATTTACGCTTGGGAGAGGTGTTAAGGTTGACTTAAATCTTGTGATTAGTGAATTAGACTAAAAAGCATTAATAATGGCCAATTAGGAGAAACAAGTGATTGATAAGTAAAATCAAGACCCTAGGTAATTCATCTTTGTATAATTCATCTTTTATAAATTCTTAAACTCAATTTCTATTCCACATTAATTCATATTTGTGTTTTAGTTTATTTTTCATTACAATTAATCGATCAAGTGCTTAGATAAAATTGGCCTTTCAAGTTATAGTACTTAGTAATTAATTTCAATACCAATCTTCGTGGGACGATATCTTTTCTTATCACTTTATTACTCGATATGACTCGTACACTTGCGGTTAGCATAGTTGCGATCAAGTTTTTGGTTCCATTGCCGGGGATTGAAAACATTGAAGTATTACTAATATTATTAGTATGGTTCAATCTTAATCTAAGCTTTTATTTTCTTTTGTTTTTGGAATTTGTAGGTGTACGCAAAGAACTCGCAAAGAACTCGCAACCTTGAGTTAGTTGCATTTGATCCAAAAATAGAATGGATACTTCATCATTTAAGTCGAGAAAGGAGGAACCGAGCTACAAACATGGCTGGGGAAAAAAATCAAAATCCTTTACTACCACAGCCACCACAACAATCGAGAGCACTCTGTGATTACTTCCAACTGGTGGTTAATGATAACTATTCAAGGATTCATCGGCAAACAATCAACGCCAACAATTTCGAACTTAAGCCCGCATTGATAAACATGGTGCAACAAAATCAATGTGGGGGCTTGTCTCATGAGGACCCCAATATTCATTTGGCTATGATTTTGAAGGTATGTGATATCGTCAAGATGAACGAAGTAGACCAAGACTTAATCCGAATAAGGTTGTTTCCATTCTTATTGAGGGATAAAGCTCGGGGTTGGTTGTAATCCTTACAATCGAGTGGTATACTAGTGAAGGTGGATAAGTTTATTTTTCCAACTGACTTTGTGGTTTTGGATATGGAAGAGGATTGAGAAGTTCTTATCATACTTGGAAGACCATTCTTGGCTAATAGTAAGACATTGATTGATGTGCATAATGAAAAGCTCACCTTACAAGTCAACGAAGAAAAAGTAAAATTCAACATTTACAACACTTTACAGTATCCAAATAAGGTACATTTTTGCAACCGAATTGATTTAATTTCAGAATGTGTTAAGGATATGCTTTGAGATGTGATTCCTTTAGATCCATTGGAAAAATATCTTGTGAAGTCCTTATCCAAAAGTGAAGAGTTGCATGACTTTAATCTTGATGATTATGATATTGAATGTGAAGATTTGATTGATAAAGTTTATGCATTAGAAGCCTTAACAATTGATGAAGTTGGGTATGACACTTTTATTGGAAGTGATTTGAAAAATGAAGGAGAGGAGTTTAAGAATAATGCTGAGTTCTCTCATAATGGACTGGTGCTAAAGAAATTGCCACAACACCTAAGATATTCCTTTTGGGGGGAGAATACTACATTTTTAGTAATTATTACGGCATCCTTGACTAAAGCTGAAGAAGCAAAATTGCTTGAAGTATTGAAAAAACACAAGTCCGCCTAAGGGTGGTCCATTATAGATATTAAAGCTATACGCCCGGCCATCTGCATGCATAAAATTTTGATGGAAGAAAACTACAAACCAACCATTGAGCATCAACATAGACTAAATCCGACAATGAAGGAAGTAGTGCAGGCTGAAGTATTGAAGTTGTTGAATGCTAGGATCATTTATGCTATTTTGTATAACTCATGGATTAGTACAGTTCAACTTGTGCCTAAGAAGGAAGGTATGACAATTATGAAGAATAATGACAATGAGCTGATTTCTACAAGAACAGTGACAAGTTGGCGTGTTTGTATTGATTACCGAAAACTCAACAGAGTAACAAGGAAAGACCATTTTCCACTTCCATTCATTGATCAAATGTTGGATAGGTTGGCCAGATATCAATATTATTGTATTCTTGATGGATATTCTGATTATAATCAAATTTCTATAGCTCCTAAAGACAAAGAGAAGACCACCTTTACATGCCTATACGGTACATTCACATTTCAAGGAATGCCATTTGGCATGTGCAACGCCCCTGCCACTTTTAAAAGGTGTATGATGGTAACTTTTGCAGATATGGTAGAGGAGATAATGGAGATATTTATGGATGATTTTTTAGTTTTTGGTTCATCATTTGATATACGCCTTCACAATCTTTTACTAGTTTTGCGTAGGTGGGCAGAAATAAACTTTGTGCTCAATTGGGAAAAGTGCCACTTTATGGTGCCAGAGGGAATTATTCTCAGACATAGAATCTCATCAAAGGGAATTAAAGTCGATCGTGCCAAGATTGCAGCAATCGAAAAGCTCCCACCACCCAAGAACATAAAAGGAATGCAGAATTTTCTTTGACACGCGAGTTTCTATAGAATATTTATTAAGGATTTCTCTAAAATTGTTAAACTCTTGTGTAGTTTACTTGAAAAAGATGTTGTGTTTGACTTTGATGATGATTGTTTGCAGGCTTTCAAATTAATCAAGAAAAAGTTGATAGAAGCCCCAATAATGGTAGTTCTGGATTGGAGTCAACCTTTCGAAAGTATGTGTGATGCTAGCGACTATACTCTGGGCGCAGTATTCGGACAAAAGCGAGAAAGGACATTTTAGGCTATATATTATGCACGTCGAACTCTCAATAATGCTCAACAAAATTACACAACAACAGAGAAATAGATGCTTGCTTTAGCTTTTGCTTTTGATAAGTTTCGACCATACATCATTAGCTCCAAGGTAGTTGTGTTCAGAGACCATGCTACCATCCATCATTTGTTTGCAAAAATAAATGCAAAACCTCTGCTTATTTGATGGATTTTATTTCTTCAAGAGTTCGATATTAAGATAAGAGACTAGAAGGGCAGTGAGAATTTAGTAGCAAATCATCTTTCAAGATTGGAAACAGAAGAAAAAACTACAAACTCACAAGTCCTAGAAACATTTCCTGATGAGCAGTTATTTGCACTGGAATCTAAACATCCTTGGTATGCGGATTACGCGAACTACTTAGTTTGTGGGATATTACTGCCATATCTTTCATTCCATCAAAAGAAGAAGGTTTTACATGATGTGAAATCATTCTTATGGGAAGATCCATTGCTATTCAAGAGAAGTCCAAATCAAATCATTAGGAGATGTGTTCCAAAAAATGAGATGTTAAACATTTTAAAGCATTGCCATTCATCAAAGTATGGGGGACATTTTGGTGCAACAAAGACGATTGCATAGATACTTCAATAGGGATTATTTTGGCCAACGCTGTTTAAAGGTGCCTATGCATTCATTGTCACATGCGATCATCGTCAAAGAACTGGAAATATTTCTCAACGGAATGAGATGCCTTTGAAGAATATTGGAGGTAAAGCTTTTTTATGTATGGGGAATAGATTTCATGGGACCATTTCCATCATCTTTTTATAATCACTACATATTGTTAGCCGTGGATTATGTTTCAAAATGGGTCAAAGCCATAGCGTGTTGGACAAATGATGCCAAGGTCATCACTAACTTCTTGCGTAACTGCATTTTTACTCATTTTCGAATTCCTTGTGTGATTATCAGTGATGGCGGAAAGCATTTTTGCAATTGTCTATTTGAAGCTTTTTTGGGAAAATATGGTGTTAAGCATTAGATTGTGACGTCGTACCATCTTCAAGCAAGTGGGCAAGTAAATATTTCAAACAGAGAAGCAAAAATGATCCTTGAGAAAACAGTGAACAGTTCATCGAGAGATTGGTCAAACAAGCTAGATGATGCACTTTAGGCTTACCGCACAACATTTAAAACTCCGATTGGAATGTTACCTTAAAAATTAGTATTTAGAAAAGCATGTCACCTTCCAGTCAAACTAGAACACAAAGCTTAATGGGTCGTGAAAGCTTTAAATTTTGACATAAAAGCATCAGATGAAAAGCAATTGCTTGAATTAAAAAAGATGGAAGAGTTTTGGAATGATGCTTTTGAGAATGCTCAGATATACAAGGAAAAGACTAAGAAATGGCATGACAATAGAATCTTGAGACAAGAATTCAAGGAGAAAGAGAAAATGCTTTTGTTTAATTTAGATTGAAACTCTTTCTGGGAAAATTAAGATCAAGGTGGTTAGGACCATGTTTAGTTACAAAGTTTTTCTGTTTGGCACTATTAAATTGCAAGGAAATGACAGACGGTTGTTTCAAGTCAATGGATAAAGACTTAAGAATTATTTTGGTAACAAAGAATGGAAAGTCTCTAGCATTTCACTTAAAGAACCTGTTTGATCAACTTGCGGCTGAGTCTAACTAGGGACGTTAAATCTAGCGCTACTTGGGAGGGAACCCAAGCCTTTCTTATTTTGAGATTTAGTTTTAATTTGTGATTTGTTTTGTTCTATTTTATTTCATTTTGTTTTGCGTCTTATGTTTTCCCATGTTTTCTTGTGTTTGGATGTGTTCAGGTAAGTATTTGTTCAAATAAGTTTAAGTAGTTGGAAGTAATGAAACAGGCATAGCAAATTTCCCACAAGCAAGGCACGGCCGCACAGTCTAGGCGCGAGCTTGCGCCCCTCTTGCACCCCATGCCCAACAGTACTCCACGCCTATATAACTTCTTCTCTCTAGTAAGGCGCTGCCACACAGTCCAGGTGCGCGCCAGCGCCCTCTACCCCAACTAAACCCGTAGACCTATGCTTCCCCCTTGTCTTTATTCCTTACTTGCCTAAGCCAAACAGAAAGCATATGGTCAACTTTTTCACTTTCTCTCTCAAAACATTACTTCACTTGGGCATCTTTTGATCATCAAATAAGTCATCCACATTCATTCATTTCCATCACAATCAAGCTATACTCAAGTAAGTAAATTTTCATTTTCCACCTTTTTCCTTAGTACTTGCAATAAGGAGTAGGCTATGGAAGATGACATTTGGAGTTTGATTTGATCTTTGGGTTAATTGAAGTTTGGGAGATTTTAATTGAGTCTTTGAAGTGGTAGAATGGTTTGCACTTGTGATTGGGTTAAAAGAGAAGTTGAAGGAAGGTTGACATTACACCATTAGGTGAGCATTATTCTTTGCCCACCAAGTGTTTGATCAAATGTTGAGTGACAACCTTGGTCAATTCTTAGAGTTTTCGTCATTAGTAAACACTTAAGGAGCAATGAAGAGCTGCAAGATAAGTGTTTTAAGAGTTATTAAGGGGAGGGTGAAGTTTAGTGTAAGTGCGCACACCAAGTGTTCGACGAAATTCCAAGAGAAAACTTGTGTAGTATTTATGGCTCCAAAGAAGAGTAGCTCTTCAAAATCTTCAACAAACTTTGATCATAAGAAATTCATCTCCTTTGAAGCTGCAAAGAAATTTGAAAAGTTTGTGGAAGTTGAAAAGGCAATAGTAAGAGAAAGGGCTTTGAAACTAAACTCGAACGATGGAAAAATCTTAGAATTCATCCGTGCTAGAAATTGGGAAAAACTCACTAATTTCCCACCTAAAGCGGCGGTTTCTTTGGTAAGAGAATTTTATGCTAGTGCTTTCATTATGAGGGAAAATGACATTGTGTTTGTGAGAGGAAAACGAGTATCTTTTAGTCCTCAAGCTATAAATGATCACTACGGCTTACCTTCTATTGACGAGAATGAAGACTTATATGATGACCTTAGCAAAGACACCCAAAATTATAACATGATTATGAAAGAATTGTGCATTCTGAGAACAAAATGTGTGAAAGGTCGTAGTAAGAAGTAAGAAGCTCTTTTCTTTCCTGAAATCACAATGAACAAATATGGCAAAGTATAGTATAAGTTCATATGTTCAAACCTCCTACCTATTTTTCATCACCATGAAGTAACAACACCGAGAGCTACATTATTATATGCCATTTGCGCTGAAATCCAAATTGATATTGACTTGGTAATCCATAACAATTTGATCAAGAAAATTAAAGTTAAGACAATCGGTGGGAACACACACCCTTGCCTCATCACTAATATATTCTTAAAAGTAGGGTACATGTGAGTGACATGGAGCATAGAATAGATCCAAATTCCACCATCGATAGCCTATGTGCTTCCAGATTTCTATTTTGGACTGGAGGGGATTCCACAAGTTCGGGTTTGGGATTTAATGTGCATATTGAGAAGAACATACCACTACCGCCCGAACCTTTGCCTCATCTTCAAAAAATTGATACCAAAACCATTACACCTGAATATTACCCAACACTTTATGCAAGAATTCAACAAATGGAGAATCCAGTTCAACGAAGACCACCACAATAAAGAGCCTACACAATTAACTCTCGCCGCCTTGCAACAACGCATTTTTCAAAATCACAGATAAATTCGAGAAGATCAACTGAAAATGAACCAATATTTATTGGATCTCAACAACACCCTTGGAACATATTTTCATATCCATCAAGGCAACTCGGCATTCCCTCGAATTCCATAATACTTGGATCGAACGAGCGAGCATAATGCATCCAATCCACCTTCACAAAGGAACGATGATGATAACGAGGATTAAGAGGTGAGATCACACATCTCCCTCCCCAATATGATTTCTTTCCTTTAGTTTCTATTTGAATACAAACATTGAGGACAATGTTTACTTTTAGTTTGAGGGAGAAATCTTGTGGAATATGCTGTGGAAGTGCTTGGCATTTTGTGAATATTTGTGGAGCATTTGTTTGAATATTTGCGGAAGTGTTTGGTATTTTGTGGAATATTTTTGCTTAAGCCACCTTACACAAAGTTTGATCTCGAATTTTTTATGGTGTTTTTGCAATTTTTATTCTTGCATGTGATAGTTTTTATTTTCTTTTAGTATAATATACATGAAATCTTTTCTTGTCTTTTGAGTTATTTTTAATTATCTTGTGAGCTTGCCTTTGTCAATCTTAATGAAAGCCAATGATATAATTTTGATTGAGAGTGCTTAAATTTTGGAAAATGATAAATGTTAGTCTAATCTATGTGCTTAACTTATTGTCAAATTCATTCTACTTGATCATTTCCTAAAAGTTAATCATTAATGCCATGATTACTTGATGGTTTAGAAACTTATAGAAGGTTTATATGAACCAAATAAACTTGTAAGACTTCATTGAATTATAGAGCTTGTTTGATTGTCACTTAAGACGAAATTCTACGGGAACTTCATTAGGGAAATGATTTAGGCCATCTTTGATCCGTTTGAACCTTTCGAGCTATCCTAGATTTAATCAATCCTTAGTTTATCCCATTGTGCTTGAATACACTTTCTTTTGTCATCACACTTTGTTGATTTGGCTTTAGAATAAACTATAATAATCTTTCATTTAAACACCCTAAGCTGTTGATTATCCTAATTTTAGCTTATATAAAGGAGGAAGGGTGGAGTTTGAAAAAAAAAAAAATTTGCTCAAGCCAAGTTCTTACCGAGTAACCAGGTCTCATGCTTAGGCAAGTACAGAAAACTTGCGTAAAAAGGTAGAGCGAGTGGAGAAAATAAAAGTTCAAGCCAAAACTTTACTGAGTAATTGGACCTCATGCCTAGAAAGCATAGAGAGTTCACATAAAAACGTAGGATGAGGCTAAATTTGTAAAATAAATAAAATGTGAAAAGAAAGAAAGTGGAACAAAGAAAGTTGTGAAGAATTGATGATTATGGGAAAGAATAAAAAGGATTGAAGGAAAAGTTCTAAGATGGTTTATGTGTTTAGGATGGTTAAACCTCACTTAAATATCCTTTGCCTACTCTAACCATAACCTATCATTTCAAGTCCAATCAAGCCTTAAGGATCCTTGAATAATGCCCTAGTAAATTAGTAGAGAGTGACATGAAATTCAAAGCCTATGGAATTCCCTAAGAAGTTCGATCAAGCTTATTTGCTTATATAAACTTATGCGAGTTGAAAAACTATTAAGTAGAAGTGGCAACTCACACACTTGTACAAGCAATTTTTAAGTAGAGTGATATTTGGTATTTAGATTGAAGTTTTAAATGAATTGCCAACATTTTGAAAGTTTCCTTAATTTAAGTAATTGCTTGATCTATGGGGCTAGATCTTGATTTGATTGAGAACATGCTCATGAGTCTAGTTTGTTTTTTGTAGTTATCTTTGATTAAGTTCTTTTAATTATTGGTGTTTAGTTGTTTGGGGGTATTTGATAACCGTGTAGAATACGCACTTATCGATTATTTCGAGACTTCAATTATTTTGTAAATCCTCAAGTTTAGTTAATATTTAATGTGTTTTAGTGCTTTATATAAAAAAGATAGCAGACAGGCATTTGAGATGAAATCGGCTTAAGAAAGCAACATCGATCAAGTAGCATAGGAAATAGGGACTAAGACGTAAAGCTGAAGGGACCAAATTACAAAGAAATCAAAGCTGGAGACCATGGTGTGCCAGTGCCATACCCACACTCCAATCCCATTGAAGATGTATTAATTAAGCCTTGGGAAAGATTAATTTGTTTGTCGAACAAAGTAAACACAATCTAGATAGTTATGAGACCGAGAGGTAATCGACATCTAGATAATCTAATTAACACTTAAGATTTCAAGAATGTCTTCGACTGGGATCTTCATCTTTATATGGTATAGAGCTATGCAGACCTTTGTGGTTATCATGAATGGTCTATCGAGGATACCATTATAGAGACTCAGTTGATCAACAACCACAAATTTTACCATTGTGGCTACCACGACACTTCCTTTCACCACGGATAGTTAGAGCGAAATGATGCCTAAAGGCCATAAACTTCTACTTGAGAACCCCATTAATGGTGCTGGCGCCTCCTCTATAGTGCTCCCTCACACATCCATCTACTCAAAAGCATGTTTGAAAATGATATCTACCGAGCTTTTCGTGTCCACAAGTAATTTGGATACATTCTCCCTTGCTAATTCTAATGTTACCACTAATGCATCATCACGAGGTTGAATCACAACATGAACTTCTTAATCAGTGAATACTACCGATGTGGTATATATTTTTGTCCTTTTAAACTCTTAAAATTCGGCAACTGTCAAGCACTCTCTTCCCACAATTTCGTTTTGAACGTATGTTTTTCCTTGAGCGGTTGACTTATGGTCCCTGCTTTTGTATGTTTAAGGCGTTTTGGGGTCTTTTCTTTGGTGTCAATATATCTATCCAATTAACCGTTACGCACCAAATCTTTAATTTACTCCCATAGCTCAGAACACTCCACTGTATTATGTCACCAATCTCGATGGAAATCATAGAATTTAACCTTATTTTTTCTAGACATGTTGCTATCCAAGGGTTGTGGTTTTGACAATAAACTAGCAATTTGTATTTCAATGAAGATTTGCTCCCTAGTAGCATTTAGTGCAGTATACGTTTAGTATTTTGACAACAACCTTACTGGGTTTTATTGAGGCATATGCTTTTGGTCTTCTCGACTTAGTCTCAATCTCGATATTTGTAGGACTGACTACGTCCCCTAATGCTTCACCATGGTGGGCTGTGGCTTATGCGACCGAGTTTTCCCCTTGGATTGGTTGAGATTCGGGGTAGGAGCATCAACATTTGTACTCTCACGAGACAATCCTTGCATCTTATGCCATCATCGTTTTGTTTTGAGAAATTATCCCTTTCTTTTCGCAACTTACTCTCCACATGTTCAGTCAATAGTTTCTCGACCTCGTGAGTATCCATTTCTATAAAGTTTAATACACGCTCATGTGTGTCCCTTTCTATAAAGTTTAATGCACATTCATGTGCCTCGACATAGGTCTTTGGAGTAAAATCTCGGAACAAACGCCACAACCTCCCTGTGCGTGTGTCCGTAACCAAGGCCTTTAAAGTGTTAGGGTCATTGTATACTCCTAACTGTATTATGACACAATGGAATCAGCCGATGAAAGTTTCATTGGATTCCTTTTCTCCCTACTTGACATCAAACAATGTATCGGGGTCTTTGTCTTGCTCTCTGGCTCTTTAAATTGACTCAAGGACTCAGCACAAAAATGTGAGAAAGAAAGAATGCTCCTAGGTTTCATCTTTTCATATCACTTCTTTGTCAGCTCGATGAGGGTTAGCGAAAAAAATTTGGATAGAACACCATTGCATGCTCCCTGCACTCTCATTAGTTCTCGGTATAATTTTATATAGGTTATTGGGTTCGTATATCCTGTATATGGTAGGCATTGTGGCATTAGGAAGTTTTGCGGTGGTATTGCTTGTTGGATCACCATCTTAAACAAGGAATTGAACTCGATCAAGGGGTCTTACAAACGTTCTGACAATGGTGTTGTTTCTTGCATACTGACGATTAATTCTTCCAACTGTTGAATGCGATCTAATACCAAGGGAGGAACGCGTTCCTCATTATTGATTAAACAATGTCAAGTCACAATGGCAATGTTTCTGGGCCTTCCTTTCTCTTTTTGATCAAATGCTTGATCTTGCTATGTGTGTACTCTGGAGCTAGCGATCATACTTTCTATAGCTTCCTCTCTTGGCGCCCTCGGCACGCCTCTATCTTTCTGCCATAACTCCCTCATTACGACTTGTGGGTGGGTTGCAGGGTCGTCAGTGAGTGGTTCTCTTGGATTTCGGTTCTTTATTATGATCTTTATCGCATTCGATAGGGCCCGGTTGGCATGATAGTTTGGTTTTGTGAGTGTTTATCCCTTAATTACAACTACCTGTCAATTCTCTCATTGCGTTTGATTATTTTCTTCCCTTCCCATACTTTGGCGTTGTCATTCTCTCTTCTCTCGCCGTAACGTATTCTACATTTTTGTTAACTGGTGTAATAATACGTTGTATTGTTGTTTCAAACCTTCGTTTTATACCAATAACAGCACTTGGTTTTTGAAGTCCTCCTTTTTTTTAATGACGGGTGACGGGGCAAGAGACCATGTTTAATTCGTGGTTAACTTCCTCCCTCAATCCTCTTGCGACACCCCCTTAATTGGTGGTATGCTATTGGGATGTTTTTGGTGCCATCATCTTATCCAAAAGTATGCTTTTTGATATCGATCCCCACAGATGGCTCCAAATATTAATGTTGTGATCATTCCTGCTGACATGTATCTATTGCTAAGGGCTGATCTAGTCAACAATCAATATTTCTTGTTTGTGGGATACGTCTCGTCCTTGGCATATACGTCCTCCTTTGCCTTGGTACCTAATATTTCTCCTCTCATCGCCGTGATATGAAGCTTTGGCACTTGTCCCAAATAAGAAAATTAGCCAGTTGGTGCTGACGATGTCCGCCACCGAAAACCCTTTGACAATCAAGTTAACCATGGAGTACTCAACGAAAACTTTGGTGAGTAAAATGTTGTTTTCTTCTAGTCCCTCCTTTCAAGAGACCTTCAGGTTTATATAGGCGGTAAAGTTGAGGGCACTTAGGCGTCATTATAGTGCTGTGCAGGTGCCAGTTGGAGATATTCCCCACATGCTTCTGTGTAACAACTTTTCCCCATTTTATACCCCTATCATCCTACCAACTTTTGTTAGAACTTCCATGTGGTGCCACGTGCACCTTCAAATGAACAATTTCAGCATCATGATCTCGGTATAAACTCTTCCCCAACAATAATATTAGAAATCTGAATCTAATTTATTATTAATTGTATATATTGGTTTCAAATTTACAGGGTAAAGTAACATGTGCAATTTGGATAGAAAGAGAGGACTGTTGTTTATAGCCACACCTCCATTGCGTGAGTTTGGTGCAAAAAAGCATACGAGTAAGTTGAAATTAAATCAATTAGGAATTTTGAATGGAACTTTTTTTCTTTTAGGTAATTGATTCATCTAGGCGATTAGAAATTTCTTAGGTAGTTCAACGATAAAATCATGTATTGTACCTGAGATTTTTTTTCGTAGATGGTAATCAATTTATGCCTCTATCAGACAATTAATTATCAATAAAATTAATTGAGATACAAACTGGGAAAGCGTTCATAGTTTCCCTAGCTCCTTGTGCTGCTCAACTAGATGACGTAATCATGATTAGTTTTTCTTTATTGACATCAAAGGACAAGTACAAGTGAGTATTAATGCATGAAAGAAACAGTGATTAAGGTACTTTCAAAAGGTAACACTGTTGGTGTACTTCGTCTTGCATTTCATGAGGCCAATACAGGAACCTTTGAAATGGATGAGAATTCTATTACTTATTTGTAAGAAATGAATTGGAGAAGACCTTTTGACTTGAAATGTGTTTGATGCTTCTTATATATTTATAATGTTGGTATTTTGAGGTTTATGAAAGAAAAGGAAAGCTAAAATGTGACTAGGAGAGAGAAATGAAAGTTTTAGTTGATTAAAATTATTGGCTTTCTATTATTATTATTGTTTTCTTACGTACATAATTTTACAATATGCATGGCTATTTATAGCCTTCTTGCCTCCTAAACTAATAGTTAAGATTATATTAATGCATATATCATTTAATGGTTATAAAATATTTTTTTAAAATATCCTTAATAATATTTAGATATTTGTCACAATTATTTAGATATTTCTTGATTTTATTACAAATTACATTATTTTGTTCTATGATATTTTTTTACTAAAGATCATATCTATTAATTTATCTAGATTTGTCTTTATTAATATCTTAAATTTTTCTAGATTCCTTACTAATAGTTTCAGATATTTCTATATTAATTTTTAACACTCCTCCTTAATCCAGAAAAATCATATACTCTAAGCATTCCTCTCAACTTCATAAATTTCTCAACCAAAACTTCCTTTGTGAAAATATCTACCAGCTACTCTTCAGTCTTGTAAAATTGTAACTCGGTCTCTCTTTTTTCCATGAACTCTCAAATTTGATGTGGTACTGAATCTCAATGTGTTTTGTATGACAATGGAATATTGGATTTTTTGTCATGGCTATTGCAGACATGTTGTAGTAGTGCTATGATCTTTTGTTTCTTCGATGCCTAGGAAATGACTTTCGATCCCAAAAGAAACATATATCTACTTGTGCTCTTGTGGTTGTTGACACTACCTGCACAATCATTATCAATGTAGCAAATTAAATTGGAAATGTTTTCTAATTCTTAGAAATGTGCTTTACTAGGCTCACTCATAAATTTGGAAATGATGCTGACTACATGAACTATGTCTGAGCTTGTGTTTGTCAAATAGATCAATGAACCAACAAGGTTTTGATAAATTGACTTTCTCTTTTCCATCTTCTCGTGATAATTTCTCATTCAACACCATTGGTGTTGCTAGAAGCTTTCAATCCTTTATGTGAAATTTCTTCTACAAATCGTCTTCATACTTTTCTTGACAAATGAATATCTCTCTGAGCCTTTATTTAACTTGCATACCAAGAAAGTAATTCATGAGATCGAGATTAGTGATGTAGTACTCTTACATCATGCACTTCTTGAAATCTTCAACCATCCTTGCATCGGTATTGGTGAAGATTAAGTTGTCAACATATAAGCATAGGATGAGAAAATGATTTCCTCTTGTGTTCACATATAAGGATGGCTCACTTGGGCTTTTTTTTATTCCATGATGTAGAACTTGTGGCCCATATTTGGTAATCGGTACAGTATCTTGTGGTATGCCCTCGCCCTTTCATAGTATTATATATGTATGTGTATATAAGTATATTATATGGGTTTTATTGTATGGGCCTAACCCAATGCAATTTTAGTTTTGAACCTGATTCAAATCTGAACTATATATTTAAAGATTTAGGGCAAATTGTGTATTCTTCTTCTTCTTCATCTAAGTGAATTCCCACCCCCCGCCCCGGTGGCTTTTTCTTTTTAATTTTTCAGAGGTTTTCCACGTAATTTCAATGTTATTTGTAATTTCTTATGATTTTTATTACTTGGTTGCTTGAATTTTCATAACAAATTGGTATCAGAGCAAGATTTGTTTGCAAACTAAGTTCTTATTATGGTTTCTTCAATCAAGTACAATTTGGAAAAGTTTGATGGCAAAGTCAACTTCAATTTATGAAAGATTCAGTTTCATGGGATATAGAAGGCAGTAGAAAACAAGCATCCAAAGGATATGACAAAAGAGAAGAAAGTTGATTTGGAAGAGCAAGCTCTAAATGCAATCCAAATGTTAATAACTATAGATATGCTGTGGAAAATGGTATATATAGAGAAATCTTTGGAAGCATGGAAGAAACTAAAAGAGCTTTATGTTGGTAAGTCTCTACCTAATAGGTTGTGTTTTGCATAGGAGACTTTCAATGTGAATGAGGAAACATCATATGATTCATTTGTTAATTCTTGGCTATATGGAAAAGAGTCAATTAGTATGAAATATGTGTCTAGTGCACTGAAGTTTAAAGAGCTAAAGAAACAATTTTTTGGTATTGAAAACGTTGAGGGTGAAGGTTTGGTGTTAAGGGGTAGAACATAATATAAGGATAATTTTGAAAAGAAAGAATAAGGCTAGCTGAAAATCCAAGATAAAAAAACTACATTGTTTTCGATGTGGTGAGTAGGGTCAATTTAAAAGGGATTGCCCTTATAGAAATGGTAAGGGAAAACAAGTTAAGAGTTCTGCAAATGTAATCACTGAAACTTCAAAGGATGATAGGTCTTACAGTGCTTGTGAAGTGCTGTCTATTTCTATTAGATAGTGAAAGACACTTGGATTATAGCCTCATTTCACATGTGTTTTCATAGATATTAGTTTGTAACTTATTCACAAATGAGTGGCAAAGTGTATCTTGCCGATGATCGTGTCCTTAAGGTAGTTAGAATTGGAACTGTACAGATTAAAATGTTTGATGGTGTAGTTAGAATATTGGAGTGTTGGTATGTTCTAGAGTTGAAAAATAACTTAATTTCCCTTAGTACCTTGGATTCGAAAGGAATTTAGATTTCATAGATACAATGGAGTTTTGAAGATTGCAAAATGCTCGATGGTGTACATGATGAGTATGTATATGCAGTGGTTTATACATTCTACATGGAACTATTATTCAAGGTACAACTTTAATAACTGTAGAAAGTAATGATATGAATAGTACCAAATTATGGCATTTGAGACCTGGATATATGAGAGAAAGATGTTTGTCAAAATTGAGCAAACGAGATCTACTTGGAAAAGGGAAGACAGGCAATCTCAATTTTTGTAAGCATTATATTTTTGGGAAGCAGACTAAAGTGAAGTTCAATAAGGTAGTCCACAAGACTAAATGCGCATTAGATCACGTGCATTCAGACTTATGGGATATATATAGAGTTGCTTCAAGGGGTAGTGCTAAATACTTTATGACTATTATTGATGATTACTCAAGGAAGTTTTAAATCTATTTTCTAAAGACCAAGGATGAAACATTCCAGATATTCAAGTACTGGAAGATAATGATTAAGAAGGAGATAGGTAGACAAGTTAAACGTCTTAAGGCTGACAATAGTTTGAATATTGCAATTATGAGTTTGATGAGTTTTGTAATAAGAAAAGAATAATGAGACACCACACTTGTGTGAAGACGCCACAATAGAATGGGGTTACAGAATGCATGAACAAAACACTATTGGAGAAAGTTCATTGTATACTTTCTCATTCAAGTTTGTCGAAGGTATTTTGGGCTGAAGCAATAAATACATGTTACTTTGTGAATACATCTCCATCCATAGCTATTGATTGTAAGACTCCTATTAAGGAATGGTCAGGTATACTTACTAATTATGCTAATTTAAGGTATTTGGTTACCCAACACATGTTTATATTACTAATGGTAAACTTGAACCAAGGGCATATAAATGCATATTTCTAGGGTCTGCATCTAGAGTGAAAGGTTACAGATTGTGATGCACATATTTGAAGTCTCCAGATTTTGTGATAAGCAAAGATGTTAATAATGAGTCTACTACACTTGATCATCAAAAGGATAAGTCAACAACTAGAAAAGATTGTGGTGTCAAGAACAACAGGATAGTATTTCAACCAAAACAACAGGGCAACAGATTCGACCACCTAAGCGTTATGGCTACGCTAATATATTTTTATATGCATTATCTCTGGTTGAGACAATGAGCACATATGAGCCTACTACTTTTAAGCAAGCAATATCTTATCCAAAAGCTGAACAGTGGATAGGTGCTGTGACTCAGGAGATAGAGTCTTTATACAAGAATCAGATTGGTGACATTGCCTAAGGGACAGCAGGTGGTATGATGTAAATGGTCAAAAAAAAAAGGAAGGGATATCAAAGGCTAAGGCTCTTAGATACAGAGCACATCTTATAGCAAAATATTATACACAAAATGAGGGAATTAACTTAAATAAGGTATTTTCTGCAGCTTGAAACGTAGTTCTATCAAAGTGTTGCTAGCTTTGGTTGCTGTTTATGATCTTCATCTTGAGCAGTTGGATTTCAAAACAGCATTTTTGCATGGCACACTAGAGGAGTAGATTTACATAAGTCAAGTAGAGGGTTCTATCTCTTCAGAGGAGTAAGATTATGTTTGTCTCCTTACGAAATCCTTGTACGGTTTGAAGCAGTCTCCTAGATAGCGGTATAAAAGATTTGATAATTTCATGCTTGTTTGTGGATACATTGGAATTATTTAGGATAGTTGCGTGTACCATAAGAAACTTTATGATGATAGTTACATTTATCTACTACTATATGTTGATGACATGTTGATAGCTACGAAAAACATGACAGATATTAATTCATTGAAAAAATAGTTCAGTTATGAGTTTAAGATGAAGGAATTGGGTCCAACAAAAAAGACTTTGGGTATAGAGATTTACAAGGATATAGGATCAGGGACTTTGATCTTTCCACAACAGAGTTACATTGAGAAAGTTCTTGATAGGTTCAATATGAGTAACTGCAATTCTGTGAGTACACCATTGAAAACCCATTTCAAATTATCTAGAGACTTGTCACCCACAACACAAGAAAATGTGGAGTACATGAGGCATGTTTCTTTATTCAAATGTACTTGGAAGTCCCATGTATGCTATAATTTGTACTAAACCTGATCTGACTCATGCTGTGAGTACAGTGAGTAGGGTATATGGCTTCTCTTGGAAAAGAGTATTGGAATGGTGTAAAGTAGATATTGTGGTATTTTAAGGACGCTAGTCATGTAGGACTAGTATTCAATAAGGCAAAATCAAATATGACTAAGTTAACATAGTTCAAATAAGACAACTGTATAAATTTGCATGTATTCGACAAATAGTTATAAAAAGAACTTACCACAATTCATATCAAACAACAGTGGTCAAGAATTCAAAAAAGTTTGACCACTAGGCAAAATAAGATCTTTTGTTCGTGTTGTTTTGGAACATGAGGAAGACCTATAAACAAACTAAAACAAACTCATGTTACCTAAAATAAAGAGAAGGAATTATTGTTGGTTGCCCAGGTTCAAGTCTATGGATTGTTCTTAAATAAAGTTTCCAATGAAAGGGCTAGTTTCACTAAAAACTGGAGGACTTGGTGTTTGGGAGGATAGTCCTGGGCCCATGAAATTAATGGGCTTCATGTTAGTAGGTCCACTACTTAGTTAGTCCTAGTGCATCCTGTTCAATTCAGCTTAGAAAGAATTATTGTCAGGTATCACACGAGTAAGTTTGTTACTTGTTAGAATCCTTACGAGAAGAGAAAATTGAATTTAGTAATCCTGATTTGAGGCGAACTGGAATTCTGTTAGATACACTCCAAATTCTAATAGAATTCCGAATACTATTAGAATTAGAAGATTAACACTTATATATCGAAGCCATAAATTTCGGTATCAACACCTTACTTAAAAATTAAAATGTCCTTAAGCTAATTGGGCTAAATCACTATTGAAGAGAAAATTTGAGCCATCTCCACAAAGAAAGAAACTCAACCCAATAAAATATTGGTTTCAAAACTGTTTGGTTGTTTATGTATTGAGCTTAACACATATTTAATTATTGCTATGACTTAGCACATATTTAATTGAACTGTTGTACCTTTCATATAACAAATTATGTGTTTGGGCTTTTAAATACATAGAATTGAACTTCTCTATTTTCCATTATGTCTCTGCTTTTTCTTTATTTCTTTCTTTATTTTTGTTTAATGCAGTATATCTCAGGGGAAGGACTATAAAATCCAGATTCATGAACTTTATATTAGTACACTTTTCATATTATGTTCATGAAATGCAGACAAAGTATTAACTTATTTTCAAAGAATTGTCCACGTTATTATAGCTTTTATTCTCCATAGTGGTCCAAAATTAAAATCACAAGCTAAAATGATAATAATATATTCCACGTGGATAAGTCAAGTAATTCTATTCTTTGAATAATAATAGCATCTCAAGCTATGTCTTAACTTAGGGGTTGGGGGAAATAATGTTACCTAAGTCATTCTCAATTATTGACGGAGAAATGAGCGAAGACTTAGACTCTATGTTTCTCTCTTGCAATTTATGAGAAATGAGTGTTGGACGGTTCAAAGGTCTCAACGTAATTTACACAATCAGTCTTCAATTATTAATGATAAAAAAGTCAGATTTCTATTTTAAAAAGTAGTGCTTCAATTTATTTTCGCATGTCTATTTTGTCAAGTAATTTAAAAACATAATAAAATATTTGAAAAACTTTTGTATAGTCAAAAATCACTTTTATCACCTATGACTGACTCTAAGCGTGCTAAAAATTGAGGTAATAAATTAAAATACTAAAACAATCAATTTTTTAATTTCGAAACATGATATAGAGAAATGCTGTGCATCCAATTTTTAATGTCTTGCAGAGAAATGCAAATTTTGAGAAGATGCATTATACGTCCTCTTTAGTTTTAATTCATTAAACGAATAATCATGTTATAAATGAACAATTGTGTTCTAAACGAATAATTATATCTTAAATAAATCACATCTTAAATAAATAATTATATCTTAAACGAATAATGGTATCTTAAAAAAATAATTGTATACTAAATAAATAATTATATTTTAAATAAATAATCGTTTCTTAAACGAATCGTATATAAATGAACGAGTTGTATTCGAATTAAAGCACATTGACATGAATAATAAATGAATCTTATTCATGTCAAATGGATAATAAACAAATTTGATTTGTGTTGACCCAAATACGATTCATTTATTTATCCTTAGTCATAGGAGAAGTATGTGCGTCTTTCTTCAAATATTTCATTCAAGTGTTAAAATCTCAAACTTAAAAAATATGTGTTAAAAATCCTTTTTGAAAAAGTATATAAAATATTCCATACAATATTTTAAAGTAAAAATATATAATTTTTAAATTATATTTTTAAAAAGTAAAAAAATAAAAAATTAGAAATGTGATAGTTAGATTCTACTAATTTTATTTTTAGTTAGAGTTAAAATTTAATAATTATTTTAGGTTTAACTTTAAAAATTTTATAATTTTACACAAGTATATTTAGAATTATATTCAATATAAAACAGTCTTTTGAAACTAGATTATGAAAAACAATTCTTTTTGGTCCTTCTCAAATTTTGTTACAAGATAAAGGTATTTTTGTTAAAAGTAATTACTAAACACCTAAAAATAAATTTTCACTATTCAAAATTACTTTTGTCCTTTCTAACGGACTCTAAATGTACTACAAAGTTTATTTAAAAATTATTATCCTAAAATAATCCATTTATCTAATTTTGTCTAAATCAACTTCATGAATGAGAGAATTTTTTAAAATAATTTTCTTAAAAAAGGACATAATTCATTAAATTTATAATATATAAATCCGTAAATTCCTATTGAAATGTATCTGTCATTTTCCTAGAGAATATGTCTATTGCTCTGATTCTTCCAGTTTGCAATAATTTGAAGTAAAGTTGGTAATCATTGTTCCACCAGTTTTCTGTTAAGTGAAGATTTATTTTTCTTGTTGTATGCACGATAATTCACTTTCTGCAACATTTTCATACAGTAAAATATTTGTAGTATTTTTATTGATTTTGTACGTAACAATATGCTTCCCTGTACATGCATATTCTTTCTATACTGTTTTTATTTTAACTTCTTTTATTGTTTTGTTTAGAAAAGTATTAATTTCTGCAAATATATCTTTTTTTTTAAAAAATTAATGATTTTATTTTCAAAATTATTAAATTACAATAATTTTTGTAGAATGATATTAGTAGTTAGCTATTAAATATAAATAATTATCAGATAAAATTTATTACTGTATAATTTATTGATGTACACGACTTAGAATTTAATTTCAAATAGGAGATTTTCTTTTTATTTGTCAATTTAGGTTATTGTATTTGATATGTTATTTAATTTTTATTTTTTTTATTTAAGCAGGAGATCTTCTTTTTTTTTCTTGACTTTGTGTTCAATAAATTTTCCATAACAAATTTTTAAAACTTCTATTTCAATTTATCTTAATATTTTTGTTAATTGTTTTATTTTTGGAAAATCATTAGTTCACCCAAATATCTCTCTTCTTTCATTTAATATTTTGGCTTTCAACATTGCTAAACTAAAATTGCTGTAGCACAAAATTTCTTACTAGCTATCAAATTTAAATAACTATCATCTAAAAGTAAGTGCTTTTTTATTTAAAGTATAAGAAAAAGCAATTAGTTGACAGCCAATACTTTTCCATTTAATTTCCAGTATGTACAAGCTAAGTGTTGCACAGAAAAATAAAACTGATTTTTGAAATGAGATTTAATAATTCTTTTATGGTTAATTTTGAGTTTTTATAATTTTAAATGAATACATTTGATATAATATTTGAAAATAAATTACTTAATTCATATTTTTACTGATTTTTAAAATGGTCAATGTTTGGTCGTTGGCGTCTTCTGATTTTGGTGGTGGTCTTGGATGGTTGATCGGAGGAGATTGGACGGCGGCGTACGGTGGTTGGTTGTTTGGCCACTCGATTTTGTTGCGGTTCGGTTTTTTTAAGTTTTTCTTGAATTCGGTTTTCTGAGAGTTTTGTTTTTTTCATAGAAAGAAGTTTTTATGGATATAGCTAAGGTCGCGGCTATGGTTAGTTGCAGGTAATGGATTATATTTATAAGATTTGAGTGGTTATGAGTAATGAATTTAAATTACATGATCGACTCGCTTGGTACAGAGGTAAGCTCTAATACCACTTGACGCTGTGCGGAAATGATACTAGATGTCGTTCTAGCGTACGTTTTGAATAATCAAGAATAAAACTCTCAAAGAGAGGTAAATAACCCACACAGGATTAACTGAAGAAATTATTATTGAATAAGTTGATTAAATCTCACTAATGAATAACAAGGCCTATTTATATTAGCATATATCCTAAGCCTAAAAAGAAAAGGATTCCTCGAGAACAAGAAATTTAATAATGAAACAATAACTTAATCCTACCTAGGCAAAACAAATAAAATAAGAATAATAAAAAAATAGAAACTCTAAAATCCTATAATTAGGAGAGTTCTAATAGATCTACTAGTGCTCCTACATCAATCCTGCTCGGCTCAGCTTAGAAGAAATATTTGTCAGGTATCACACGAGTGAGTCTGTTACTTGTTAGAATCTTTACGAGAAGAAAAAAATTTAATTTAGTAATCCTAATTTGCGAACTGGAATTTTGTTAGATATACTCTAGATTCTAATAGAATTCTAGATACTATTAGGATTAAAAGATTAACACTTATATATCGAAGCCATAAATTTCAGTATCAACACTTTACTTAAAAATTAAAATGTCCTTGAGCTAATTGGGCTAAGTCACTATTGAAGAGAAAATTTGAGCCATCTCCACAAAGAAAGAAACTCAACTCAATAAAATATTGGTTTCAAAACTGTTTGGTTGTTTATGTATTGAGCTTAGCACATATTTAATTATTGCTATGACTTAGGACATATTTAATTGAACTGTTGTACCTTTCATATAACAAATTATGTGTTTGGGCTTTTAAATACATAGAATTGAACTTCTCTATTTTCCATTATGTCTCTGCTTTTTCTTTCTTTCTTTCTTTATTTTTGTTTAATGCAGTATATCTCAGGGGAAGGACTAAAATCCAGATTGATGAAATGCAGACAAAGTATTAACTTATTTTCAAAGACTTGTCCACGTTATTATAGCTTTTATTTTCCATAGTGGTCCAAAATTAAAATCACAAGCTAAAATGATAATAATATATTCCACGCGGAAAAGTCAAGTATCACATATACAGCATCTCAAGCTATATATGTCTTAACTTAGGGGTTGGGGGAAATAATGTTCCTAAGTCATTCTCAATTATTGACGGAGAAATGAGCGAAGACTTAGACTCTGTGTGTTTCTCTCTTGGAATTTATGAGAAATGAGTGTTGGATGGTTCAAAGGTCTCAACGTAATTTACACAATCAGTCTTCAATTATTAATGATAAAAAAACTCAGATTTCTATTTTAAAAATAATGCTTCAATTTATTTTCGCATGTCTATTTTGTCAAGTAATTTAAAAGAATTATAAAATATTTGAAAAGCTTTTTTATAGTCAAAAATCACTTTTATCTCCTATAACTTACTCTAAGCGTGCTAAAAATGTAAATAATAACTATCATCTAAAAGTAAGTGCTTTTTTATTTAAAGTATAAGAAAAAGCAATTAGTTGACAGCCAATACTTTTCCATTTAATTTCCAGTATGTACAAGCTAAGTGTTGCATAGAAAAATAAAACTGATTTTTGAAATGAGATATAATAATTCTTTTATGGTTAATTTTCAGTTTTTATAATTTTAAATGAATACATTTGATATAATATTTGAAAATAAAATAAAATTTAAAATAAATTAATTCATATTTTTTACTGATTTTTAAAATGGTCAAATTAATATAAAAAATTAAGATATTTAAAAAATCAATCTATAGATTTTAAAAGATGATGTAGAGAACTGTCTTGCACTTGTATGGTAAACAAGGTGGTTGTGGAAAAATCACCCCCAAAATATAAAAAATATTAATAAAATGTATTGGAAATAATCCTCAAACTTGTCATTAGTGCATCTTCCTTTGAGAAAATGATATAAAATTTTCTAAAATATATAAAATAAGAAATAATCATCAATGATACTAATTTGACGCAAGTTAAAATGAGAATAAAATATATTCTATTTATAAAAAAATAAAAGTTCTTTTAATCCCTAAAATTTGAATAAATAATTTTATAAATTTTAATAATTTTTAAAATATATTTAAAAATTTTAATTTTATATAAAATATTTATTATATCTCTGTATATAATAATTTTAAAATTCATGATGAAAAAAGTCATGTCCTACCGTGGGGTTGGGGCAATAATGCTTTTGAGTCATTCTCAATCATTGATGCAGAAAGGAGAGAATACTTTTGACTCTATGTACTTTTTCGCTTCGAATTTTTTTTTTAAAGAATTAAATATATTTATTTAAAATATTTTCTTAAATTCATTATATTATCTTAAACAATTATGAAAATATAAATAAAAAAGTATAAAAAAGAAGAGAATTTAAGGTTATTTGTTAATAAAATTAGTCATTAAATATATTTTATATTATTAGTAATTAATATAATTTAATCTTAATTAAAAATATAGAAAATGGAGAAAATTTTTATATGTTTATTTGTAACACATATATATATATAATATGTATTTATTTTTTTAAAAAATTTGTTTATATTTGCATGATTTAAAAGAATATAATGAATTCAATATAACTTTAAATAAATATATTATATATAAAAATAAATGTTAAAATATTTTAATAATTAAATATCAAATTATTGTTAATAAAGTAAAAGACATATAGGTTTAATGTAACTCATTGTTTGAGTTTCTAAATAATAATATTTTTTAATTTTTATTAAAATATTAAAATAGGAAATAAATTGTTATAATTAAATAAAATATATGTTACTTTGTTATTTAAAAGAAGCCCAAATAAAAAAGAAAAGAAGTTAGAATAGTAATATTTAGATTTTACTGATTTTATTTCCTAATTGATAGTCAAATTTAATAATTATTTTATGGTTAATTTTTTTTATAATTTTAAATGGACATATTTGATATAATATTTAAAAATAAAACTGACTTTTAAAATGATATTTTTTAAAAAAGAACTCTTTTCTTATTTCTTAAAATTTATTATAGGATGAGATAGTTTTATTAAAACTAATTTAAACTTTTTTTTACTAAACATCTAAAATGACTTTGACTAGTTACAATTACTTTTCTCTCCTCCATAGATCTCTAAATGTGCTAGAAAAATGATCTAAATATTAGAGTGCTAAAATAATCGATTTATAAATTGTATATTCGATGTTTGTAATCCAAATTTTATGTCCAGCAAAGAAATACAATTTTTGGGAAGATGCAATGATACAATCCAGTGGAATAAAATGCATGGATGTATGAATTTATTGGAAAGAAATACATTGTAAATATCATGTGAAAGACAGAAGCACTGACTTGAATCAAATTGATAAAAAAATTTATGCCATAGTCCAAAGTTGTTCCATGTGTAAAATGATCAATGATATATTCCATGTGTATAATAATGACATTGGAAAGACTTCTACATGCTTTTTTAATCATTGACTGGGAAGCAGAGAATACTTTTCACTATATGTTCTTTGGCTCTTCGAATCTCTGAAAGAATTAAACATTACATATTGTAATCATCACATTACGTGCTTTAAGTGCTTCTCTTATTTTGTGCAAAAAAAATAAAAATCTGAAATGATGAAGATGGAGAGTACTGCATTGTCCAATATAAAAAATTCAAGATTGGTGATGATATCTGCTATTTCTCTTTTAATTTTACGCATAGTTGCTACTGATCACAGATCCGAATTAGAAAGGGAAGCTTTAGTTAACACCAGCTGGTGGAGTAGTGAAAGTTCTAGTACTCTTCCCGACAGCAACTCTTTAAGTCATTGCAATTGGACTGGTATCACTTGCAACTCAGCAGGAACCATCACTGAGATAAAGTTAGTTGATCAGGGAATATCAGGAGAGCTTGATGCTCTCAACTTCTCTTGCTTTCAGAACCTGAAATCTCTATATCTTGCAAATCATTTCTTCGGAAGCATCCCATCACACATCGGTGTTCTTTCACAACTCAAACAGCTCAAGTTAACATGGAATAATCTTATAGGTGAGTTACCAATTTCAAATAAAATATCTAAAGGATATGTATTCATATGTTTTCTTGTCATATATTATAGGTGTTATCCCTATATCCCTACAGAAATTAGAAATTTGAAAAATCTTGAAGAACTCAGTTTTTTTTTTCTTTTACAATTATTATCTTTCCAAAAGCATTCAATTACAAATTGGTGCTCTTTCACTTTTAAAACTCAAGTACCTTAATCTAACAGTGAATTATCTTATAGGTGATAGTTATGAATTTGTTTAAAACTACTCCGTTGATATAAATTGTATACTTCACATGTTTATATTTTCTTAAATCCTAAGTTACAAGTGTTATACCAATAAAGATTGTGAATTTGAAAAATCTTGAAGAAGTCAAGATTTCTTACAATTATTATCTTTCTGGAAGCATTCCATCACAAATTGGTGTTCTTTCAAAACTCAAGTATCTTGATCTAAAAGAGAATAATCTTGAAGGTGATGAGTTATGAATTTATCTAAAAATATTCATTCCATATATAAATATGTATGATTCATGTGTTTATGTTTTCTTAAATTATACGTTACAGGTGTTATCCCTCCAAATATTGTGAATTTGAAAAACCTTGAATATCTCAGTTTTTTTTTCAATCATCTCTTTGGAAGTATTCCATCACAAATTGGTGCTCTTTCAAAACTGAAGTACCTTGATCTAAGAGAGAATAAACTTACAGGTGATGAGTTATGAATTTGTCTAAAAATATTCATTCCATAAATAAATATGTAAGATTCATGTGTTTATGTTTTCTTAAATTATATGTTGCAGGTGTTATCCCTCCAGAGATTATAAATTTGAAAAATCTTGAATATCTCAGTTTTTCTTTCAATCATCTCTCTGGAAGTATTCCATCACAAATTGGTGCTCTTTCAAAACTGAAGTACCTTGATCTAAGAGAGAATAATCTTATAGGTGATGAGTTATCAATTTGTCTAAAAATATTCATTCCATAAATAAATATGTATGATTCATGTGTTTATGTTTTCTTAAATTACACGTTACAGGTGTTATCCCTACAGAGATTGTGAATTTGAAAAACCTTGAATATCTCAATTTTTCTTTCAATCATCTCTCTGGAAGTATTCCATCACAAATTGGTGCTCTTTCAAAACTGAAGTACCTTGATCTAAGAGAGAATAATCTTATAGGTGATGAGTTATCAATTTGTCTAAAAATATTCATTCCATAAATAAATATGTATGATTCATGTGTTTATATTTTCTTAAATTATATGTTACAGGTGTTATCCCTCCAGAGATTGTGAATTTGAAAAATCTTGAATATCTCAGTTGTTCTTTCAATCATTTCACTGGAAGCATTCCGTCACAAATTGGTGCTCTTTCAAAACTGAAGTACCTTGATCTAAGAGAGAATAATCTTATAGGTGATGAGTTATGAATTTGCTTAAAAATATTCAATTGATATATAAATATGTATGCTTCACGTGTTTATGTTTTCTTAAATTATACGTTACAGGTGTTATTCCTTCAGAGATTGTGAATTTGAAAAATCTTGAATATCTCAGTTGTTCTTTCAATCATTTCACTGGAAGCATTCCGTCACAAATTGGTGCTCTTTCAAAACTGAAGTACCTTGATCTAAGAGAGAATAATCTTATAGGTGATGAGTTATGAATTTGCTTAAAAATATTCAATTGATATATAAATATGTATGCTTCACGTGTTTATGTTTTCTTAAATTATACGTTACAGGTGTTATTCCTACAGAGATTATGAAATTGAAAAATCTTGAATATCTTAATTTTTCTTTCAATCATCTCGCTGGAAGCATTCCATCACAAATTGGTTCTCTTTTGAAACTCAAGTGGCTTGATCTAAAAAACAATAATCTTGAAGGTGATTAGTTATGAAATTTTCTGAAAATATTCAGTTGATATATTAATATGTATGCTTCACGTGTTTATGTTTCCTTAAATTATATGTTGCAGGTGTTATTCCTACAGAAATTGTGAATTTGAAAAATCTTGAGTATCTCATTTTTTCTTCCAATCGTCTCTCTGGAAGCATTCCATCACAGATCGATGATCTTTCACATCTCAAAGAGCTTTATCTAGACCATAATAATCTTACAGGTGAAATACTAATTTCATTTAATATTATATTTGAAGGATATATATTCACGTGCTTTATTAAATCATATATTTCAAGTGTTAGGTCGCCAAATTCGTTAAATGTCTTTGTTGAAATTCATTTGCAGGAGCAATTCCTCTTGAAATTGGAAACCTAATTTATCTAAATTCCTTAAACTTGTCTTACAATATGTTAGAGGGGGAAATTCCAAATATAAGTTACCCACAAAAGGCATTTATAGGCAACAGACATTTATGTGGTCACTTTAGCAGCTTTCCTCCTTGCTCTCCAATGACACCCTCAAGAAAAAGAGCTAGTCTCCTAATTACAATTTTTGTTTCGACAATATTTGTCATCTTAATTGTTTGTTTCTTACTGCTTAAGCACAAGAACAAAGAAGCTAAACCCAACACAATGACAACAAAAAATGGAGATTTGTTCTCAATATGGAATTATGATGGCACAATTGCATTTAAAGACATAATTGAAGCAACAGAAGATTTTGATATCAAATATTGTATTGGAACTGGAGGTTACGGCAGCGTTTACAAAGCGCATCTACCTAGTGGTAACATTGTTGCTTTGAAGAAGCTTCACTGCTTGGAGATTGAAGAGCCAGTCTTCTTGAAGAGTTTCCATAATGAGGTTCATATACTATCCAAAATACGACATCGAAATATTGTGAAGCTTTATGGATTTTGTTTGCACAAAAAATGCATGTTTTTGATTTATCAATATATGGAGAAGGGTAGTTTGTTTTGTGCACTACGCAACGATGATGATGCAATTAAGTTGGATTGGAAAACGAGGGTGAACATTGTGAAGGGAATTGCACACGCCTTATCATACTTGCACCATAGCTGTATGCCATCAATCGTTCACCGTGATATATCAAGTAATAACATTCTATTAAATTCAGAATTAGAGGCCATTGTTTCTGACTTTGGCACTGCTAGGCTCTTGGATACAAATTCATCTAATAGAACTTTAGTAGCTGGCACTTACGGATACATTGCTCCAGGTAAGTAATACTATGATATGCATTTTTCTCATACTTTTTCAATATGTTAAAAGTCTGTTATACAATTTGGTTTTCTCTCTTGTAGAACTTGCCTACACTATGGTTGTGACAGAGAAATGTGATGTTTATAGTTTTGGTATAGTAGCTCTAGAAGTATTAATGGGAAGTCATCCCGGAGATCTTCTTTCATCATTATCATCATCATCATTTAATCAAAGGATAAGGTTGATCGATGTTTTAGACCAACGACTATCGCCTCCTACTAATCCAAAAGTAGTTGAAGATCTTGTTCTTGTTGCAATCTCAGCATTTTCATGCTTGCAACCCAAATCCAAGTGTCGGCCTACAATGCAAGACTTATCGCAAGAATTTGTTACTCACAAGACACCATCATTGGTAAATCCTATTAGGGAAATTTCTATCTCAGAACTACGAAACAAAGGAACGATTTTGAACGATTTTGAACGATTTTGATTTATTCATGTGATTATTCCCAATGAATCTACTTTTCTTTAAGTACTCATGTACCTTTACTGAACCAACAACTTTTTGTTATATTAGTCCTTATGCTTTCTTGAATAAAAATAAATTGAAAGTAACTTTCAGTTAGGCACTTATAATTAATTTTTAATGCATATTAAGGTTTAGTTTAGGATTGCTGTAGATTTTAAAATATAAGATATTTTTATTGATTATTTTAAGTTTGCCTGTATCTTATTGTGATACAACAATTATTCTAATGTTATACTACAGTTCATAAAGATGATAAATATTTCAACGAGCTACAAATTCGTAAAGTTCGTCTAAATAAATTTAATGGTAAAAGGGTAAAATTATATTTTCAGCAAAAAAGGAATAATTCCATACAACTACTTAATTTTATGCGATATTTCTTGTAATATAACAAATATTGACATGGTATACTACACTTTATAAATATCACAAATATCTCAATGAGCTATAGATTTGTAATGTCCGCCCAAAAAAATTTAATTGCAAGAGGACAAAATTGTCTTTTTGATAAAAATCAGAAGGAAAATCCTTTTGACTTTTTGCAAATAGCTTATAGAAGCAAATTAAAAAGTTTAAGGACACAAATTTTATAATCCCAATTTAACCTAAACTGGAATCTATCTATAAGTCTATCCACTATCTTAACTAAGAAACACCTCCATCTACTTTTCCTTCTTCGTGTATAGAAAAGAAAAGCCTAACTCTCTTCTCCTTCGTTACTCTCGTGCACAAAGCACTCTCTTATTCCTCTCTTCTTTTCCTTCCTTTGAATCCCAAATCATCCACCACTTAACTCTTCTTACTTCCTTCGAAATCACCATCAAACTTACCGCCAATTGACGCCATTCCCTTTACTCCTTTAGTAAAATCTTCTTCATCACTCCAAAATCACCTGCGACTAGCAGTATTCATGGCATGGTGGCCAGTTGCTAGTGGTGATGCGATTGATAGAATCACAACGAAGCTAACTGTTTTTTAACTTTAGATTCAAAATTAAGATTTTGAATCAACTTAGAAAATTATGGCTAGCTATTTTAAGGGAAACAGCTTATTACCCCCCTAATTTTTGGGCCAATGACCCAGTGCCCCACTAATTTTTGAGAAATATGCTATTACCACCCTTACGTCCATTTTTCTTCTAGCTTTACCTTTACATAAACCAGCTTGAACTCCTAAACCACCAAATTGAATTGTTACCTTAAAATTCAAAATAAATGAAAATATACGCCCAGATTCTAACACAAGAAAAAAAGTTTAATATTACAATCAACTAATCACTTCACCATTAGGTCAGCTTTTAATTAACATGGGAGTAGATATTTAATATAAATAAATAATTTTAAAATAATTCAAAAATTAATAACTATAATTACCCTATATAATTTAAATTATTAATTTATTTTTAAAAATAATTTGTCCGTTAATTTAGGAATTATTTTGAAAGAAAATAAACTTATTTTAATATCATAATTTTTAAACTCTAATAAAATAAATTTAATCATAAACATAATTATTTTTTAAAAAACATTAATTTAAAAGTTTCAAAACAATGAATATAATTTTAAATATAATTATTATTATTTAATTTTTAAATTCTTGTATAATAAATGTGATTATAAATATACTTATTTTTTTAAAATATTATTTAAAATTTCAAATATATATTTAATTTTTACATGTAATTATTATTATTTAACAACTAGCTAATAATATAAATTACATATAAGTAATTATAATTCATAAATCTAAACTAATTTAAACAAAAATAAATACAAATTATAAATATATATGTATATATATTAAATATCAATTATTAATGTAGTAAAGGTTAGAAACATTCATCAAAATAGTGCTGACAATTTAGTGGTAAGTTAATTGCACAACTAGCTCTTTTTTTTGTATTCGAATTTATATTTTTATTTTGAATTTTAAAAATAACGGTCTAGTTAGGCAGTTCAAGCTGGTTTATGTAAGGCAAAGTTAGAAGAAAAAATGAGGTTGAGGGCAATGGGTTATTTCACAAACATTAGAGGAGAACTAGGTAATCGGCCGAAAAATAGGGGGGTACTAATCCTTTTCCCATATTTTAAATCATTTTAAAATTTTAATTTTTTTAAGATAAGTTCATTTAACTGCTTAACGTTTGGCCATATCTCCCATTGATAAAAATAAGTGTCAGGATATTACATTACTATTTATACAGATGACAAATATCTCAATGATCTACATGACAAAGTATATTAAGAATATACTGGTCATTGAACTAGTACAATTAAAAAATTTCATGTAGTTTGGTTAGTTATAAGTGCGTAAAACACGCACTAATCATTTACTTTTAAACTTCAATTGTTTATTTAATCCTCAAGTTTCTTTTGGAATTGATGTATTTTGGTTGTTTTATACAGAAAATGATAATTTTAACTTTTGAAAGTTAATTGGGCTAAAAAAGGATTAATTCGGCTCGAAAAAGAAGAGACCGGAGCATAAGAACAGGGTGGACCAAAATGCAACAAAATTAGGACTAAAATGAAGAACTATCATAGTAGAAGGATAAATATCAAATATATGAGAGAAAGGGGACCCAATCAATTTTTGCCAAATTTTCTAGTTTCATTTCGCGACTTGCTGCGCGACCGCGCACCTCATTCTGCCAAGGTGGATTAAATTGCAACAAAATTTGGACTGAAGTACAATAAACTCTCCATCTATGGCTAAATGTCTGATTAATTATAAATATAGGGATTCAATTGATATTTGCCACTTAAATTGCATTCCTGGGCAAAATTGGGTGCGCGACTGCGTGGCACTTGGGGACCCCACAATTGAACGAATTTTAGGTTTAAAAAGACAAGAAAAGGAAAGGAAAGGAAAGAGTCGGTCATACTTTGGGAGGTCATACTTTGGGAAGTCATATTTTGGGAAAGTTTTGGATAGAAAAGGGAGAGAGAAGAAGAGGAGAAGAGGAGAAGAGGAGAAGATTGGAGAAGATCTTGAGAATCATCAAGTTCGACTTTGGATGATTAAAGCTCTCCTATTCTAGTTTATCTCTTTTCTATAAACAATTTTGTGATTTTCGAATTCATGCTATCAATTGTTGAATTTATAATTTGTGAATTTGAATTTTACTCAATGTGTGGCTAAACCCATTTTCTAGGGCAATGATTTAATTTATTTGAAGCATCCATTTCTAAGATTGTGTTGTTCAATTGATTTGAGATTATGTGTTGAGTGTTTATTATGATAATTAATGCTTTTAGATAATTGGCCATTATTTGAATGAATTGTGGATTGATGGAATTTGAGAAATGAACATCATATCTAGACCATGTGGTAAACACTGTAAATTGCATGTTAGATAGAGATATACTAATATGGTTTGCGTAGTTTGATTAGGAATTATCACCATTCGTAATGCGTTTCCGTTTAATTAATTTCACATAGAGATATAGTGAAGTTTTAGATGCGAAATAGATTCGAGTGATCTCGAGAGAGACAATCGAATAAATTAGGATAATTAACTAGCAACACGTGTTTTAAATTAGAATAATGTCAATTGAAGAAGTGGATGCGACCAAATACGATAAATCATTAGCCCTAGACATTTCCATTAATTGAATTCTTAAGTGTTTGCTTAATTCTTAATTTTAATTTTCTCAACCAAAATTATTTCGTTTTCTTTAGATAAATTTGTTTATTAATCATTTTCGGTAATTATAGGATTAACATTCCTCGTGGGATCGACATCATCTTATCACTTTATTACTTGATTACGACACGTGCACTTGCATTCGTTAATTTTACACGCAACAGTTAGGCAGTTCAAATTTGTATTTTTATTTTGAATTTTAAAATAATGGTTTTTGTTAGGCAGTTCAAATTGGTTTATGTAAGGGCAAAGTCAAAAGAAAAAATGAGGTAAGGGGCAATGAGTTATTTCCCAAACATTAGGGAAGAACTAGATAATTGGCCAAGAAGTGAGGGGGGTACTGGTCATTTTCCCTTATTTTAATCCAATTCAAAATTTTAATTTTTTAAGATAATTTCATTTATCTGCTTAGCTTTCAGCAATATCTCATTATGATTAAAACAAGTATCAGAATGTTACATTACTATTTATATAAATTATCAATATCTCAATGGGCTACATGACAAAGTAGATTACGAATATATTGGTCACTGAACTAGTACAATTAAAAACTTTTAGATGAACGTTAAAAATTTATAGTTTAATAAAATATTTCTAATCTTTTTGTACTGCAATGTAGTTTCAGAATAAGATACTGGCAATTATATTATGCTTAAGAAATAATTTGCTTCAAAGAGAAGCAGTTAAGTGTTTAACAGATTTTGCTTTTACAGGTGTTGTGAGTTTTAAAAATAGTTTTTGTACATTAGGTAAACTTTATTGTTAGAATATTGTAATAATGCAAATAATCAAACTATATATAGTGATAGACGAAAATTGGCTTTGTGTATGTATGTGTGTATGCTAGCTTAAAATAATTTATAATAAAAATATATAATATTTTAAATTATATTTTTAAAAAATACAAAGATAAAGAAGTAGGAAAATAATATTTAAATTTTACTAATTTTCTTTGCAAATTAAAGTGAAAATTTAAGTTTCAGGGCTAATTTTGAAATTTTTATGATTTAAATAACTTATTTGGTATTATATTTAAAAATAAAACTAATTTTTAAAATCAAAATTTGAAAAAGCACTTTTTTAAAATTATAACTAGGCAATCAAGACAGGATGGAGAGGGGGTGAATTGAGACTTTAATAAATTTAATTTCAAATATGCAATCCTAACACCAAGTAATTTAACACACAATTTCGATTCCAATCACCAATATGCGAATGCAATAGATTAAGCGTTAAATATATGTGAATAATGTATATAACTAGGGGTGGGCATTTTTGCCCAACCGAACCGAACCGAACCGAATCAAACAATTCGGTTCGATTCGGTTCGGTTTCAGTACTAAGTTCGATTCTAATTGGTTTTTATATAATCGGTTCGGTTCGGTTCGGTTTCAGTTTTAAATCGAAACCGAACCGAAACCGATTATAAAATTTCTTATAACTCCCTAAAAATTTTATAAATTACAAATAATTAATAATATGATAATAATATACATAAATATAAATAATAATAAGGTTAAATATTAATATTATTTTATATGTATTTATATTTTTTAATTAGGATATAAATTAAAGATATAAATGAAATTTTACAAAACAAAGTCAGCCAAACCAAACTGAAACCGACTCAACATCGAAATTAGACGAACTGCTTTGGTTCGGTTCGGTTCGATTAGATTTTATTATAATATACTTCAGGTTCGGTTCGGTTTTTATAAAAATCGAACTGAACCTGATTTTGTCCACCCCTATATATAACAATAACAAGCACATAAATCAAATGAGTAAGAGAATGGAAAAAGACAATACCGAATTTTTACGTGGTTTGGAAAATTTTCAGCCTATATCCATCCCTCATAGGTCCAAATATGAGGATTTCACTAAACAAATCTTAAATACCCTAAGACCCAGCAATTATAACTAAGAGTATTTCCAATCAACTTTTAAACCTCACAAGTATTTTTTATCCAAATCAAACCTCACAAGTGATTTTTACCCAAATCACTCAACTCTCAACACAAGTTATTCCTCCCCAAATTAGTAAGCTCATAACAACAAGATATAATACTTTTCTTTCACTCTTTTTAACGTTGAATAAAGAAACTTACACCTTCAAGGATTTCTCCAACAAGAGAAGTATTACAAATGAAAGGGCAAGGTGTTTAAAATGAGATTGTTGCCATTTGTAAGCTCAAAGAATGATTTTGAAACTCATAATATGTTTGTATGCCTTTAGGGTTTGTAAGAAATGTTCAAATCACCTAACATAGTGTAAAATATCTCTTATTTATGGTTAGGCTAAAAAACTAACCATTAGAGACATTAATTTCAAAATGTTGGATCAGTTTGGTAGATAAATAGGTCAATTTCAGCCAATCGAATCCATAAAGGCTAGAAACTTTAAATTTCTTTTGAAGATTTGGTCGACTGAAGATGATAATACAGTTGACCTAAATGGCCAAATTTGGTCAACCAAGTGGTCATTTTTGGTCGATCGGATTTTGTGACACCTCAAATCTAGTGTTACGAAAGTAACGCTAAACTAGGGTGTTACGAAAAATTTTAAACTTAAAAAACAAAACCTTACCTTAAAGAGCACTATGCTTTGTCTCGTTTGGGCAGAGTCTCCTATATAATATAAACATATGCAAAAATATATAAACCTATAAAGTTCAAAATTTGAACTCTAAACACTCCCAATAAAATTCAACACAAACTGCTTTGTCTCATTTCTCAACTAAATATATAAATAAATACTCAAGGTTCTAATATTCACATACAAACATAGAAAATACAACAAAACTATACAATGTAAACTTCTGCATCTATAATTACAAAAAGTTCCAAAAATAGCAAAATCATTATCACGGGGCATCCTTTGTCTTCTACTTATCAAATCTTCAGAAGGTAGGGGTGAGTAAATGCACAATAGATATTTGCATGCAAATGTTGATTTTAGGAAAATAAATAGTTTTTATATAAAACACTTTTTTTATTCCAAACAATAAACTTGATAAAATATCATGAAAACACAACAAAACCAATATTCATAAAAACAACATGTACACATTAATTCATTTATTAATTTCATTGATTCATTCTATGCTTACTTTTGAGGTAGCATTTATGGGGTTCGCGTCCCATAATTGGCCATACATGCTTTTGAGATTTTATTCCTAAGGACTGTCATCTATATCAAATATATTTTTGGGCCATCATCCATATCAAATGTATTTGTTGTTACTACATTTTATCTTTGCAGGCTTTCACTGTAGGATCGAAACACATCCAAAGTCATTGATGCTATCATTAACCATGACCATCACATTTTCATTTATCATATTATTTCATATTCATATTTATATTATCACAAATATTTTCAGATTCGCAAAAATATAACATTTTTCATAAAATCCGTCCATTTACAGAAACATGACACATATTGACACATATTTCTCACTGTATTTATAAAGATAACACTCATACAAAAGTTTCTATATAAACTTAGTTCAAAAGACAATCAATTAGATCAACACATGACAGTTCAGAAATTTCACAAGTATTCATAAAAATTTTTAAATATAATAAACACCTTTAGTTTTTCAGTTTTCAATAAAAAATCTACTAGATTCATATAAAATTGCTTGAATACTATATGTCAATATCTAAACTTCTGTTGATTTCTCCTCTTTGAAATCTTTGCCTAATATCAATTTAATAATGACAATAAATAATAATCCAAAACTTAATTATCTAAAGAAAAATATACTCTTAAACATATATCAGTATTCTAACAATTTAAATCTCTACAGCTAAATAATATAAAATAATTTACTAACATTTGAAACTAATATACAAAAAACATAAATTCTAACCAGATTTCCTCTTCCTTTTCTTCTCCTCCCTCTTCTTTCCTCTTCGTCATTTTCTTCTTCTCCTCCTCTCTTTCCATTTTTTCTTCTCTTCTTATTTTCGTTCTTCTTTTCTTCCACTTTCTCCTCTTATTCGGGTACTACTTCTAAATCTTAACAAATTGAATGTGAATAGTTATTAATAGATAGATATAGATAGCATCCACCGCCTCACTAAAAAATGTAATTTAATTTTTTTTTCTTTTCAATACAATCCTTCCACCTGGCCATTTAATAACTAAAGGAGGCAAACAGTAAACTTGTTAAAATATCATGAAAATATACCAAAACCAATATTCATAAAAAATAACATATACACATTTATTTATTTATTAAGTTCATTTATTCATTCTCTGCATACTTTTAGGACAGCATCCCAAGATCGCCACCTATAAATAGCCATACTTGCTTTTGGGGCATTATTCCTAGTGATCATTGCCCAAATTTCCTCTTTACAAGCTTTCATTGTGGAATTGAAATCACATCTAAAATCACTAGTGCTACCATCAATCATGGCTATCACATTTTTATTTATCAAATTATTTTATATTCATATTTATATTATCACAAATATTTTCAAATTTGCATAAACATGACATTTTTCATAAAACTGTACCACATATAGAAACACTGAAGCATGACATTTTTATAAAAATCATCCATTTACATAAACATGACACATGCTGACACACATTTTTTCACTGTATTTACCAAAATAACATTCATACAAAAGCTTTTATATAAACTCAATTGAGAAAATAATTAATGAGATCAACACACAATAGTTCAAGAATTTCATAAATATTCGTAAAAATTTTTAAATATAATAAAATACCTTACTTTTAGTTTTAAATCGAAAATCTACCAAATGCACATTTTATGTTAATCTCTAGACTTTTGTTGATTTTTCCTTTGCTTTCAAATCTCTTCCTAATATATACGGATTTCCTCTTCTTTCCTCTCCGTCATTTTGATCTTCTTCGCCTCCTTTCTTTTCTTTATTTCTCTTCTTCTTTTCTTTCTTCTCTTTCCTTTCTTCTTTTCTCCCACTTTCTTTCTTATTCGTGTACTACTTGTAAATTTTAACAAATTGATTGTGAATAGTTATTAATAAATATATATAGAGAGCTTCCACCGCTTCACTAATTAATTTTTTTTTTCAATACAATCCTTCCACCTGGCCATTTAATAAAGGAGGAATAGTAATTATTCATTTTTCTTTCTTTTTCTTTTTACCGTACACGTAGCATAGGGAAAGCCAAATTGGTTTCTAATATCAATTGATCCTTTTTTTTCTTTTTCAGATTTCACCCACAATAAAATTATATTATCAAATATTTCTATTCTTTTGAAACTATAAACATATTTATCCTAATCTAGTAATCTTTCCCAAAAATAAACATATTTATCTTATAAATTCCCAACTTTGGTATTCTCGCATACTATTAAAAGGATATATCGATATATACACATTCCCATCAATACCAAAATTCGGATATTACAATCTCCCCACCTTAAAAGAAAATTTAGTCCTTGAAATTTGATCTATCTTATTAATTAAACAAAGATGAACTATCATACCTTGTGTTCCTCTATAATTTCTTATAGAATAACATATAATATTAACTATCATGCTCTAAATATGAATGGATCGAAGTCTTGCTTAGGTTACGAACCTCAAATTGCATAAAATTAATAGCCTAACCAATCATTCTTTAAAGAAATCTATAACTACAAAAGTTGATCATCAAAGATATCTTAGATACTAAGAACTTTCACTACCATCAAAATCATACTTATATCTCAGTCAACATTTAGAATCTAATCAAAATAAAAGTCTCGATGTCAAATACATTACAATCCTTGAATCAAATCACTAAACAATGTGGAATACTTCAAACTACATGCTTAAACATACTTTTCGAATTATGTAAATCACAAAGCTTAGTAAGCGAATTGCTTCTCAGTCTTATCAAAACAAAATTCTTTTATCAAATAATAGAATATAATTATGAATATGTATACTGTATGAATGTCATAAGCACATAACTTATTTCCTTCATTTTTCAAAAAACACAGTTTTCCTTTTTGCAAACATTTATTTTCTTTTAGCAAACCATCACTTAAGGATTTTGCATAACTATGAGGAGTATGAACATTGGGATAGAACACATAAATGAAAATATGATTTATGACATATAGAAACATGTGGATAAAATTCCAATTCATTTAAACAGAATTATGGGCTCCACAGAAAAGTACACGAGACTTAAAAAAAAAACTTTTTTTATGTATATGTCCCAAGTCAATGCTCATAATCAAAATGTGCTCATTAAAGTACTTCGAATATTCAAAAAGAAAAGAAATATTATGCTTGTCAAATACATTGGATAAGTCCAAATCATTAATATATAAATACAAATATATATGTGTGAAATAGTTTTATAACAAAAATACACATATATTATGCAATTTGTTTAGAACGAATTGGATTACCTTGATGCATCTTCAAATATCAATAACATAACAAGATTTTTAACAAACGATTACATCAATAAAATGTCTATAAATTGTAACATTTGAATTTGTGTGCTTTTGTGTTAGGAAGCAAGAAAAAGCGGAATTGAAAAGAATTTGGTGATCTTGGGCTAAAGTTGCACAAATTGACTTTATGAATATAGTGTACTAAAATGATGATGTCTACATAACTTGGAATTGTGATCCGTTTAAGGCATTAGAAACTAGACATTTAAAACTTTCCAATAACTTATTATTATATCCATGGAAACAATATGCATAGCGTGGCTATGCCACTAGTTCTGCCTCCTCAACGCCTTCGTGTGACCTGGATTTAGGAATGACATTTTTGGATGATTTTGACCATGAGATCACCCAGAAATATTTATCCTTGCAAGGTAGTCCTTGTTGATTCATACGGGATTGCACGTGCCTCATGCTACTCATGTTAGAGTGTAAGCTAGAGATGCTTTCAGCTACTAGACTCTCGCCATCTAGGGTGTAGCACTTCACAGCTTCTCCTAGCAACATGATGCTTGTATTGCTCTCCCGCAACCCTGTTTTCATGGTTTAGGCTACTCACCTTTTGCTCACCATTACTACAAGAATTGCTTTTGCTTTCCTTTCCTTTAGTTACTCAGTTGTTTCAGTTTGCTAGGTTGTCTCTTGGTTGCCAATGGATTCAACAACATTTCGAAAGGCTGACCTGTTCAAAAAATCTTCGAATCTACTCTTATTTTCAACTCCCATAAGCATTTTGTCGTTTACTACACCTGTCCTCATCTATGCATGCCTAAGTATCCACCGTAAGCATTTCTTTGTTGAACCGCGCCTTTAACTTGACTTTAAGGCTATGCCAACCTAAAGTGCTGCTAAGTAGATGGATCTCATCAATGTCCATGAATGATAAACCATAGATCGAACTGCCAAATCAAAAAAATTGGGTACTATCATATTAATATAGCTTTGTATCTGTTAAGTTCATAAGGTGGAGATAAGCAGACTTAAATGGCTAACATCTGCCATAAGGTAGATCCTCGCCTCTAACGATAACAATAACGGCCCCCATTCTCTCCAAATATAGCTTACAACTTTCATCATATTTTGCTCTCCAAGGAGCAATTATTCTCAAAATCTTAAAAGGTGCTGAGTTGGAATCCCATTCTAACTAAGGATTATTATCGTTCCAAAGAATCTAGCTATAGGAGAACTAGAAACGGAGAGTTGTCCCCCCCTTTTTTGTCCCCATTATTTGGTCTAAAAATGTTGGTTTTAAGAATAAGTGATTACTCCTTCTCCAACCACTGGTTTTAAGAATGAGTAATTGCTCACGAGTTCTTTAATTTTTTTTCTGCCTTATTGAGAAAATAAGGTTATTCAAGGGTATACAATATATGTATGTGTCTTAGAATTTCTAATGGCCTATGCATTCTATTATCATTTTTGATTGGATGATCTATTAATCCAACTGGCAGAGGATTATAAACGGGTCAACGTCTTTGATTTTGACTGACAAGGCCCTAATTCTTGATTGAAGGGGACGTCCCTTGGATAGATAGAGAGAGCATAGTTTTTGGCTTTCATGTTTTCAAAAAGTTTAACTTTCACAATGTCAAAGAGTTATGTAGGAACAAGGTTTAAGTCTACCGCTATGTTAGGATGCCTTGGCTGCATACATCACTACATTTCCACTTGAAACCTATCATAATGATCGCCATGTTCTTCTCTTGAATTCTTAAAACTTTGTGGCTCCATCCCCATAGAGGTAGAGTACTTGTTGTTGTCTTGGTTGTGCTACTTGAACTGTTGGGTTTTTAGGGCATTGGATTCTCACCAATGTTTGCATTACTCAAGCCGGCATTCTCCCTTCTGCTTTGTCCCTTATCACTTGTATGGGTGCTTCCCTCTAAGGCACGACAATTCCCTACTAATGCAGTTTTACATTCTATAGCTTCAGCATATCGCTTAGCCCTGTTCATCTTAAGCGCAAGAGTGCTCGATCAGTAAGCTATTATGACTCTTTCAGAGTTGGTTGCATCTAGGAAAACCTCTTGGCTGTCTTTGCACCCTTGTCTCTTTTATGACAGAGCAGTCATTTAGGGGCCTTAGTTGGTAATCTAGGTTGTTTCCCTCTTGACGATAAAACTTATCTCCTATCGTCTCACTGACTAACCTTAACCCTCGTTATTTTGAGGTTATATCTAATAGTCAGAGTTTGTCTGAATTTGGTACCGTTAATGACTATTCATTATTCTATAATTGGAATCAATTATATATCGGTTCTAAACTCGAGAAATGTTATGGTAAAACTTTGTTTGAAACAATGTGGTAGAAAGCAATGTTCGACTTAAAGACATGATCTATTATGGATTTTTTTACATCCACCATTTTTGATTTTATATGAATTGGCTCTTGGCTCAACATCTTTTATTCTGTTCTATTAGAATCCTCTTGTTTTGGCCGAGTTATAAGATAAATAGTAACATGATAGAGCTCGAGTAGAAAATCTTTATTCATTTATCAATGGAATGGATCTAAGGTTAATACAAATCAATAAGTTGGAAAAAAACTTTGTATGTATATTTTGATATAGAAATCGAAAAGATCTAATTCGAGCAATTTTGAAATCCAAAAGCAAAAGGAAAGTTGTTGGAATTGGGAATTCTCTTTCAATAAAATATGTATCATGCAAGAATCAGATGTTTGTGTGATTTTTTGATAGAAAGGAATAAAAAAAGGGTTTGTTGCTGCCATTAGTATTCCATTAGTTATATATCAATGTTCGAACAAAAAAAGGCTCGACTGGGTACAGACCAGGCCAGGCCGTGAAATTGGAAATAAAAAAAGGCCCCGTTGAACGAAATTAGAGAGATATTCTTTTCTTTTCTATTTTAATTTGAGATATCTCTTTCGAATCCTTTCTTTATTTTAATTTTATATCAATTGAATTACTAATAAAAGTTGTTTTCTATTTATGTTATGTCTATTTATATAATAGAATACAAAAGAAAATAAAAGTCATCTTGAAAGTGAATCATATTCCATGAAAATGATATCTATCTAGTGTGATGTATGGAATATATGACAAAGGTAGAGTGTTAGGAGTATTTCTAATGATTGGTCATGTCGTATAGGCCCCAATCGGACATCTAATTACTTTGATTTGAATTATCCAGATGGACAAATCAAAACTATTTCTCGATTCAATATAAGCCAAAGAGGTGAATAGAGCCCCAAATAACAAGAAATATGTAAAAAGCAGGTCGATTATGCCTATTCCTAATTCTAAATGGAATGTAACATGGGACCCATAAATGGCCTTATTTAAGCCTATACTAGGCTTTCATGTTTATGGGGTTGAGCCACCACTTATCCAAGTATAAAAAGAGGGTTTTGATAGTGAGAAACACAAGAAAGAGAGATGAGCTGAATTTTTTAGAGAGAAAGGCTTGGACTTCAACAATTTCTTGAAGTTTCTTGGTAAATTCTTGAAGAATTGGAGTTTTGCAGCATCTCTCAATCCTAGTTTTCTCTTTTCCTTTATTTTATCTCATAAAATTTATATTTTTAATATTATTTTTAGACCACATTTATATTTATGAATTTCTTGTTTGTAATTGCCATGGATTTTTCTATCTTAGGCCTAATTTTATATTTTAGAGACTTAATGTGGCTTATTTGAAAGGGGAAAGAGCATCCGATACCATTGGCTGTTTGTTTTATGTACTTTGGCAGCTATATGTAGTCCATCACAATTTCTGAACCCAGAACATTTAAGTGCTAGAAAACATGGAATCTCACACATAGTTGGGAAAGTATAGTATATTAACTTCACCACATCAAGGCAGCCAGACAGCTGAAAGATTATTACTAATGACTTAGGGGTGCCATAACATTTTGGCGGCATTAATCTACCGTGCCAAAATTTGATTTGCTTATGTATGATCTGAACCTTTTAGAGTACATGTATGATCTGAACCTTTTAGCATACATTTATGATCTGAAACTTTTGATTGTATGAATCACTGTAAATCAGAGGATGGATAAATTTTACTACAAAACTTATGTTGTATGTATGATATTGTGCACAAATTCCTTTCTTGTTGTTCCTAACTGTAATTTAACTTAAGCAAGTGACTTTATCAACAAAATATCCAACACTATCATAAAAACATATATATATATATATATATATATATATATATCACACACATGTACATTTACTTTTTTTTTATTTTAGTTAATAAAAAGATCTTTAAATAAGAAAGAAAGAAGTAAATAAAATGTAAGGAAGTGTTCAGATTGTGAGAGGTTGCATCATATTCACAATAAATAAATAAATAAGAACATAAATTACTAATTAAATTTAATTAAAGTATTGAACCGAACCAAATCGAACAGTTTGACTTGGTTTGATTCGTTTTAGTTGCTGTTTAATTCGATCTGGCCGGATAGTAGATTTCTCTGCCATAATAACATTCTCTTCTTTTATCCGTTGATCTTCTGTTCTCATTTTAAGCAGAGCCTCGGGACTTACTTCCCCACGAAAATCTGGGTGTGGATCATTCAGGAGATAGATATTGTCCTGCTTTGGGCACACAATTAGTCACGGTTTTGTTTTCGGGCTTTTCAACCCAAAACACGTCTATTGGAGATTGGAGCTTACTATCTTATATACCCAGCATCTCTTCCGTACTTTACAGATGTGAAATTTGCCTAGGATGTCACAATACTTCTATACTTAATCTCATAGCTTCCAAAGAGTGCACCCCAGTTTTCAAACAATAGAGACTCCACCGCAACAGCAACTCAAATTGGATCACATTCCTTCACTACCTCATCATCAAACTCACGGGAAACCTTGGAAAGACGTTGATGAAGTATTTCCCTCACCTTGTCCCCAAAGTAATCATTGCAATTTAATCATACAAGTCGACTATTGAATCTTCTTGAATTATATATCAGTCAGAATGATTTTGATGGTGAACTCCCTTATTGTTTCTGCAACATGACCAGCCTTCATATTCTTGATCTCTCATCCAATGAATTAAGTGGGAACTTCCCATCTTGTATTGCCAACCTCACATGCCTTCAATATTTGTCTTTTGCCGAAAGCAATATTGAAGGCTTCTTCTCATTCAATTTATTGGCCAACCTTTCAAAGCTCCGAGTTCTCCAACTCTCGAGTAGTATGTTACACGATAGCAACTTACATGCAATTCCTGACTTTCTTCTATACCAATACAATTTGCGGTTCATAGACCTCTCTCATAATAAGATTGTTGGAAAGTTTTCCAGCTGGTTGTTGGAAAATAATACAAAATTGCAAACTATGTATTTTATGAATAACTCATTGTCAGGAATTCTTGAGCTACCCAACTCGAAACATGATTTGCTCCATCTAGATGTCTCAAAGAACAAATTCACCGGTTAGCTCCCCGATAATATTGGTAAAATATTTACAAAAATGTTGGAATTGAGAATGTCAGAAAATAGCTTTGAAGGCAACATTCCTTCTTCAACGGGTGAGATGAAGATACTCAATTCACTGGATTTGTCTGGCAACAATTTTTCAGGAGAATTACCCAAGGAACTTATGACTGGTTCCTTCTCATTGTCATTATTAAGACTATCAGGTAATAATTTTCAAGGGAAAATTTTTCCTAGAGATATGAACTTGACTAATTTGGGATGGTTATACTTAAATGACAACCCGTTTAGTGGGGATATTCAAGATGGATTATTGAATGCCAATCGGTTAGTTTTATTAGATTTATCCAGCAACATATTATCTGGTCAGATTCCTCATTGGACTGGAAATTTTTCATATCTCGAGGTTCTTTTAGTATCAAACAATTTGTTGGAAGGTAATATTCCAGTCCAGCTAAACAACAGACACCTTCGTATCCTAGACATCTCTAATAATAGATTATTTGGATTCATACACTCGGCCTTTAATCTTTCTTCACTACGACACCTCTATATGCATAAGAATTCTTTTAATGGGTCAATACCAAATGCTTTACAGAGATGTTCAAGATTAATGACGCTGGATCTAAGGGATATTCAATTTTCTGGAAGTATTCCCCTTTGGATTAATGAGTATCCATTTCTGCTTATTCTTCTTTTGAGAGGAAATCATTTGCGAGGCAATATTCCTATTCAATTGTGTCAGTTGGGAAAATTGAGGATTGTAGATCTTTCCTATAACAAGTTAAATGGGTCAATACTTGCATGCTTCACTAACATGACTTCATGGATGCATGGATATGCTAGTGGCTGGTTCAAGATTATGGATAGACAAAATTGGTATATAGGTCTATGGGATAATTACTACAATCCCACCATTAAAATGATTCGTTGGGAAGAAGAAGATAGACCATCAGGTCAACAAGAGGTAGAATTTATGACCAAAAATAGATATGAACCTTATGAAGGTGATATTCTCAACTATATGAGTGGAGTAGATTTGTCTTGCAACCAATTAACTGGTGACATCCCATCAGAAATTGGAAACCTTCAAGAAGTCCGTGATTTGAATTTCTCATATAATTACTTATCAGGATCTATACCGGAGAGTTTTTCCAATCTAAAAATGATAGAGTCTAGACTTTTCGTACAATAAATTAAGTGGCAAAATTCCTCCTCAACTGACTAGATTGAACTTTCTATCTAACTTTAATGTGTCATACAACAACTTGTCTGGGCCAATTCCTAATGCAGGACAGTTTGCAAACTTTGACGAGAGAAATTACAGAGGTAATCCAAGGCTTTGCGGTCCAACAATTAACAAGAGTTGCAAGAGTGTAGTGGATTCGCCCACAACACCATCCAATGGAGTAGAAGAAGATGAGTCTGCAGTTGATATGGTATCATTTTATTGGAGTCTTGTTGTATCCTATGTTGCAATGATATTGGGATTATTTGTCATCCTTTGTATAAATCCATATTGGTGCAGAATATGGTTTTATTTCATGGATGCATTTATAAATTTATGTTTCTATTGGGTTTTGAAACATGTATTCTGTCAGTGATAGTGCTAGGCAATGCATCCCGTTTGGCAATGGTACTTGTATTTTCTTCTCTTTTCTTCAAAATGGCATGTACTTGTCTGAATTCAAATTGGCTATAAAACTTTACTCAAGTTTCCATGTATGCTTTCTTCAAAGTGGAACGAGACATATGCTTTCTTCAGTTTTTGTTGGTTATCAGCAGTGTAGTTAGTAAATTATCCTTTGGTACTTTTTCATAAAGTTAGTCCCTAGGATTCAGGTGGGGAGCTTCCAATTACCATTTCAATTAATTAAACCTTTTTATATGTAAAAGCCTTGACAAGGCTAATTAAAAAAAAAAAAGAAACAGCATAACACAAATTAGTGGGGACATAATGATATTTCAATTAATTAAATGTTTGCATACACTCGCAGCATGAATTTCCAAGCTCACACATTAATAGAGAAGGGAATAAGGTACTGGATGATGTATTGGCCAACCTCAGTCTGGCATGTTTTTCTTTTACTTGGTGGATTCTTCTTGACTTGTGGGAGCACCCAATATTAGATTTATTTGGTTTGTTGTCTTATTCTTCTTGAGCTTTCTCCGTATTTCATCACCTCTCTCTTTTAATAAATGGCTCTCCAAGGTTCTCCTTGAAGGTCTGTCGTTCTGCTATCTTGTCGAATTACTTATAGAAAAAGAGAAATCAATATTCTAATCATTTGAATAAGAATAATAGTATTTCATTTTAGCTTCGATATATGCAGTAAAGAAGAAAATTCAAAGCAAATTATACATTTCTCAGTCATCAAGAAGGAGATTAAATTTTGATGGTTAACTAATCTTAACAAATCATGTATGGATGGCCGATAGGTTGGGTAACATTGCCCTCTCTTGCTCCTCTCTGATTTGGTGGGAGACAACATCCTAGAAGTTCTAGGTTTGTTGTTGAAAGATGCCACCAGGCTTCCGAATTACACATTTTTCTTGATTCGTTTTCGTTTCCTCCTTCTAGCCATATGCTTTTATTAAGAGGTAACGTTTTTATTTTGTCTTCTGAGAGGGTTTATACTTTTATTTTCCTTTAATAAGTTTGCCTTCCATTCGTCCCCAGCCAAAAATGATCATTTTTCCTGCCCTTCTATATTCCTGAACGTGGGACCGTCTTCCATTACCCATACTCCTTCTTTACCGTATTGACCTTGTCATTCTCATTGATTCTCTTCTCCCTTTATTGGGCCTTTTACTTCTTGGATCATCTTTCATTAGGCTTTGCTTTGGGATTAAGAAAAACCCAACAAAATAAATACTATTGTTTGTACCGTTCTCTTAAAATTTAGGAATACGCTCCTTTGCATTTATATTTTTAATTTTGTATTAAAATTTTAAAATTTTGTGTTTGATATTTCAAATTTTGTGTTAAACCTTTAATTTTTGTGTGAAATCATAAAATGATAACTATCAAAGTAATGTATTAATACAATAGACGAAATCAAGAGGTAAGAATCAGTGTGAAAATCCCCTATAGTCTAGTTAGGAAGATTATCGGATTACTAAACAGTAAGTGACAAAACCACTCAAAACAAATAATACTATATCATGAAGGATATTTGATGAGGAATGGTTCATTATAAACTTGGAATTTGATTTTTAATTAGAGTTCTGACTAGTTATATTTTCTGAAAAAATACATTTTCTCAATGGAAAATGATTGTGAAAAATTTTATTATTTTTTAATAGGTAAAACTTAATCATGACTAAGTATATCTTATTTTTTTCATTGAAAAGGATTTGTAGAAAATATATATTTTTATATGCCTGCTTCTGATTAGGTACATCATCTAAGAAAATATATTTCCTTATTAATTAATCTTTAAATATGGACCAAGAATGAAGAGTACAAAAAAATTTAAGTTTAATTGATTGACTTGACTCAATTTAACGGATTGATTGATTGATTTGGATTAGTAAAAAATATATTGTTGGAATTGTCAAAGCTAATCGTTTCAATCTTCGATCTCTTGAAAATGAGTCTATAGCTACGAAGACTTATAAATATATGTTATTAGAATTGAACATTGAACTTAGCAATATAGACCAAGACTTTAAAAGTAAGGAGTAACATCACTAAGGGAAGCATATGTTATTTTTTTTAATTTTTGTAAAGAATAGGCACCTTCGGTCATATTAACCAAGTAAAAATCTTGTAAATATTTTCTTTAACACAAAAGTATTTTCTTGTCTATTCCTCTCTTAAAATCACTCTATGATATGGAGAATAGCGATTCTTTTTATGGGAAAGTCTTTCATAACTTAAACACTTTTTTTCCCATTTTATCCATCAATAAAATGATTTTAAACTATACCATTGCCCTTAAAGTAAAAATAGTGGATCATTATTATTCTATTTTAATTAATATAATATTTATCATATAAAATAATGGGTAGTTATTAATTTAGTTTAATTAATACAATATTTATCATATGAGTTAAATTAGAAAAACTAAATATTTTCAATCTTGGTATGTGATATTTAGTAAAATGTCCTTTTACTTAGTAATTATATTCACATATTAATTACTAACTACTAACATTTCTTACCTTTGTTAAAATATCGAAACAGCACTTTACTGAGGTTACTCCTCTTAAAAACAATACAATGTCATATATTATGGTTGTTAATACAAGTTTATTTATAAATTAATATAATAATGTTATCATTATCGCCGGATCTTTTTTTTTTTCAAATTACTAAAAAACTAATAATATAAGAGATAATTCTAAAATACTTGGGGTATGTTTTGATAATATTCAAATAGCACTTATTATTTTAAAATATTATCAATGCGATCCAATACTATTAGTGCTTTTCATCAATTTTAACCGTTGATCATTGTTGATCAAATGAAATACTATTTTACTTTTATAATTTACAAATTTAAAAATAGATAAACTATTGTTTAATTTTAAATTTTTTTTTTTGTTTTTCTCTTTTCTTTATCTTTTTTTACCAAATTTTTTTCTTTTTTTTTAATATTACATATGCAATCTACCTAACAAAACATATGGCTTGAATAAACAATGAAATCACCCTAAAAATTAAATAAATAAAGCATTATCATCTTGGCTGGCAACTGATATCATTGCATTGAATAAACACTATTTATTTTAAAAAGTTTAAGTGCGACTTTAACTAAGAAATTTGGCTTGTTTATTTTATATCCAACATTGTTTCCAAGTCCCTACAACTTTTAAAATTCTTGCATTCATATACCATAAATTATTTTTTTCTTTAATTATTACTTAATTTTTAAAGTTTAAATTATTTCTAATAATTACTGAAACATTATTGAGAGTCAACATACAAATCGATTGTGTCCCATCGTCGAGGGATTCTTGGAAGCATAGAAAATCAAAATGCTAATGGATTATACTTTTATTAAAAAATTCTGAGTGCGCTTATTTAATATGTTAATCTAATTTCCAAATACATTACTACTTATAGTCCTACATTAATGTTTCCAAATGCTTTGTATGATTTTTTTTTTTTTTTTTTCTGACTGAATGCAAAATAGTATATTATTAAAGGGAAGCCCGTAGGCAGAATACAAAAAAGAAAACAACTGCAGTTAGATGAGGACTCTTCCTGAAATGCTTGGATTCAGACATTTGTTTTCTGTAAATTATATTCTTAATTAATTAATTAGATGATAGATGGAGTTTTCTTCATACTTGTGTATATATAAGTTAATTTGCTGGAGAAATACTTCAGCAGATATAAACTTCGGCGTTGAGAGTGTTTCCACTTACATTAATAATGGAAAAGTTTTTAAGTTGTCGCTGTGGGTTGTCATACTAGCTTTGATTGAAATGCATGGATACAAAGGTTGCTTGAAAAAAGAGAGGATTGATCTTCTGAAAATCAAGAGTTTCTTCATATCAGCCAGTGATAAAGAATATGCAGACAATATTCTTAATTCATGGGTTGATAATCCAATATCTAATTGTTGTCATTGGGAGGGTGTTGAGTGCAATCATACAACACGACGGGTGATAGAACTCTCTGTATATAACACAAGGCAAACCACCTACAAAATTTATGATAACTATTCAAAAGGATTTCCAATTCTAGATTTTTTCTTGTTTTCTCCTTTTCAAGAATTACAAAGTCTTGATTTTATTGGGTTGGATTTTCTCTTTTATGGAGATGGCCCAAATTTCTCATCAATAGTAAGTAAGCCCAATTAGCCCAAAAATATTTTTAATCCTTTTTTAAGTAGGGTTTAGTTTCTTATTTTTGTTGAAGTATATATATGTGTGTAAAGAAGAGACAACGGATACTGTTCACAGCTTTAGAGAGAGCGTGTAATATTCACGACTTTAGAGAAAGCGGTACTGTTTACGAGAGAGAGGTAGAATAGTAAATCCCGTATAGCTTTGATCAACTGGTCGATCGGAGGTCGATTTGTAGTCCAATTGGACTGAAATTTTACTAACAACTTCACAACTCAGAGGACTAAATTTTGAATGGTGGAGATCAAATTTGGAGCACTCTTTCTCCAGATTTCGTGACTGGTAGTTAAACCACCAACTTGGTGACGTTTTTCATGAACTCTCTCTATATTCTTTGTAGAACTTGAATGTTTGCCAAGATTGTGTGATCTTGAGATTGTTATAATGTGTACCTCTAATTTTAACTAGAAAGAACTTGTGTATTCCCATTGTTTAATTATAGTGGAGATTTTTTAGGTGGACTACGGTCTTGAGGTTTTTACTTTTCACATCGGGGAGGTTTTCCACGTTAAAAATTGATTGTGTTGTGGTTGTGTTGTGGTGATTCTATTGCTGTCCAAGAATTAAATTTGTGCCCAAGATTGTTACTCTATTGTTTTGTTTTCTATTAGGTTTACGCAAGAGGAGATAAAGTAATTGTTGTGCTTCCGGATTATTTGTGTTAATTTATCCCAACAAAGTGGTATCAGAGCATTGGTTAAATTTGTCCAGTGCCTTGTGTTAAACGATAGAAGCTAATACAAGTAGAATGGTTAATTTGAACGGTGTAAATTATCATTTATGGAAAGGAAAGATGGAAGATCTTTTATATGTGAAAGATTATTACTTACCTATGTTTGAAAAACAAAAGCCCGATAATAAAACAGAAGCACAATGGAAGTTGCTTCATCGGCAAGTGTGTGGGTATATTAGACAATGGGTAGATGACAATGTTTTGAATCACATCAGTGGAAAGAAAGATGCAAGCTCTTTGTGGAATAAGGTTGAGGAGTTGTACGCTAGAAAGACCGGGAATAATAAACTTTTTCTGATAAAACAAATGATGAGCTAGAAACATCGGGATGGGAAACCTATAACAAATCACTTAAATGCATTTTAGGGAATCAATAATCAGCTGGCAGGAATGAACATCAAATTTGAAGATAAAGAACAAGAGTTATGGCTTTTAGGCACATTACCAGACTCATAGGAGACATTTAGAATGTCATTATCTAACCCAGCTCTAGATGGTATCGTCACTATAGAATTGGCTAAAAATAGTGTTCTGAATGAAGAGGATAGAAGAAAGTCATAAGGTTCTTCACAATCAGATATCTTAGTCACAAAAAAGAAAGAAAGAAGTATGAGCAGAGGGTCGAAGAATAAAGATAAAAGTAAAAGCAAGACCAACAAGTTTGCCAATGTTGAATGTTATTATTGTGGTCTTAAGGGACATATAAAGAAGTATTGTTGACAGCTCAAGTGAGACAACAAGAAGGATAAAGGAAAGGAAAGAAAAATGATGATAGAGTTGCTACTGTTACAGATGACTTCCTTATTATGTATGATGATGATGTTGTCAATCTTATATGCCATGAGACCAGTTGGCTAATTGATAGTGGTGCCTCCATTCATGTTACATCACAAAAGGAATTCTTTACATCTTATACATTTGGTGACTTTAGAGACATTAAGATAGGAAACAATGGCTTGGCTAAAGCCATAGGCATGGGAGATGTGCGCTTGGAGACCAATAATGGCACAATGTTACTTCTGAAAAATGTTAAGCATATTTCTGATATTCGTTTGAATTTGATTTCTACAAGTAAGCTTGATGATGAAGGATTCTCCTAGCAAATTTAGTGGTGGTCAATAAAAGCTCAGTAAAGGTTCCATAACTGTGGCTTGAGGAAAGAAATATTCTACATTGTATTTTATGCAAGCAAAGATTGCAGAAAACAATATCAATACAGTGAAGAATAAAGATACAATTGAGTTATGGCATAGAATACTGGGTTACATGAGTGAGAAGGGTTTAATAGTTTTGGCTAAGAAAAATCTCCTTTCTTGGATGAAAAATGAATCTTTGAAGAAAAGTATTCATTGGTTGGCAGGGAAGCAAACCAGGACTACCTTCAAGACATCTCCTCCTTTAAGAAAATCATGTATACTCAAACTAGTACATTCTAATGTTTGTGGCCCCATGAAAACAAAAACACTTAGTGGTGCTTTCTATTTTGTGACTTTTATAGATGATCACTTAAAGAAGTTTGTGAGTTTATACATTGAAGACAAAGGATCAAGTACTAGATGTGTTCAAACAGTTTTAGGCTTCAGTTAAGAAACATACTGGGAAGAAGCTAAAATGCATCAGAACTGATAATGGGGGTGAGTATTTTGGACCATTTGATGAGTATTGCAAACAGTTGGGAATTCATCATCAAAAGACACCTCCGAAGACTCCTCAGTTAAATGGGCTAGCTAAGACGATGAATCAAACACTAGTTGAAAGAGTGAGATGCTTGCTTTCACAAGCACAATTGCCAATGTCTTTTTGGGGGGAGGCTTTGAATACAGTTGTACATGTATTAAATCTCACACCATGTGTTCCTTTAAACTTTAAAGTTCCAAATAAAGTTTGGTCAGAAAAGGATGTTTCTTATGATCATTTGTGTGTCTTTAGATGTAAAGCATTTGTGCATATTCCCAAAGATAAGAGGCCTACACTTGATGTCAAGACATGATAGTGTATTTCTCGACTTTGGTCAAGATGAGTTTGGCTACAGGTTTTATGGTCCAGTGTAGAAGAAACTTGTAAGAAGTCGGGATGTTGTATTCATAGAAGACAAACGATACAAGATATTGAGAAGTTAAAAGAAGAAATGCCTCAATATAGTGATGCACTGATAGACTTTGATCTAGTTCCTCCAACACATGTTCCAACACAGCCTACAGATGAAGTCCAGGATGGCCAGCATGGTACAAGTGATATTGACACTCATACACAGGTTAAGATTGATGATGATGTCCATAAGAGGTTTCATCAGATATTTTACTTAGAAGATCTACCAGAATCCAACAGTCTTCCACACGTTATCCTACGAGTGAGTATATGTTATTGACTGATGGGGGAGAGCCTGAATGTTATGCAAAAGCGGTAGAAGTGAATAGAGAAAAGAGTGAATTGATGTTATACAAGACGAGATGAAGTCATTATATGAAAATCACACATTTGAATTGGTAAAGTTACGTAAGGATAAACGAGCTCTAAAGAACAAATGGGTGTACAGAATAAAACAAGAAGAATATATCTCACAGCCACGATATAAAGCCAGATTGGTTGTCAAAGGATTTAGCCAAAGGAAAGGTGTTAACTTTGATGAAATCTTTTCTCCAGTTGTCAAGATGTCATTTATTCATGTGGTGTTGGGCATAGCAGCTAGTCTTGATTTGGAGATTGAGCAGATGAATGTGAAGACTGCTTTTCTACATGGGGACTTAGACAAAGAAATTTACATGGAGCAACTAGAGGGTTTCAAAATAAAAGGAAAAGAAGATTATGTGTGCAAGTTGAAGAAAAGCCTCTATGGCTTAAAACAGGCACCAAGACAGTGGTATAAAAAGTTTAAATCAGTTATAGGGGAGCAAGGCTACCGAAAAGCTTCTTCTGACCATTATTTTTGTACAAAAATTCTCTAATGATGATTTTATTATATTGTTGCTTTATGTTGATGACATGTTGATTATTGGCAGGAATGCTTTTAAAATTGATAGGTTAAAGAAGCAGTTAAGCAAATCCTTTGCTATGAAAGATTCAGGGCTAGCAAAACAAATCCTTAGCGTCCGAATTCATCGAGATAGAGTAGCCAAGAATTTGTGTATATCACAGAAGCACTACATCGAAAAGGTACTTGAAAGGTTCAATATGAGCAATGCTAAAATGGTTAGCACTCCTCTTGCTACACACTTTAGGTTAAGTACCAAGTAGTCCCCTACAACAGAAAAAGAAAAGGAAGACATGAAAAAAGTTCCTTATGCTTCAACGGTTGAAAGCTTGATGTATGTAATGGTATGCACAAGATTGGACATAGCTCATGTAGTTGGTGTTGTTAAGTAGATTTTTATCCAATCCAGGAAGAGAACATTGGAATGCAGTGAAGTGGATTATGAGATATCTTCAAGGTACTTCCAATTTCAAACTCACTTTTGGAAGTGAAAAACCTGTGCTAGTTGGCTATACAATTTCAAATATGGCTAGAGATGTTGATACTCGAAAGTCTACTACGGGTTACTTGATGACACTTTCAGGTGGAGCTATAGTATGGCAATCAAGGTTACAAAAATGTGTTGCACTTTCTACTACAGAGGTAGAATTCATTGTAGCAACTGAGGTATGCAAAGAGTTGTTGTGGACAAAGAGGTTCTTACAGGAGCTTGATTTCAAGCAACAACAATATGTGGTATTTTGTGATAACTAGAGTGTAATTCTTTTAAGTAAGAATTCTTCTTTTCATGCAAAATTAAAACATAGTGATGTGGGATATCATTGGTTAAGAGATGCTCTTAATGAAAATATATTTGAGCTTGAAAAGATTCACACTTATCACAATGCCTCTGATATGTTAACCAAAACTCTCTCAAAAGAAAAACTTGAAGTTTGTTGTTCAATGGCCGGGTTGGCAAGTCCCTCCACATAGTAGGAAAGGGGGAGATTTATTGGGTTGGGTTTCCTTTTTTATGGAGATGGCCCAAATTTTTCTTCAATAGTGATTAAGCCCAATTAGTCCAAGGATATTTTTAATTCTTTTTCAAGTAGGGTTTAGTTTCTTCTTTTTATTGAAGTATATATATATGTGTAAAGGAGAGAGAGCGGGTACTATTCACGACTTTAGAGAAAGTGGTATTGTTCACAAGAGAGAGGCAGAATAGTAAATCCCGAACAGCTTTGATCAACTGGTCGATCTAAAGTCGATTTATGGTCCAATTGGTCTGAAATTTTACCAACAGCTTCACAACTCAGAGGACTAAATTCTGAACAGTGGAGATCAAATTTGGAGCACTCTTTCTCCAGATTTCATGACTGGTAGTTAAGCCACCAACTTGGTGACGATTATCTTAAACTCTCTCTAAATTCTTTGTAGAACTTGAATGTTTGCCAAGATTGTGTGATCTTGAGATTGTTATAATGTGTACCTCTAGTTTTAACTAGAGAGAACTTGTGTATTCCCATTGTTTGATTATAGTGGAGATTTTTTAGGTGGACTACGATCCCGTGGTTTTTACTTCTCACATTAGGGAGGCTTTCCATGTTAAAAATTGATTGTGTTATCGTTGTATTGTAGTGATTCTATTACTGTCCAAGAATTAAATTTGTGTCCAAGATTGTTGCTCTATTTGTTTGTTTTCATTAGATTCACACGAGAGGGAATAAAGTAATTGTTGCACTTCCAGACTATTTGTGTTAACTTATCCCAACAGATTTATCTGGCAACGATTTCCAAGTTTGGCATGAGAATGAAGGTATACAATATATATATATATATATGTCTTTTGTCCTATAGATGTCAACATCTTTTGAAATTCGAATTTTGAGTTGGCCTATAAAAAACGTATCAGTTGCATCAATTTTCACCAAGTCAGTGTGGGTTGCTATAAAACATAAGGATGTCCTACTTTGTAGTTTTCTTATGCAATTGTTTGCACTCCATATATAAAATGCAGATATGGTGCAATAGTATTGATTTAGATTTACACTTTAAAAGTGTCAACGTCTTTCAAAGCCAAAATTATATATTCATATTCTTAGACTGATTCTCTTTTAACCATCCATAATTTTCATGTTTATATAGATAAGAAAGTTAAGATCCAATTTCACCGAAAGTCTTGTGTGCCTAATATTAAATTGCTTTACAGCTTATGATACCTTTGGGAGTTTCAAGCAGTTGAAGACCTTAAATCTTGGTCATAATATGTTCAACGATAGTGTATTATCATATTTGACAACAATAATTTCACTTAAGGCTTTGAATCTTCATGACAATAAAATTGAAGGCTTAACACCCAAACAAGGTATGCCATTCAATATAAATTATATAATCTTGATCACTAAGTATCTATTTTCAAAATTTATACAGTTTTTTTTTCACTTTTTTTTGGAAAAAAAAATTTTGTTTTGTGGTCTCACAGGATTAACAAATTTGAAAATTTTGGAGGTGTTGGATTTATCTGGCAATAGCATTAGTATCGACTCTGTAACAAGGCTTGGTAAGTTACTCAGAATAGGATTTTAATTGGTCATACATACCCTTCTACAATACCCTTCAAACTAATTTATTTTTTTGTAGGATTGAAAATTTTGAAGAACTTGAGAAGATTAGATCTAAGTGGTACTGCAATAACTATAAGTAGCTCTGTAATAACCCAAGGTATTGATGATGCATATAACACAGTATACAATGTTTAAATTATTAAGATTTCATTAATGATATTGCTGTTGCTTTTACCTTTTGAATTGCAGCTGGATTGACAAATTTGCATTGTTTGTAAAAGAAATGCGAATTTATTGTCCTTTTTCTTAATTATTGTAGGATTAGCAAATTTGACAAATTTGCAAGTCTTGGCTCTAAGAGGAAATAAAATAAACGGATCCGTATCAGAGCTAGGTAACATTTGAATTTGCAAAATTAAAAATTGAAATGGTAAAAATGATTTTTTCACGTTATTTAAGATAATTATTCTTTAATTTTTTGATACAGGATTAGCCAGATTTAGAAACTTGAAAGCATTGGATCTAAGTTATAATGATATTAACGGTTCTCTAGAAAGCCAAGGTAAAATTTGTCAATCGAAATTGAATATTTACATTATATATTCATCCCCTTTTTCACTTCTACATACTACGTACCCAACAAACTAATTTTTATTCTTAATGCATTTTTTTAAAATATGCATTGATCGGTTTTAATTTCTGTTTTCTTTCCCTTTTTTCAGGAATATGTGGATGGAAGAATATTGTTGAGTTGGATCTCAGTTGGAATAATTTTGATGGTCAGCTACCTCGTTGTCTTAGCAACCTGACCTACATCAAGGCTCTTGATCTCTCCTTCAATTATTTAAGTGGGAATCTGCCGTCTGTTATTGCCAATCTCACTTCGCTTGAGTATTTCTCTTTCTGATAACGAATTTCAAGGCTTATTCCCATTCAGCTCATTAGCTAATCTTTCAAAACTCCAAGTATTCCAACTCTCAAACACTACGCTACTAGTAGAAACTGAAAGATTCCCATGGCTCCCTAAATTTCAATTGAAAGCGTTCTACATACGCCATTGCAACTTACATTCTATTCCCAGCTTTCTTCTTTACCAATACGATTTAAGATTGCTTGACCTGTCTCACACTAAGTTGGCTGGAACCTTTCCCACTTGGTTATTGCAAAATAACACAAAATTAGAAAGCTTATATTTGAGGAATAACTCATTGTCAGAAGTTCTCCGACTACCCAAATTTAAACATGATTTGCTTCGTCTAGATATCACCCAAAACAAATTGAGTGGTCAACTTCGTGTTAATATAGGCGAGATACTTTCAAAATTGGTGCACGTGAGAATGTCAGAAAATAATTTTGAAGGCAGCATTCCTTCTTCATTGGGTGAGATGAAAAGACTCAAATGGTTGGATTTGTCTACCAATAATTTTTCAGGAGAATTACCCGCACAATTTCTCACTGGCTGCCACTTGTTGTCAACCTTGACACTATCATACAACAACTTTCAAGGGAAAGTTTTTCCTCAATATATGAACTTGACAAATCTGCAGTGGTTGTATTTAAACAACGACAACTTCAGTGGGAAGATTGAAGATGGACTGTTGAAGGCCTCTTTATTACTTGCTTTAGATCTATCCAACAACAAATTCTCTGGTCAAATTCCTAGTTGGATTGGGAAAATTTTGAATCTCGAGTATCTTGTGTTGGCAAACAACTTCTTGGAAGGTAATATTCCTACTCAACTGGGTAATCTTGAATTCCTTCAAATTTTGGACATCTCTGAAAATAGGTTGGCTGGATCCATTAGTTCATCTTTCAATCTTTCATCACTACAACATCTTTACATGCATAAGAATGCCTTGAACGGATCAATTCTAGATGCCTTTCGAAGAAGTTCCAGACTAATAACACTTGACATGAGGGATAATAAGTTTTCTGGAACTATTCCGAATTGGATTAATGAGTATTCAAGATTGCATATTCTTCTTTTGAGAGGGAATAACTTACAAGGCCATTTTCCTTATCAAGTGTGTGAATTAAATGAGCTGAGTATAGCAGATGTTTCGTACAACAAGTTTAATGGTTCAATACCTCCATGACGGTATGGAATCAAGAGCATGATGTTAGCTTGTTCAAGCTTACTGAAGAGCAATCGTTTGATATGCCTGAGAACTACTACAATTCCATTCTTCCATTGAACAAGTTTGAGGAAGATGATGATCGACCATCATTTCAACGGGAGATAGAAGTAATGACAAAAAATAGATACGAACTTACAAGGGAAACATTCTAAACTATATGACTGGATTGGATTTGTCATGCATTGAATTTTTCACATAATTTCTTTTCAGGATCTATACCAGAAAGTTTTTCCAATTTGAAGATGATAGAGAGCCTAGACCTTTCTCACAACAAGTTAAGTGGCTCAATTCCTCCTCAGTTGACTAAATTGAACTTGTTATCTAATTTCAATGTGTCATACAACAATTTGTCTGGCCCAACGCCTAATGTAGGACAATTTGTGAACTTTGATGAGAGTAACTATAGAGGTAATCTAAGTCTCTGTGGTCCAACAATTAGTAAGAAGTGCACCAGTGTATTAGATTCGCCAGAAAAGCCGTCTACTGAAGGAGAAGAAAATGAATCAACAATTGATATGGTAGCATTTTATTGGAGTTTTGCTGCATCCTTTGCCATAGTGTCATCGGCGTTATTTTTCATCCTTTGGATAAACTCATATTGGCGCAAAATATGGTTTTATTTCCTTGATACATGTATTGATTTATGTTACTATTGGTTTTTGAAATATATATCATGTAAGTGATAGTGCTAGGTCATAGTAGATAGTACTCGATTGTGCCTTTATGTATTTGTACTTGTTTCTGAGTGGTCTATATTCTATTGTCTTTTCTACAAATTAACTAGTGTCTGTTTGTGTGAATCAAGTTTGTTTCTAAAACTGTAGTCAACTTTTCGTTTTCCTTATGTAGTTTCTCTGAGACCAAAAGCTGCAATAATGTTCAGGAATTACCAGAAGCAGCAAATTATGTTATTTGTTAATTAATAAAGAAATTGAACTCTCTCATTAATTAATGAAAATTGATAATCGCAAATCATGATTAATTTCATTTTTACAATCTTTCAGCAAACTGCTTTAGGAAGTGTAATTAGGCTTAGCAAAAACTCGGGTTCGGGCCGGATTTTTAAAAACCCGGCCCAAATCGAATTTATTTTTCATGTATTTAATTCAGCCCGGATCCGGATTGAACCGGGTCAAAAATCAGGTTATAAAAAATTCGAAAATTTAAAATTTTCTTCTTCTACTTTTATTTACAGGTTGGGTTTTAACCCGGTCCGGTCCGACCCAATTGCAATATATTTAAAATCTGAAAAACTCAGAATTAACCCGACCCGAATTATAATGAAAAGAATCTGAGCCTGACTCGATTATATTTAGGGTCGGGTCAAACCCGACCCTAAAAAATCGGGCTCACCCGAGTCGAGCCGAACCTGAATTTTTTTGCCATCCCTAAGTATAATATATAAAAAATCTAACTTGAGAAATTAATTTTAACTTTTTATTTTTAATATCTTTTTCATTTGCATATTAGCTCCAACAATATGTATGTAAAATTTAGTGAACAATTTTAGGAAATTTGGATTCTTGAAGCCTCAGCTTTAAATTATAAATCTAGATCAACTTTTATATATTTTCTTATATATAACAATCTCCGTGAACTCATGAAAAAATGTAACATGTTATAGCTGAAGAATAATGTTAGAGAAAAAAATTTATTTAAATTGTCTATATAGTTAAGTTTATTCTAATTAGAAACAGACTTAATATCCAATATATTGACAGTAGGGATCGATGGAGCTCCATTACCGCATGCTTCAAGTTCCTCAAATGTTTTAAATTGGAAATATCTAGCATTAATTAACATCAAATAAAATATGTGTAACAAGTAATTAAGTGAAAAATAAAGTAAAATAAAATTTTAATAATACTTTAATTTATGTTTAAGATAACGAATCCTATCTACATTATTAATAGAATAAAATGATTCAGTTGTCTACATAATAAATTGTAATTTGCTAGTAAATATTAACCTAATACCAATTATTTATCAAATCCACTTAACTTAATTTTAATTATTCATCAATCGTACCAAAACACATGTATATGCTTACTTCTAGAATTTGGATTTGGGCTTCAATTTGAAATCTAAGTTTAAAATTCAACACACTGTGGAGGACAACATTTGTGCGTTGTAGAAAAATTTATCTTAAAAAATTCTAACTGCAATTTGATTAAAAAATATCACTTTGTTTATTTTATATGTTAATCTTTCCAGATAAATTATTATTTATTATCTTACAATGTTCTCAAATCGTTACGACTTTTAAAATACTTGTATTTAGATATGTTTGTTCTCTATATATTTTATTTTTTTTCCAATTACTTAATTTTAAAAGTTTACCAATTCTTTTATTTTGGAGAAAATTTTATTCTCTAGTATTTTATTTCTTATCCAAAATTTTAAATTATAAATTTTTATTTAGAAAATATAAATTTAACACATATTCAAATATTAAAATAAATATGTAACATAAAATCATTCTACAAAATGCAAACAACACAAAATTATTTTTTTAAAGTAAAATTAATGATATATATTGATACTAAATTTTATTATTTAATATCAATTAGGAAATTTGTTTAGATTGTGAAAAAAAATTTCTTTATAGGTTGTTTTGGATTAATCCTGAGGTTGTTTGTTGGGTTTGGGCCCTCATAACCTGGGCCTCTGGATAAAGATTTAACATGTCCAACAACCCATCAAATAAGGGCCCTTCGGCTTTGTCAAACTTTCTACGCAATTAGAAACGGATTCCACATAATATTGGGAATATGGGCATAACGATATACAATATTTTAAAATAATTGGTCGTGAGAGAAAATAATTTTATGATAGTTTATATTATATTTGAAAAAATTCAATTACATTTTTAATAACGATGAGTGAATCCAAATGTTGCAATAAGATAACTGTTAATGAGAAGTTCGTTAAACTCAATGGCTGCTTGTAAGCCTTAAACTAAAATCTCATTGTGGAATTCAATATCAGTGCATTGTAGAAATTTCACTTGTTTATTTTTTGCAAACCATGTTCTCCATAAAATGTATTGAGCCATTCAACTTGTTATAGGAAAGATCCATGATACTCAGCTCTCTTAACTGTCCCATTGAACTGATTATTATGTAGGTAAAGGTGGCTTAGTGATGAACGATTAATGAATGATGCTGTCATGGATATGCCGAACAACCTGTTTTCATAGATTTCCAGAGTATCGAAATATGCTATCAACAATGTTGTTAGGCCTTGACTCTCGCCAATTTTAATTTTGAGAAGCGCAGCTTCAGGAAACAAATAATAAACAAGCTGTTAACAAAATGAAATTAAGCCTAGATTCTGGCTAGTTTCAGGTGGTGGCTGGGATTCGAGAAAACTGTACATTCAAATGGCCTAAAATTGAAGTTAACTAGCTTAACATGATGATAATCTTGTTGTGGAACCACATTGAAGAATATGCCAGTGCAAAGCAAGTCGTATAACTTGCATAAAGCCAACGGAGCATATGCTTTTTTATTATGCTGTGGCAAAATCACTGACAAAGAGATACTCGAAAAGCCAATAGAATCATAGATCAAAGATACTTCTTGTGAATGAGTTGTTCCTCAAACAAAATGCTTCTAATTTTGTATTATTCTATAACAACCAAGCCGGAAACTTACCAGCCAACTTATTACCAGAGAGATCAATGAATCTTATGTCGTACTGGTGAAGAAGAAAACTTGGAATATATGGCTCTATTCAGGTTTCAATTGCCTAAACGGAGGACCTATAGTTGAAATGTATGGAATTTTTTTTCAGTTTTCTAATTTTATTATCCTTGAGGTCCAATTTTTTCACCTTTCTCAAATTTGCCAATCCTACAATGAGAAAGAAAAATATATGTTTATTACTGTGAAACTATTTTGAAAAGTATTGTATGAGAGTGTGATCATTTTGCATAATTTACATTGTTGGTCTGTTAACTGCTTCACGTCAATTATGTTCAAATTTTAGCAATCTTAATTATCTAGCCTTTCTGATTTCTGAAAGGCCATAGTAATTACGAGGAAAAGAAAGAAGTGGAAAAGAAATTTATTGGCTGATATACCAAGAACTTGTAATTCGATTGCTCACACTTCAGCTAACTTGCTCTGTTATTTGGCTGAAATTTTTTTCAGCAGAGTTGGTTTGCTATAAGTTTTCCTCATAATGGATTCTTCTTTCAAAAAAATATATATTACCCAGCCAGTCACAGAGCCACTTATTTCAGTATAACTTAGATACAACACTTCCAAAATTTACCAACTTTTCAAATTTTGCACCAAGATATTAAAATAAAAAAATAAATAAAAGTAGCTAAACAAATAAGCAATAGGCCAGATCATTTCATATAATTGTTATAACTGAAAGTATAAATAACTTTAATTAAAATTGCCAAGAACTAAGTAACCAAACCATCATGCTATCTTGCTCTTGCTCCGGTTTCTGTAGCAGAGTTGTTTGTTGTGCTTTTAAGTGTTCAAACTGGAGTCCAACTCTCAAATCATATAATAATAATAATTTGTATGGAGTATCTATTTGCAATGTTAATTTAAAATAGATTAAAATATGTTTTTAAAATAAAACAGTATATATTATAGCCTTTCTTGAGAAAAAATTAAACCTTTTTCATGTTAAAAAAATAAGGAATTGGTTTATGTAGCCTTTATCCAAGATTTTACAAAACTTCATGTTAAAATAAAATTAAAAGCCTTTTACAAAACTTTACTCAAAAAGTTTAAAAACTGTTTGTACAAGATTTTGTCCCTAACTCAAAGGAGGAAGTACAAACAAGTCCAAATAAACCTCCTATCTCTTTTCTTAGAGGAAGAAAGTGCAGTGTTGCCTCTTCCCGGTTTTAAAATCAATGAGAAGAATTGCCTCCCTCTCTTTTCTTTACTACACTTTCCTTCAGCTATTCTTCTTCCTCAACTTGCCTTGCTGTTGTTTTTTCATTGGAGAGTCTGTATACAAAGTCTTCAGCTTTCTTGTTGGTCACGTGGAGGCTTCTGAATGGTTCTTATCTTGACCTTCCATTCATCTTCAACTAGATGTACTCTGCTGAACTGTAGCTCATTTCTCCTGCTCATCTATTACTTTCTTTCCTCCTTGACCATGTACATTGATCTTGTCCTTATTTACCTTATCCTCTTCTCGAATTATCTTCAATCAGGCTGTTTGGGCTTTGAAAAAACTCAAACCAAACAAATATTATCATTTGTATCCACCTCATAAAGTTTAGGAGTACACTACTACGGATTTCTGTTTTCCAATTTTTTGTTAAAAATATGTAATTTTTATAATATTTGAAATTTTGTTTTACACTTTTAAATTTGTGTGAAATCCTAAAATAATAACTACCATGTTAATGTATTAATAAAATTGACAAAATCAAGATGTAAGGAGCAACGTAAAAATCTCTCATAGTCTAATTAGAATATTATCAAACTATCAAAAAATAAATGACAAAACTCCTACTCAAAACAAAGAATATCATATCATGAAGGATGTGGGATTAGAAATGATTCATTCTAATATTGGAATATGATTTTTAATAGGTCGACATCTGAAAAATTATATTTTTTAAGAAAATATATCTTCTCAATTGAAAATGATTCTAAAAAATTTGTTGGTTTTATAAAGACTTAGACTTATAACCAAATACATTAACTTTATTTTTTGATTGAAAATGATTCGTAGAATTATATATTTTTATATGCCAACTTCTTGACTGGTTACATCTTCTAGGAAAATATATTTTCTTAATTGAAAATGATCGTTAAAATTTTGAAGTGGTGATATAATTATTGTGTCAAGTGTTCTAACCAGATTTAGTTTCTATGTAAATATATTTTCTATCTACCACTATCAATATAATTTAATTCAAATAATATTTTGATTGGTAATATCATCTTTCTCTACTAAAGTAAAATGTAAGATTAAAAATTATTATGTATTTTTGTTACCGTATAGTCAAATTAGGAAAATTCCTAATTGACCTTTTAGTATATTCTTTAAATACTATTCACTTATTACTTCTTTAATCTTTTACGAAATGGACATTAATCAGTGGTAATAGACCAAGACTTTAAAGAATAAGGGATAACATCACCAAATCAAACATATATATTTTTCTTTTTTCTTTTTATTCTTTTATAAAAATAAAAAAATAAAAGAATTAAAGTGGTGTTGAATTTTCTCTTCTAAATAATTAAGATTGACGTGACAAAACATATAACAATAAATCTATCATGTACCAAAATTTCTATATCTAGGCTGAATTGTCTAACCCTTAATATAGACTAAGACCGAAAGTACAAAATGGTTTAAGATAATTTGCCTGACGCATCATTCAAGTTGATTAATTTTAAAGCATGGATTTTGATTAGTCAAAAACATGTTGTTGGAATTGTGAAAGTTAATAGTTTTAGTCTTTGGTCTCTTAAGAAGTCCATGGCCACAAAATGTTACACAAACTTACAAATGTATGCAATGACTAATGAGAAAAGGATTTATTTCTACATCGTACAAAATACGGTATATTTTAGAATATCCCTGTTATTTTGAAGGTGGAATTCTCTTCTGTTACTCTTTTTTTTTCTTTTTTCTTTTTTTGGCCAGGCTGATCTTATCCTTCTCCCTGTAATTTTAAAAATATTCACTTATTACCTCTTTAATCTTTTACGAATTGGACATTGAATATGTGGCAATAGACCAAGATTTTAAGAGTGAGGGGTAACATCACCAAGTCAAGCATGTCTTCTTTTTCTTTTTTATTTTGTTGTAAAATAAAGCAAAAAAAAATCAAGTCTTGCTGAATTTTCTGCAACATTGATTAATTGAGATTGACATAACAAAAGATATAACAATAAACGTCAAGGTTGAATTGTCTAATCCTTACCATACACCAAGACTGAAGAGTCAAAAATATTTAAGATAACATGGGCGACGACTCACTTTGATTGATTGATTTTAAAGCTGGATTATGATCTCTTGAGAAATCTATGGCTGCACATGTATGCAACTATTAATGAGAAAAATTATTATTTAATTCTGCATAGAAAATGATGTACAATGGAATTGAAATGGTAGAAATATAGACATTTAGGATTTAAAATTTAAAATCAACTTGCAATATTACATTTTTTTATAAAATAAAATCGTCACAGCAAAATAAAAATTGATTAAAGCAAACTTTTTTTTAGGTGTGATCATCCCTTTGCACCTAACAGAGTGTATAAATCGAGTAACCGATTTTATTTATTTATTATGCAAGTAAAAGTTAAAGTAAGAAAGTATAGAAACTTCGATCGCTTGTAGCTTTAAATTTGAAATTTGAGTTTTTTAAGTTTTACCGAAAAGATAGGGAAATTGATATTTTCTGTTAAAATTAAACGAATTTTCAATTGGACCCATAGCTGAACTCGAAAAACTAAAAGACGCAAGGATGTTGAAACCCTTGCACCCTACAAAAGTGTAAGAATTCCCAATAGACGACACTAAGTAATATTAATATATTTTCTAATATTAATGTATATATATACTGTCTAAAAATATTATATTTATGTTAAATACAAACACTATATTTAAATAAATATTATAAATTTGTAGTCATTTTTCTTTTGTGATTTTTTTTTAAAAATTGGATATAGACATTAATATTTGTTAAGTTTGTATTAAACTAGTTGTTTAATTATTTTCTAAGAGTAAAATCATAATTATTTTATATAAATTAAAAAAATAAAATTTGTATTCTAATTAAATAACCAAGTCAATATATAAAAATCTAGACTTGGCAATTATTTTTTCTTTTTCGGAATTAATGTTTCCTCATTATATACCCAAAGTCTTTAAATTGCGCAAGTAATAATTTGTTTACCACATAGCGTATTGACAGCAAATTAGAAGTTGTGTTCCAATGGACACTATCTTTATGAAGTTTTCAGTTTCGTTGATTTTAGTAATATTATTGATCCAATTGCATGGATATGAAAGTTGTTTAGAAAAAGAGAGAGTTGCTCTACTGGAAATCAAAGCCTTCTTTAAATCAGTGAGTAATCGGGATGTTGATGATATTCTAACTTCATGGGTTGACGATCGAACATCTCCTGACTGCTGTATTTGGGAGCAAGTTGGGTGCACTGCCACCACTCGACGCGTGATGGAACTCACACTTAATGAAACAAGGCAATGGAAATTAGAAAGTCGCGCCGATGAAGTGCCTCGTGTAAATCTAAATGTGTCCTTGTTTTCTCCTTTGGAAGAATTGCAAAACTTAGACTTATCATTGAATTGGTTTGATGGTTTATACGATAATAAAGGTACATATTTTGCCTTTCGAGTAAAGGATTCATGTACAAGTAAACTCAGTATACTTGATAAATATTAAAAATTACTTTTTTCTTTGCAATTTTCTATTGTCCATAATTTCTGCTATTTATTAAGATTGCAATTGTCTCCGTTGCAGGCTTTGATAATTTTAGGAGTTTGAAAAAGCTGGAGATCTTAAATCTTGGTGATAATTACTTTAATGACAGTATCTTATTGCATTTGGCTTCACTAACTTCACTAAAGACTTTGATCCTTTGTGGCAATCAAATGGTTGAAGTTTTCAGACCTAACCAAGGTATAGTATCTAAAATTATACCTTGCTTAGGTATTATTTTTTGACGATATCCAATTAATCCTAGTCTTCCTGTAATTTTTCATATTTCATTTTTTTTTTTTTTTTTGCAGGTTTAGGAAATTTGAGAAAGTTGGAAGGGTTGTATCTAAGTTGGAATCATATAGCTGCAAATGACTCTATGTTAATATTCCAAGGTAGGCAACATTAAAATTTTTAATCAGTTGTCTTTCTACTAATTGAAGCTACCTCTACATTTATAAATTACTTTTCTTTGAGGACATCCAATTAATCCTATCTTCTTGTAATTTTTCATATTTCATTTTTTTGCAGGTTTAAGAAATTTAACAAAGTTAGAAGTGTTGGATCTAAGTGCAAATTATATAATTGCAAATGACTCTCAGTTAATCCAAGGTACGTAACATTAAAATTTTTAATCAGTTGTCTTTCTACTAATTGAAGCTCTCGTTCCAGTTATAAATGACTTCTAAAGTTTAATGTAATCATCCTGCACTAAAAATACAATCCTCCTCAACCTATATGTTTTAATAAAATCACTTGTTTTAGGCATCCAATTGTTCTATATCTTTCAATTTAATTTTTTGTTTACTCTTTTAAATTTTATATCTTTTTCCTTGGCACAGGATTAGCGAATTTGAAAAGCTTGAAATTCTTGGATCTAAGTAGCAATTGGATGAGCGGTTCTCATATTCGTACGATCTATTTTGTCTTTAGATAGCATATCTTATAAATATTGAAAAAAGAAAATGTTTTGCTTCGCAATTTTCTATTGTCGGTAATTTCTGAAATTTATTAAGATTGCAAGTGTTTCCGTTGCAGGCTCTAATGGTTTTGAGAGTTTCTTAAATCTTAGTTAAAATAGCCTTAACGACAGTAATTTGCCATATTTGACTTCAATAACTTCACTAAAGACTTTGATCCTTACAGAAAATATCTTGGAGGGAGCTTTCAGAGCTAAGAAAGGTATAATTTTAGATATTATATACAATTTATTTCTATGAGGACATCCAATTAATCATAATCTTCTTGTAATTTTCCATATTTCATATTTTTTGCAGGTTTTGGAAATTTCACAAATTTGGAAACGTTGGATCCAAGGAATAATAGTATAATTGCAAACGACTCTCTGTTAATATTCCAAGGTAGGCAACATTAAAATTTTTAATCAGTTGTCTTTCTACTAATTAAAGCTACCCCTACGATTATAATTGACTTCTAAAGTTTTATGTAAATCATCCTGCAGTAAAAATACAATCCTCCTCAACCTATTTGTCTTAATTAAATCACTTCTTTTAGGCATCCAATTTTTCTATATCTTTTAATTTAATTTTTTGTTGACTTTTGAAATTCTATTTCTTTTTTCTTGGCACAGGATTGGCAAATTTGAAAAGCTTGAAATTCTTGGATCTAAGTAATAATGGAATAAGCGGCTCTCTTACTGGTGATGTGATCTAATTTACATGTCATATATTAACTAACATGATCCAATAACTTAAAACTTGAAATTTTTATTTCCCCTAATACTTCTAATGCAGGATTATGTGACTTGATATTCTATTTCTTTTTTGTTATAGGCACAGGATTAGCAAATCTGAAAAGCTTGAAATTCTTGGATCTAAGTAACAATAGAATAAGCGACTCTCTTACTGGCGGTATGATCTAATTTAAATGTCATATATATTAGCTTACATGATCCAATAGCTTAACACTTGATATTTTTGTTTCCCCTACTACTTCTCATGCAGGATTATGTGACTTGAAGAATCTTGTTGAGTTAGATCTGAGTTGGAATAATTTTGATGGTCATATCACCCATTGTCTCAACAACTTGACCAACCTCAAAGTTCTCGACCTCTCATTCAATAGATTACCTGGCAACTTCTCATCTGTTATTGCAAATCTTACATCCCTTGAATATTTATCTCTTTCTGATAATATCTTTGAAGGCTCGTTCTCACTCAGTTTATTGGCTAACCATTCAAAGCTTCAAGTAGTCCAACTTTCAAACAATTTGATACAAGTGCAAAATGAAAGTTTTCCTTGGCTTCCTACCTTTCAGTTGAAGGCCCTCTATTTGAGCAATTGTAGCATACTTGCTATTCCTAATTTTCTTCTACACCAATATAATTTACGAGTCATTGACCTCTCTCATAACAAGTTGGTAGGAAACTTTCCCGCCTGGTTGTTGAAGAATAATACAAAATTAGAATTTTTGTATTTGAAGAATAACTCACTATCAGGAAATCTTCAACTGACAAAATCGGAACACAATCTGGTTTCTTTGGATGTCTCCAACAACAAATTCAGTGGTGAGCTCCCCAGTAACATCAGTAAGATACTTCCAAAATTGCTCTCTATGAACATGTCAGGAAATAGTTTTGAGGGCAATATTCCTTCTTCAATGGGTGAGATGAAAACGCTTCATTTACTGGATTTGTCGGGTAATAATTTTTCGGGAGAATTACCCACACAATTTCTAACTGGTTGTTTTTCACTGTCCTTCTTGAGCCTATCAAATAACAAGCTTCAAGGAACAATTTTTCCGAAATATATGAACTTGACTAATTTGCGGCGGCTGCAGTTAGACAACAATAACTTCAGCGGAAAGATTGAAGATGGGTTGTTAAAAGCCAAGTTTTTATACTTCTTAGACATATCCAACAACATGTTGTCTGGCCATATTCCTGATTGGATTGGGAACTTGTCGGATCTCAATATTTTTTTAATGTCAAACAATGTTTTGGAAGGTAATATTCCCATTCAGTTGAATAAATGTAGATATCTTCAAACGCTGGACGTCTCTAAAAACAGGTTGCTTGGATCCATGGCATCCTCCTTTAATCTTTCATCAGCAAACCACCTTTACCTACACAATAATCAGTTCAGTGGGAAAATTCCATCCGCAATGCTCAAAAGCTCTCAATTAATTACTCTCGATCTAAGCTACAATAACTTTTCTGGGAATATTCCTCATTGGATAAATGAATCTTCATCCTTGCGTATTCTTCTTCTGAGAGGAAACAATCTTCAAGGTCGTCTTCCTAAGCAATTGTGTCAATTAAGAGAATTGAGTATCATGGATCTTTCCTGTAACAAGTTAAATGGCTCAATACCTGGATGCTTCATTAACATAAGGCTGTGGACGAGACCGATGCAAAAAGATGATGATAGCCGGTTCCATTTTTGGGAAATTTACAGGTTATATAACTATGAGAGTCATTACTATAATGCTACTCTTCAATTACGCAACTGGGAAGTAGAATATAGGCCATCAGGTCTACAAGAAATAGGATTTATGACGAAGTATAGATATGAAGCTTACCGAGGCACAATTCTAAATGGTATGACTGGCCTGGACTTGTCGTGCAATGAATTAACTGGAGACATCCCACAAGAGATCGGAAACCTTCAAGAGCTCCATGCATTGAATTTCTCTCATAACTTCTTATCAGGTTCTATACCGCGGAGCTTTTCCAATCTAAGCATGATAGAGAGCCTAGACCTCTCCCACAACAAACTGAGTGGCCAAATTCCTTCCCAACTGACTGAACTCCATTTCTTATCAAACTTCAACCTGTCATACAACAACTTGTGGGGGCCAACTCCTAACGCAGGACAATTTGAAACCTTTGATGAGAGAAATTATAGAGGTAATCCAGGTCTTTGTGGTCCAACAATTAACAAGAATTGCACCGGCGTACTGGATTCGCCCACAACAGGATCTAATAACAACGCAGAAGAAGATGAATCTGCGGTTGATATGGCATCATTCTATTGGAGTTTTGCTGCATCTTATGTCATACTGATGTTGGGATTATTTTCTATCCTTTGGATAAATTCATATTGGCGCAGAATATGGTTTTATTTTGTCGATACATTTATAGATTCATGTTTTTATTGGGTTTGGAAATATGTATTATGTCAGTGATAGCGCTAGGCTATATGCATGTATAACCTGTTTTTCAGTAGTATATGTATCCTATTCTATTATTATGTATTAATTCACCTTCAGCGTAAATTTGTATAACGAAGGAAATGCTTTCAAGTAAGCAGCACAAGGAAGGAGGGAATGATCATCTTCTATTATCATTTTTATTTCCAAATGCTTGAGATTACATAATTCAGGGATATTGTAACAGACAGCTCTGGATATCTGCAGAGACAAATTAATTAAATATGTAATTATAATGCATGACTATCAATATAAAAACATGCACACATACATTCTTTTCTTTCAAGTCCAATTTAAGCGTATGTAGTTGCACAAGCAAACTTGAAAGCTGTTGCTGCTGCGGGTTACTGATGATCATGCATTCCCAAAAATCGCGCAAAAACACACCTCAGCAAGATTTGGAACATTTCTAAAAGAAAAAGGGATCTTTCGGTTTCTCCCATATTTAAAATATATGAGATTCGGTGCATTATCAATTTCAATATACTGCGACACTGAAAAATAGAGCTTCAGGTACTTCAACTTGAGATCATGAGATGGACCTCCAGAAACTTTCAGCTTCTTGACACACAAGGACTGCTGAACTCTTAACACTTGGAGTAAGGGACAGTGGGACAACAAATTCTCAAGAACGTCTCCGGTTATATCTACAAGGTTCAAACTCAGGGATGTAAGATTGCTGAAGCAAGAATACGGAATAATATCATGTGATGGAAAAGTACACCGTCCCTCGCCCGAATATACTGTAAATCCTGTTAAATCCAACTCTAGTATTTTCACTCTCTTTTCAACTGCAAATTTAATCCAATTATCAACATCGGCCTGGTAGCTGATGTCACAACAAATGCTCAATTGTTCAATACTTGATTGACCTTGGAGTGAACTCAACACTTGATTCACCCAACTCACAAACTTAGACCTTTTTACCTCAAATGAATCACTTCCCACATCATAATATTTGAATAGATATGGTACAATTGCAATTGGATTGTCGAAGATTAAACAACCTGTAAAAGATCTCAACAAATATCTCCATCTACTCGATAGTATGCTAGTCCTTGCAGCTTCTTTTATTGTCAACCGAGACAAAATATTAACAAGAATATCATCAGATAGATTGCTAATGTGCTTCAAAGATTTCCATAAATATCTCCATCTATTCGATAGTATGCTAGTCCTTGTAGCTTCTTTTATGGTCAAACGAGACAAGATATTAATAAGAATATCATCAGACAGTTTGATAATGTGCTCAGTATCCTCATCATCAATGCAAGTACTAAACTTTCTTCTCTTGTTGCAATCGCTACTATTTGATAAAGATTCCATCTTTTTTCCTTTTCCTACAACAAAAATAAAATTCCCCAATCAATAAATCAATCAATCAATATAATAAATAAATAAAGAGAAAGATATCGATGATAATAGTAAAAGAAAAGAAGATCATAAATTAAATTTGATACAAAACCAACCTCTAAGTTGAATGAATAATAATAGACTTAACCAATTATTTACAGTGGTTACACTACTTCCTATTTCAATTAGGAATCTTCAAGCCTAATCCTATTCACAATTTTTATTTTTGTACCAATGGGCTTTTATTTTTTATTATTGTTTCGGTTATTATCATTATTTGTTAGGATAAATTTCTTTAGTAATATACATTTAACTGGTGATAGAATTCTTTTCTTTAGCTGCACCAATGTCTTTGCTGCGGCCTCTGCTCCTCTTTTTGCAGCTAATTCACACGACTCCATCACCGTGTTTCTCCATTGCTATTGCAGCTGTTATTTGCTTGCCACTCTTCTGCCTAGAGCAGAAAAAAAAGAAAACATAAACAAATAATGTAATAACAACAATATAAATTTAACACAAAACCAACCTCGAATAAGAAGGGAAAAAATGAGAAAATCAATTATGAATTTATAATAATAATAATTATAATTATAATTATTAGAGTGGTTCAATACTTTTGTATTTCAACTAGGAATTTTATTCCACCTCCGCCGCCACCTACTCCTTCTGCACCTCTTTCCTGATGCATCATTGTCATCTCATCCATTTCTGATGCTGAAACTGAAAAGTTAGCTACGCTTCCTCTGTGGAACCCTTCTGCTGTTGTCGCACTCCAATCTATGCTCGCCTCGCTTGGATCGTAACATTCCGTTGCTGCTATTGAACGTGTTACAGGCTCGTCCAGACTACGTCAGTATATTATGCTCGAGTTTGTGGCTGCCGCTAATCTTCTTGCGTTGAAGCTTGAAGCCTCGACAAAGAGTCCTGATGGTGATACATTGGATATGAAGCTGTTTGCGTCGAGAAACTCTCGACCTCGAACAAATCTGAGCTTGCATAGCTCGCCATATCGTCGCCTGTGATGGATGTCATCCTAGTTCTGATCGGACTCGCAGGAAAGGCAAAACTTTGTCGGGAAACCAACATCGATTTTGAATGTCGGTTGATTTTCTCGACGCGGTTTCTTCCGACGGAGGCTGGAAAATATCTAATGATTCCCGGGGTGGATCTTCCAGAGGAGTAGTGGAATTCGCATTCAGCGGTAGACTGTTTAGTACCAGTTTCATTGATGAATTTTGATTCAATATCGGGAAAGTAAACCCAGTTCCGTCGCTGTAAAGTCTCCCTGAAGCAATCACACGTTGATTAAGGCTTGAAAAACGATTCTCGGCAGAGATTCTGCGAGCATTCGGGATGATTGCTTCAGATGTTTTGGTCCACCCTGTGTTTGAAGGCTCCGAATTTTTTTCCAGAGATATTACCTCAAGTGATTTCTGTATATGCCTCCTGTTGTTGTATGCACGAACTGGGGTTTTGGGTTCAGAAACTGATAACTTTTCCTCAATCTGCACAGATTTCTTCCCGGAACATGGACATTTTCTTCCGAAAAGCCATTTCCCAGAAGACGATACTCTTTTTGTCGTGATGCTCAGTTGCAGGATTTCTCATGGAAACAGGAATTGCACCTGGAGGATTTGACAGAGGTCCTGTCTGGCTATTCCAGCAAGCTTCTGATGAAGCAGTAGAAAAATCTAATCTGGAAAAATCTAAAGAAAGTTCTAAGATATTAATGTATGGAGAAATCTAGATAAATTAATAGTTATAGTCTTTAGTAAAAAATATCATGCAAATTAAAAGAATAAAATAAGCAACTTGTAATAAAATCAAGAATTATCCAGATATCATAGTCGGTGAGCTTAGGAGGCACTTTATTACCACTTCAATAAACACTTATATTTGGTCAAATCGATCCCTGTTAAATAATTTGATACATTGCCTAAAATATGTGTCATGAATGTGTCAAGAGATTTTATTAAATAACAAAATTCAATAAAGAGTAATGAATTAATAGAGGTGGCAAAACAGGGCGGGTCAGCCCGAGTCCAGAACAACCCAACTCATTAACAGTGTTGGGTGTGCTTTGACACTGTTCACGCCGAAAAGCCACGGATCAGACCGTGTTGTGCTCCAACACTATTCATGGGTTGGGAGGAAATAAAATCATGGGCCCGGGATGTATTGTGCCGATATTGTTTATAAGTTAGGCCATATTGAGCTATTCATTTGAACAATCTTTAATCGTTATTTGATCCTATACATTTCATAGAAGCTTATGGGTCGTGTTGAGATACTTTCTAACAGGGCAGGCTAGATTGAACTTATTATTGTAGTGTACTTGAATTAATCATGTGGGTTTTTAATTAGTTGTATGTTAATACCGTACTTAAAATAAATAATAAAATTTTCAAATAGTAATATATTAATTGAATATAAGATTACATTAATTGAAATTTATAATAATCAAATCATCTCCAATGTGTAAACACTAAACAATAATCTAAAATATACTATAATAATCAACTTTAATGGAAAGTAACTAAACCAAAGAAATTACTTTTCTCAATTATTCTTTCTAACATAGCCCTATTTTTTATGTTTTAATTTTTTGTTGGAGGCTATTTATGTAAAAATAAACAACCAATTAACCCTAGAGTTTATGACATTTTGATTTCTTGCAAATACTTGTTTGTGAATGTGCAGCCTTCTTTTGTCCAAAATATGGTTTTTGTGAATTAATCTTTGGTTTGCATCATTAAAATTAAGACCAAGTGGACTTTCCAATTGGTCAGCATAGTACAGATAGTTAATAGACAAAGTCAATCCAACTCATGACCAGTTAAAGGAAAGATCAAGCGCGGCCCACAAGGGGATATAGTTACTATGAATAGCATATTACTATTATTAATATTATTTATACTTTCTATATTTTAGAGTTTAAAAATTGACTTAAATCAAAATGATTGAATAATTGATAATTTTTTAAATTAAAAATAATTAAAAATTATACAAAATAAATATATTTAATAAATTTAAAATTGAAAATATTTATTGTTTATTATTAAAATTTTGAATAAATAATTATAATTTAGAATAAAATATGATAATTATATTTTGATCTTAATATAATTAAATATTTTATAGGATATTATCACATTTATCTTTTGAAGTTTGAGTTTGTATCACTTAGAGAGAAAGAAAAGAGATTGTATCACTTATCTCCCTTATGGTTATATTTGACCGTTAAATGTAAGAGTAAATATGTAAAATATAATTATTTGATATTTATTATTTAGTCTAAAAAATAAATTTTCACTTTTTTAAATCTTTATTCAATGAAAGAGAAGTTTTTTTCTTAATTTTTTAATCAATTTTATTAATTATATGTATTTTTGTGTTTTATTTTACAAATATTTATTTTATTCTATTCTGTAATTATTAAAAAAAATTATACTTTAAATCAAATTTTTAATTTTCGTATATTTTATTCTATTACATAATTATTTTATTTAGTTTGTACATTTGAATTAATTAACACATACAAAAATTAAAAATAGATATTAAAAAAAATATTTTAATAAAAAATAAATAATTAAGGGTATTTTAAAAAATTTATTATTTGAAGTTAGTTGACTAACACCATAAGGGAGGTATGTAATACAATCTCTATTATTTCTTTCTAAGTGATACAAACTCAAACCTTAGGAGAGAAATGTGATAATACCCCAATATTTTATATATTCATATACATAATTATATATATATAATAAAATGATCAATCATATTTAATTATAATTAATATAATTTAAAAGCATTAATAATAATTCATCTATTCTATTCTAGTACTTATAAACGAAGTATTATAAAAAGTTTGTAAATTAATTTCAAAACAATTATCAATTGTCATTTGATAATGTTTACTTACTTAAAAATTGATGAAAATTATAGATAGAAATTGAAATTAAACAAAATTACAAAGTTTACTTAAATTACAAACTTATATTTTATCCATTTTTAGATTTCTTAGATTTAATTTAGAATTTCATGTGACTTATTAAATAAAATTGTATGAATAATTAAATTTTGCATTAAATTTTATTGTAATAATTTTAGTATTATTATTTAAAAATTAATTTCATTTCGTAATAGTAAATACTACAATTGGGTTAAACGTACCGTTCATATCAAGAACAGTAATACAAAATAGTAAAGGGCCAAGCTACCAAGCTCAGGCCTATTTACAAATTTTCTACCTTGTTCTACAGTATCAACAACTGTTACTACAGTATATGATATAGAAGAATGAACGAGGTCGTTTTATACAATGTGCTATAGTACTGAGACTTCTTTTTCCCAAAAGTCTATTTTTATTGAAACTCAAAATCTGTAACAAGAACAAATCCCCTCAGCCTCCTATCAGCCTCTTCTCATTCATTATCATTGTAAGTATAATTTTAATTTACAAATATTTTATTATCTATTTATTTTACTTGTTTATTATTTTTTGTTATAATTAAAGATTTTCTTAGATAATTCTTTTTATTTAGATCTAGTTAATTTTTTTAGAAAATATGATTGTGTGAGGGAGTATTAATGAAGAATAATGTATCTTACTTTCAAAGTTGGCATAGTTTACTCTTTAATCATCATAATTAATTAAGTTCAACAATATTAATTAATTGTCTAAATAAATTGATAGTTTATGCTAAATACTAACTTTTAAGAAATTTTTTTATTTCTATGTTATCCTTAACAATTGTGAAATAATAATAGTAATAATACATAAATGATAATATAGTAAAAATATTCTAGTTGATTGAAAGTATAAAAGATTTTTAGACAAAAAATTATGATAAATTAACCATTTTCTTTTAAAAGGTTAGAATGCAACTATATATACAAAATTTTAGTAATTTAACATTTGAGTTAATTAATAATGCACATTAAAATATAAATCAATATTTCAAAAAAAAAAAACAATACTTGAATGAGAGACAAAGAATGATGTCATATATAAATGCATAAACCCTAAAAACATATATCTAAATATTGTGCTTAGCAAAGTAAGATATATATTAGCTAAATTTAATAAAGTGAATAACTCAGAACTTATTATTAATCTTTTTAACTTTTGTATTGAATATCTATAACTATTACAATTACTTATTATTAATTTCTTTATTGATGTATAACTCAAAACTTGCAGACGATTATTGTTTGATTGATGGCTATGTTTTAATTTAGTAATTTTTGGGTGATGAAAATTTATTTGGCAAATGCAAAATTAAATGCAATCAGGCAAAACTCTCAGGATATTGAGTGGCTGAATGTATTGTATAAAAAATCCTAAAATGATGTTGAGGATAAATATCAAGTACATTGAATATCATCACTTATCTCTGCATATCATCACTTAGGTGCTTTGACTCAGGTAGAGAAGAACTGTGATGCCAGCTGGATGATAGGGTACTACTAGTGTCATAAGAATATTTATGAGAAGGACGAGTACTTCGAAATGAGTAAATAGAATTTCCTTTTAGCGAGGCGAAGTACTTAGAGCTCGAGACTGTACAAGAGGAAGAATCCGACGCAAACTCTGCCGAAAAGGTTGAATGATCTCTTATTTTTCTTTCCATAATGTAAAAAAGTACTTATACGCCATGATGGCATTTTCTTTTTGAAGCTTAGTGTGGTTTTTCCGTTTTGGAATTGACTTTTTCCTTAACTCCGCATATAATGTCTTTATATGAAGTAGATTAGATAAAACATAACTTAGGTGCTTTGACTCAGGCCGAGAAGAATTATGGCTGGTTGATAGAGTTCTACCAGTGCCAAAAATAGATTTATGAGTGGGACAAGTCCTTCAACACGAGTCAAACTGCATTACCTTTTAGGAAGGGTAAATACCTGGAGGCCAAGTCAAATTTCAGTTGAAAAGTCTAGCATACTTACCTCTTAATTCGAGTCTATAGTGAGTTCTTCTTGCTGGTCACCTCATCAATTTTTTGCTCCGACTCACATTTCATCTCTATCTTCTCTTGCAACAACTCAAGAACTCGTGTTTTCAATTTCTCTTTTTCCTTTTCTAGAGTTTCATCCTCCTTTTCCAAAATGGAAGACCTCTAAGCCCCTTTAAAATGCTCACCCAACCTATCCTTATAACCCACCAGTAAAACGTTCAGCTGCAAAGCAAACACTGGTGATCAGAGAAATAACAAAAATAGATGTCCAAAAGTGAGCACAAAATATATATTTATATATAGAAAGTAACAGAGTGCGCGAGTTTGATTGAACAAAAAGCACCAATACAAACACATGTCACCTTATGGCTTAGCTCCGAGCACAGCCCAAGTATTTCAAAGTCATCAGCCCGATTCTCGGCATTTGCCTACTCCCGAGGAATAGAATGCTCCATATAATTCATAATTCTTACAAGATGCTCATACAGATCCCGCTTTGTCGAAGTAATGTCAATCACATATAATGATGTAGACTATGAGCCTTCAACTGGCATCCCGACCTTACGTTTTCTCTTCTTCACGGAGTCAGAACCACCTTAATCAGAGAACTTTCATCCACATTATCGGTCGGCCACTTAGGAGGTCAATTTGGGTTCTCAAACAAGGAAAGCTTATGAGGATTCGGGATTTCCACATTGCCTATTTCCCATGTCGAAGATCTTGAGAGGGCAAACAACTGGTTTTGCATATCCTCTAGGCCCATTTTTTTTCTTATTTTTCCTTCCTTTATGCACCTTGGTAGCCATTCCTAAAAACATCAAAGGACACAAAGAAGATAAGGTAGAAGTGTGATAGGCAAATAACTCAAACAAAAATTAAATGGATAAGATAATAACAACTAAGGAACTAGAAACCAAAACAAAATCAATACTCGCCTCTTAATCTTAGGAATCGAAGCTATCAAACCCACTTCTTTCAAGCTAAAGTTAGAAAACAAATCTCGAGGCATATGAGATTTAGTTAATCTTTCTTGAATCTCATCCTCCAAACTTGATTCTAGTAATGGTCTCTCTCCTCAAAATGTTGAAAACCCAGCAAACCAAATAAAGAAAATATCAAGAAAAATCGAAAGAAATGTGTCCTTAAATGTGGATGCAAGATACTCAAAATCATACTACTTTAAAGAGAAGTACGTCAGAACTGAAAACTCGATATCATCCATTATAATAGAATGGCTCCAATCACCGCCAATGAAAAACCATCTGCCTATCCAAGATTTATTAGAGTCGAGGCAATCTAGAATTGGTTTCTCACCCTTGGACCTCGTGACGAGACAGAAAAAACCAAGATTTGACTTAGCACCAGTTCTTATCTGATATAAACGCCTGCAATCTAAAGAGGTTAGTTCCTCACAACCTATCTCCGCCATAGCTCATATAACCCCATAAAGATCCTCCACGAATTTAAAATCAGCTGGCAAGGGCCTAAGTTCAATCCACTCAACATCTTCTCAAAATATGCTTGTAAGGGGAATCTTACACCTAACTCAAAAAACACTTCAAATATTGCTTCCTACCCATTACAAGGTTGGTTGGCTTTCTCACCTCTCTTTTGCAACCTAATTATAACAGAATTAGGGATATCACACCTCCTTCTTAAGTCTTTAAGGTCAGATTTTTGGATAGAAGATTAAATCCAAGCAAGTTCATAGAAGCTTTCTCGAGTATAGTACATTGGAATTTTAGAACGTGCAAGGATTGAATTGCAAGTGTCTAAAAAATCGAAGTTAGTATTGAAATTGCTAGAATCTACTATGTTATGATCCATAGTAACTGAATAACTAGGTAAGCAATCAGTTACAGCACACTTAGGACTGTCACTCAAGATAACAGTATTAGAACACCGGTTCAACTTTTCAAAGGGATTAATTATGTACACATCTAACACCTCCTCTTGGATTTCTTTACTTAAACAATTCTAAATTTTCCAATCTGTGGAGGACGATTCAGAATCAATCCATTAAGAACTCATACACTCACCCACGCAAAGAAATGATGAAACCTAAATGCCACAAATCATAAATAAAAACCAAAATCCAGTCTAGGTATGTTACTTTATGATGCAAGCGGGATAATAGGTAGGATAAAAGCACCTTATCAAACGTCAAATCTCTTTAGGTTCTTTGATACAGTGGGTTAGATAAACGTTATAACGGAGGGAATAAGATGTAATTCTAGCCCTAACAGCTCAAAATAGAAGTGTTAAGATATCAATCCCATAAATGATAGAATCATAAGAAAATATTTTATTGAATGAAAAAATTGTCAAAAACAACTAATATAGACTTTCTATATATAATAGAGGAAATCTAGTGTTACAAGTTGACTCAAATAAAAAAAATAACTCCTACCTAAATAAGAAAACTAAAAATAAATAACAAATTGAATTGACAAGAATAAAAAACTTCCTAAATTAATTAAATTATAAAATTGTCCTACATGAGATTCTCCCTCTTATAAGAAAACTCGTCTTTGAGTTTTATTTGGTGAATGAAATTTGTAGTGCAATATTAAATCATCTTGTGACTTAAAAGAGTAGCACTTTTCTTTGAACTTTCTTGAAACTCAAAAGTATTAAAATTTTATCTTCTTTTTGTACTTGTTAATACTTTGTCTAAAATATATGTACTTGTAATAACCAATTACTTTTAAATTTCTCATAACTCTTCCCAAATCTTACTCAATGAGCTCACAAATTAAATTTGTTTTCACAACTAAATCTTCCTCAAGGATAATCTTTTTATCTTCGATATGCATAGATAAAACCATGTCGATGATAGTGTCTTCGACTTGAATTTCTTGTACATGTCAATCACATTATCAATTTTCAAATTAAGATTACATGAGACCTCTTCTAGTATAATTTTTGGCATGTCTTCAATTTTCTTTTTAGGCACATCTTCAGTCACTATCTCAGGGTCTTCTTTAATCATATTGTCAAATATCTTATTAACTACATTGTCTACATTTCTAAAAACTCTGTCCAAATCAAGCTTTAGTTGCCCTTCGATTTTTTTAGCTAAAAGGATGGCGTGTGATAATGTATGGATAATATATGACAGCATTTGAACTCTTATATCAACACTTAAACAAAGATTCAAGCTATTATTTCTAACTTAATTCTAAAACCTTAAGGGGGCAGGGTATTTATACTTGAAGCAAATCATTTTAAACCATTGATTTAGTCTTCATATGGAACATCAATGTTAATTTAGCACACCATTGTTTACTTTATATAGCACACCATTGTTTACCATATCTTAGTACACCATTGTTTGCCAAATCTAGTACACCAATTTCGACAATTCAATATTCTAGATTAAGTTTATAATTCAACACTCCCCCTTAAACTTGATCAAATCACACAAACTGAATTTCTCAATCTTATAAATTCTTGTTGTTTGAGTGGCTTGGTAAAAATATCAACAATTTGATCCTAGGATTTCACGTACTCTATATGTGCATCATTTCTTGTGATGCACTTCTTTATGTAGTGGTAACGCGTGTTGATGTGCTTACTTCGATCATGAAACACCGGATTCTTTGCCAATGCTATAGCTGACTTGTTATCAACATAAATCTTCGTTGGCTTTTCTTGTGACCACCTCAGCTCCTTTAGTAGGTGTCTAAGCCAAATTGCATGCCAAACACATGATGTGGCAACTACGTACTCAGCTTCATATATGGAGAGTGTGACAATTAGTTGTTTCTTTGACATCTAGGTGAAAGCAGTGTCTCCCATAAAGAATATAAAGCCATATACTTTTTTTATCATTAGTATCTCCAACCTAATTACTATCATTATATCCAACAGGTACATAATCATTTGAACATGAATAGAACAAACCAAAGTTTGTTGTACCTTTTAGATAACGAAGAATCTTCTTTGTAGTCTTGAAATGTGTGGTTGTTAGAGTTTTCATGTAGTGGCTCGCAAGTTCAATTGCATAGAGAATATCGGGCCTTATGCATGTTAAATATCGTAAATATCTAACTAAGCTCTTGAAAAGAGTTGAATCTACTTCATTTACTTCTTCATGCTTTGAGAGTTTAACTCCACACTCAATTGGTGTACTAGTCAGCTTGCAATTTTCTATTTTGAACTTCTTGAGAATCTTCTTTGTGTAGCATTATTGTGAAATGAAAATTTCATCTTTCTCGTCTCACTTCGATACTAAGTTAATACGCTATGAGCTCAATGTCAATCATCTCAAACTCCTTGGTCTTTATATTCTTGAAATCATTGAACAAGCTTGAATTACTTCCAGTAAAAATCAAATCATCTACTTACAAACACTCAATCAAAATATCTCCATCTTTGATCTTAATGTAAAATGCGTGTTTATATGGGCACTTGGTGAAGCCATTCTTTTGGAAATACTTGTCAATTAGATTATTCCATACTCTTGGTGCTTGTTTCAATCCATAAAGAGCCTTTCTCAATTTCAACACTTTGTCCTCTTTTTTTTTTTAACTTCAAAACCTATTGGTACACGTGCGGCTGTGGTTGACGGCTCTGGGTGCTCTTCTGGCGGTGTTAGGAACAAAATTCTAGAGGTATGACCGGAAGGAAAAAAAATCGAGATTGATTTTAAGCCAATTTTGGCTCTGATACCATGTTAAAAAAATTAGTTCTTGATATCTTGAATAATGAAATAGTACAATGGTTAGCCTTTATATAGGCAAAGAAAAGAAAACCTAATAAAGAAAGGGAAAGAAATCATAGAAAAGAAAGAAAAAAAATTCAAATGAAATAAGAAAAATATAAAACATAATATTATTTTAACAGGAATATTGTCTACATGTTTCTGGTTCTAAAAATTAATTAAATAGGAATACCTTTTGATACATCAACATATATATGATCGATGTAACGTATACAATAATATATATATATTGTCAAATACATTAAAATAATATTATAATTTTTACAAATTAAATTAATTTTAATTTTGCATGCTTTCAAGTTAACTTTTATAAGAATTAATTTAATAATGCTTTTACGAGTTGCCTCATTAAGAAAAATAACTTACTAAGAATAATTAGATATTTTTCAATAAGATTAGAAGCGGGAGATCTCTTGTGGATGCCCTTGAAGAGATTAATTTATATTGCCATTTTTGACTTTGTTGTTAATATTTAATTAAATTTTCTTTTAGCATTGAATTCATCAAAGGTTCGCACACACACATACACCTATACTTTGCATGCAATGCTAAAATAAATTAATATTTATTTATGATTCACTGGTGGGATCTGGTTGTTGCTTTGCTTGGGGTTCCTTCCTTTATACTATGGCTGAGGTTGTTACTTCTTTTAGCTATGTTCTAGGCTTCTGTTGCTTTGTACCTGTGGCTATTTCTCTTTTGGTTTTGTTGTGTTTGTTTAAGAGTCCAGTTTCATGACTCCCCTTTATTTTTCTTTTTTTAAATGTAAGAGGAGTGAGTCAATATGAAATATATAATTTTTTTTTACCTCTTATATACCTCGGTCTCAAAATCAGGCAAGCACAAAATAAGTGGAATCAACCACCTAAGCTGAGCACTTTGAAGCCCCCTATTATTAATTTTTATTGCTTTCGGTTTATATTTTTTCTTTCATAAAATTGGTTTATCTTAGGACTTGAAAAAAAGGGATGGTTTGTTTTATTGATTGAAAATTTTAGAAGGCGAAAATATGAAAAAAATTATTAAGTACATATTTAAATGATATCTTTTTATAAATTTAAATATATAATAAAGTATTTTATTTTTTATTAAAAAAACTAAAAATCAGTACTTTATATTTGAACTTCTATAAATTTTGAGTGTTGAATAAATAATAATTCATCTCAGGAAAATAAGTAAAATGATTCAAACTTATACATATAAACAAAAATTATGTTTGTGAATTTCGTTCTAGTTTATGCTATAGTTTATAAGAGATAAATCAGTAACTCTGCAACTTTGCATATTTTTTTACACTATTTATAAGTCGTTGGAAATAAATACTTTAAACGTTCAGATTTAATCTAACACATGTAAACACACTAGATTTAATTTTAACTATTAGAAGTGCATAGATTTAACAGTGTATAAATGATACAAAATTATGTAAAATCTAAGTGACATGGATCCTTCTCCTTATATATATATATAAAAACCAATAATGACAACTTTAATTTGGAATAAAAGTAAAAGACTTTTATCAGAAAAAGTTTAAAGGAAATTTTATCCTATAAGACAATAATTGTTAGTTTTCAATAAATTAGGACCTTCTGAGGTATTTTTAAATTACTATAATTGACAAGCGTAATAGACCAAATTTATCGAAATCTAATCGTCGTTACAATTATTTCAATTTTGAGATTTTGATACATACACCCTAAATTTTCAAAAAATAGTAATATCCATAGATTTTTGGGCTATACTAAATAATCCCCTAAGTTTTTAAAAAATTGGCAAATAACCCCTAGGTTAGTACACAGTTAATGATATATATATATATATATATATATATATTTATATATATAAAAGCTAAAATAACTCTTAGGGATTGTATTTAAAAACAAAACATTTCCTAGTAGTTGTTATGCTAATCTTCTTACTGTAGAAAAATGCTACCATGATGAGTTTGTTGTGCTACTGTACACTTTTTACATACAACGAGAGAACTTGAATTGAAATTTTCACTAAGAGTGAGAAAGTTTAGCACGATTGTGTTGCAGATGCTAAAATAAATTAATTATTAATTTACTTATAATTTACTTTCATTTAATTTTGTTAGTATCTAAAGTTGTATTGTAATTATTTATAATAATACACACTTATAATTAATGTGTATTGTAATTACAAATAATTACAATACAAATTATTTCATCAATGTATTATTAAAATAATATTATTTACTTCGTTAATTTAGTTTAGATAAATATATTGTATTAATAAAATTTTAAAGGTGTAATGATTTTTTTTGTTGAATAATAAGTATTATATAAGAGTAAAACTGTTAGTTTTCAATAAATTAAGACTTTTTAAGGTCTTTTTAAAATTACTATAACAAATAAGAGTATTAGACCAAATCTTTGAGATTAAAATTCTCGCTTATTTTAATTTTGGGATTTTTCTCATAACCAAAATTTTCAAAAAATAGTAATATGCATATAATTTTGGGCTATACTAAATAATCCCCTTAATTTTAAAAACTTGGCAAATAACCCCCGGGTTAGTATGAAGTTAATGATATATATGTGTGTATATATATAAATATATATATATATATATATATATATATATGTATATAAGCTAAAATAACTCTTAGGGATTGGATTTAAAAGAAAAACATTTCTTAGTAGTTGTTATGCTAATCTTCTTACTGTAGAAAAACGTTGCCATGATGAGCTTCCTGTGCTACCGTACAGTTTTTACGTACAATGAGAGAACTTGAATTGAAACTTTCACTAAGAGTGAGAAAGTTTAGCAGGATTGTGTTGCACATGTTGCTTCCAAAAATTAACCCCTAGTCCTCTACTTAATTATCTCTCCGACGTACATAGAGCAAACAATATATAATATAATATTTTTCAATTAAGTTAGAACAATACATACGATCACTTTTTATTAGTTTTCTATCATTATTAGTAATTTTCAAAACTATGAATGAATGTTTAATAATTGCATATACGCACTATATGGTAAGAAAGAGATTTCAACTTATTGTAAAAATTTTAAATAAGTAAGAGATAATAATAATTAAAGACTACATCATCAAAAGTTAACGCATATATAATGCAAAATTTTTCACGCCCAAAAAGGAAGTTAAATAAGGGAGAAACAAGAATAGTAAAGTTTGATTGTAAAGATAAATATAAGGATTTTAGGAGTTTTTGGTTTGATCTAACAAATCCCTTCCTATTTTACGCACAAAAGAGTTAAATATTGCACTGTTGCATTAAAAACTAGTACTATAAGTAGTGCACAGGGACATGTTGTTTTCACACAAAAACATTAAACAACTAGCAAGCCCTTTGCAATTATCAGTTCAAACGATATGGCTCAAATCAAAATTTTCTCAATCGTTATCGTTGCAGTCCTCTTGCTAAGCATCAGTATGTTTGTTTGATTCTCATTTTCCTCACTTTCTTTTCATCTAATAATTCAAAACACATCTATATATCTTTTTGTTTATGATTAATTGTTGATCGATAAAACTGATTCATTAGATTGTAGAATTATGATTAATTCCTTTTCTTAAAATTTGGGTACACATTCAGGTTGCAAAGAAGTGAATGGTTCAAAATGCTGTAGAAACCATCCAGATCAAGGACATTGTCAGCCAGGTAAAGATGATGCTCCTAGTACGGGTAAATGCTGGAAATTTTGTGACACTGAATGCAAAGGTGCACTCTGCAAAAAGGATGGTAGTAAACATGTTTGTCATTGTATGTGCTAATTAATAATCTTTGTTTAATTTTAGAAAGAAGTTAATTAGGATGTAATATCAATAAAATTTCCAATCATTGGAGATGAGATTGACAATAATTATTATATGACTGAGTATCTAGTATTAATTTGTTCTTGCAAAACCAATCCCATATGTTGACTTCCCCGTTAAGATAATATAAAACAATCAAACAATAGAACCAAGTAAATAAATTAATTAAAACAAAGTTATCTAGTTTGATTTATTGAATATAACATAAAATCTTTACTAGAGCAAAAAGTTTTATCTTTACTAGATCTCGTGCCGAAACCGTATGAAGCGATTAATTTATATTTATCTTTTTCTCTTTACTATTAATATTTGCCAATACTAATATCTGCTCAAAATCCTGCAAACATTCCTAAAATCTTATGAATTCAATATACCAACATATTATGTTTTGTTTTAATTCCCGACTTTATTTATCCAATTTGTAAGACAACTTCGAAAGCTAGGTCCAAATTAAAGAGAAAAAAAAAATTGATTGACATGGGTAAAGAGATAGATCCAAGAGGACCCTTGGACTAATATTCTTCTCCCTAAGGCAGAAGTCTAGGTCAAATTCAAAAACCAGTTCACTAGAATTAAAGACAAACCCAAATTATTAAGACATATTCTTTGATAATTTTTTTTAAATCAATAAACCCTCATAGTTATTATTGAATTACTTGTAAAATACAGGACTCATATTATTTGTGATTATAAATCTCTCTATGTGAGAGGTTAATTTTTTTTTCAAAAAAGTAAGGAGCTCTTACTCTTAAAATTAAATTGGATAGGCCATTTTACATCAAAATTCAATAAAATTAGAGGCAGGGATTAATAGTAACAGATCTCTTGTGGAAACCCTTGAAGAGATTTATTTAATATTTAATTATTTTTTCTTTCAACATTGAATGCGTTAAAGATTGACATAAACTCTAGAATGCTAAAATAAATTAATTATTAATTTATTTATAATTTACTTTTATTTAATTTTTTTACGTAGTTGAAGTTATAAACCTGTATTGTTATAAATAATTACAATACAAATTATTTCATCAATGTATTACTAAAATAATATTATTTATTTCATTATTTTGTTTTAGATAAATATATTTTATTTTACCAAATTTTAGAGACGTAAGGATTATTTTTTGTTTAATAATTAGTATTATACAAGAGTATAATTATTAGTTTTCAATAAATTAAGTCTTTTTGAGGAATTTTTAAAATTACTATAACTAATAAGGGTATTAGACTACATCTTTGAGATTAAAATTCTCGCTTATTTTAATTTTAGAATTTTCCTCGTAACCAAAATTTTAAAAAAATAGTAAATAATATCCCTAGAGTTTTGGGCTACACTAAATACTCTCTTAGTTTTAAAAAATGGGCAAATACCTGCTGGGTTAGTTTACGGTTAATGTGATATATATGCTGAAATAACTCTTAGGGATTGTATTTAAGGAACTAGACCTTTCCTAGAAGTTGTGGTAGAAAATGTTGCCATGATGGGCTTTTAATGCTAGCATGCACTTTTAGACACAATAAAAGAACTTTATTTGGACCTTTTTTGGTGTGGTTGCAGAGCTGCTTCCAAAAATTAACCCTTCGTACTCTTCCTAATTATATATTTGACGTATGTAGAGCTAGGGATATTCATAATCCAATTTGATTTGATCTACTATTCAGTTCAATTTATTTTTAGTGGATTCGGTGGAATAGTGTGTTGGAGAATTTTAAAATAGATTGGATGATGTACAGAATAACACAGGATAAACTCAAGTCAAGAGAAGCATAATGCATTGTCCTTAAGAAAATTTCTACCCCTTTAAGATAATGTCCTTCTCAATTTTATTTTTGGTTTGTTTTCAAATGATCAATATTTGTATATACAATATACTTATTTTTTTGTTAAAATAAAATTTAATAACAATATTGTATAAAAATTTATAAATTTTAGTCGTACATTCTTGCAGGCTAACCATGATTATTTTTGTGACTTTTTTATTTTTAATGTAATTTTAACAAACACATTTTTTTTTATTAAAAGATGATCGCAACTACGCTAACCGTAAGCGTACGGGTCGTATCAAGTAATAAAATGATAAGAACAGATATTGTTTCACGAGGATTGAGATTCGAATTAATTACTAAGTGCTATAGCGTGAAAGGCTAATTTTATTTAAGCAAACTATATTGATTAATTATAATAGAAAATAAACTAAAACACTACTATTTTATTAATGTAGAATATAAATCAAGTTTAAGAATTAATAAAATGATGAAATATGCAAGGATGAATTACCTAGGACCTTGATTTCACTTATCAATCACTATGTTTATGGTAATTGGTCATTATTAATGTGTTTTGGTGCAATTCATTAATCACGAGATTTAAACAAACCTTAACACCTCTCCTAAGGGTAAATCAAGGTTTTACGCATAATGACTCAAGTTGATATCTCTATCTAACTCTAATAATTATACATTCATTACGTATTATTTGTTGTTTAATGCTTAGAACCCAATTCACCTCCCGGTTTCTTGAAATCCTAAGTGTTAATTAGATTATCTAGATGTCGATTATCTCTCGGTCCACAACTATCTAGATTGTGTTTACTTAGTCCAACAAATAAATTAATCTTTCCCAAGACTTAATTTATCCATCTCCAATTTAACCAATTCATTAATTAATTAACAAATTAGAACATTAAGTAAAATAAACACAAGTGAATCAAACCATAATAACATTAATAACATGCTAATTGATTAAAACATAGCGTAGACAAGTATTGTATTCCATCACAATTATCATCATCATAATCATCATGTATTCCATAATCATCAATTTCAACAAATAAAGTTCAACTGAAATAAAAATTAGAGTGATAGAGTTTAAGAAACTAGACTAGAGATCCAAGCTTCAATGATCCTCATATGTCTTTTTCCAAAGGCTCCAACTTGAATCAATCCACTTCTCTCCTTATAATCTTCTCTTCGTTCTTCACCTTCTCTTACTCAAAAACCTCAATTTTCTATCCTTGGTTACTTGGTTCTAGGTGGCTATAATTCTCAAAACATATAAACCTAAAAGATACAAAATCAGGCAATTAGGTAATGATCTCATGGCCAAAACACGTCCAAGAACGTCCAGGTAGCACCAAGGGGCCTAAATTCGCCCGTGGGCACAATGGAACAGAATGGGTGGCCTGGCCATGTGCCTTGGTGGCGTTGTCGTGCTATGCTCATGGCCAAAAATACCCTTAGGCCGCGGGTATGGCATTGTCGCACCATGGCATGGCGCAGACTTTGGATTCCTTGCATTTTGGTCCCTACACCTTTTCATTTTGGTCCGTGTTTCTTTTCCGACTTTTTCGACATTGCTTTCTCGAGTTAATTTCATCTTGAATCTTGTTTGCTATCTTTTCTATACAAAGCACTAAAAATCGTCAAATAATTACTAAGGTTGAGGATTTACAAAACAATTCAAGTCCTGAGGTGTTCGATAAGTTTATTTGGATCGAGTTACATTAAGTTGAATTTAAAAGCTTTTTTTAATGGATCGAGTCGAATCAGATTGTAACATTTGATGGATCAAACTCTACAGAAAAAATGTCGATCCACTAAGTGATTGATGGAATATAGATTTAGTAAAATCCGTCCAATCCAATCTGTTGAACACCCTTACATATAGCAAGCAATATATAATATAATATTGTCAATTAAGTTAGAATAATACATATGATCACTTTTATTACTAATGTATCAAGTGTTTTTATTATCTACTTCAAATGCAAACACTTCGTACATAATTTGACATAATGAAACCAATAAATTATTAGAAAAAATTTAATTACATAGTTTTTGTTAATAATGGCCCATAGAATTTTAATTAATTAATTTGTATCACAACGCAAGATCAAAAGCAATAGATCTCATGTGATCTGAAAACCAAATGAAGCCACTATTTTATATCTATTTTTTCCACTTTATTAGTAATATTTATCAATATTTATTTTTGCTCAAAATCCTGCAAAGATTCCTAAAGACTTGGGAAATCAATATATGAATAGATTATGTTGGGTTTTAATTCTTGACTTTATATTAGACAAGTTCGAAAGCTAGGCCCACATTACAGAGGAAAAACATTACAAAGAGAAAAAATCAATCTGAAGATGAACCTTAGACTAGTGTTCCTTTTGCTAAGGCGCAAGTAGAGGTGGCAAAACGGGCATGCCGGCCCGAGTACAGCACAGCCTAGCTTGAGCACAACACAGCCCAGCTAGTGAATAGTGTCGACACAGCCTGACATTGTTCATGAGCTGGGTCGAGAAAAAAAGCCCGTGGCCTGTGACGTGAACAGTGTTGGCACAGTCATCGGCCAAAAAAAATATATATGGATTACTATTTAACTCATGAACAGTAATTTTAATCATTATTCACTATGAACAGTGACATGTACAGCCTAATGAGCTGCATTTTGACAGATCGGGCCGACACGATATGAACAGTAATTATGCCGTGGCCCGGGCTGGGCTTATATATTTAATTGTGCATGTTGTACCGGCCTGGCACGGCCCATTTGCGACCTCTAGGCGCAAGCCTAATAAATCATTTTGGTCTAATTCAAAAGCCGGCCCTTTAGAATTAAAGACAAACCCAAATTATCAAGAATTTTATTAAAATCAACTAGTTATAAATAAGTTACCTGTAAAATATCAAGTAGTTATAACTAATGCAAAAATTCAGAGTTTTTATTTTTAAATTATAATAAAGTAATCAAAACAGACTAATTATTTATATTGGGATCTAGGTGGATGGATTTGCACACCAAAATCTACTCTAAATACTCTTTATAAAAATATATAAAGCTGAAATTTATTTTATACACTTTTAAGTGTCTAGGTAATCATTACCTAAACTCTTTTAATTATGTATCTAAATTTTTTACATGCATCTATAAAAAAGTTCATCACACCTAAGTAAATTTTAATTATTCTTTAGAAAAATCAAATTTAATTGAAATTATAATAATTGAGAAAAGTTTCCATATTTTATGTGATATATATATTTTTTTAAAAAAAATCATTTAAATCTTCTCAAAAGTTGAAATTATGATAAAATAACTTTGATATTAAAGAGATACTATTTAGATTTATGGTAGACGATTGTATTCAATATGAGTTTGAAGAGTAAATTCACATAGGTTGAGTTGTACCCTTAATAGTAAATGATATAATGAATATTTTTTGTGATAATTTTTTTTAAAAATTTATGTGCTTAGAGTAAGTTTTATGATATAAACAGATTCGCTCTTTATATAATAGAACTTAAAAATTGATTATAAACAAACTATTATAACAAATATAATTAATTACAATATTGAATTACTTATTAAATTAATTTTAAGCAAAACTATCTAACATGCAAGTTTTTTATTTTTAAAAATAGTATTTTCAAACATTATTTTTATGACCAACCAACCAAAGAACATGAGTTAGAGCCTCACGTTATACAAAATTTAGGACTCTCTTATTATTTATGGTTATAATTCTCTCTACGTGAGAGGTTTATTTATTTATTTTTTTAAAAAAGTAAAGAGCTACTAATATGAAAGTTAAATTGAATAGATTGTTTCACATCAAAATTCAATAAAATTAAGACTTAGGATTCAATTGGGTACTTGATTTAACATTAACTAATATTTACACACGAGATAGGCATAAATAAAGTATGGTTTTGTTTTTCTATGTTCATACAAAGTCCATATATAATTTTATATCTTGATAACCATATTTAAAGAATTTCAACAAACATGTTAAAAGATGAATAAGAAAAGTATGAATTTTAATGTGTTGGAATTTTTTATTTTAGTAACTAGCTCAATTCTTAATGTCAAGAGTATTATTTATTAATTCAAATATTAGTTTCAGAAATAATTAGAAGTTTTACCATCAAATTAATTAAACTTAGTACATATACGTTTTCAAATATATCTTACAAATTAACGTCATTTCTTCTACTATAAATTAGCATCCCTTCAACCATTCTGTTCATCAAATAATTAAAAGCAAAACAAAGAAAAATATCTACTTTTGAAATATATATAAATACAGTATTATTGTTGGCCTACAAGCATCATGGTGAGTAGCATCAGAATTGGTCAGTCGATGATGATGGAGGTTATTGGCTTTATGATGATGTTGTTTTCAATATCATTGATGTTTGGTGATTCACATACAGTAGAAGAAAAACCTGTGTCTACATATGTGCCTCTATCACCAAGACTTCGATTCTTTTACAAGGAATGTAAAGATGCTTTATCACATGACTGTGGAAGAGATCTCGTTGCCGCCATTTATAAAAATGGAACACTCTCTGATACTTGTTGTAAAAAGCTTATTATTGCAGGAAAACTTTGCCATAATCGCTTTGTACTCATATTTCTCTTCAAACACAATCAAACCTCTCCACTACAAGTTTTAACTAAGAGTGAGAAAGTTTGGGAATTGTTAAGAAAATTAGTTCTTGATATCTTGAATAATGAAATAATACAATGGTTAGCCTTTATATAGGCAAAGGAAAGAAGACCTAATAAAGAAAGAGAAAGAAATCCTTGAAAAGAAAGAAAAAGAATTCAAATGAAATAAGGAAAATATAAAACATAATATTGTTTTAACAGCCCCCTTCAAACTCAAGATGGCGAAGTAGAAGTGATCTTGAGTTTGGACACCAAATCACGAAAACAACCTCGATGATGACTTTTGGTGAATAGGTCTGCTGGTTGATCCAAAGAGGAGATTGAGCGAAGAACAATAGTTCCTTGAGTGATATACTGACGAATGAAATGACAATCAACTTCAATATGTTTTGCACGCTCATGGAAGATATCATTGTGAGCAATTTGAATAACACTACTATTATCATAGGCAAGAGGAGTGGGACCAGAGTGAGGAACACCCATATCATTGAGAAGCTAATGAAGCCAAGTAATTTCTTAAGTAGTATCAGCAAGGGCACGGTATTCAGCCTCTATGCTAGATCGTGCAACAATAGTCTACTTCTTACAATGCCAGGAAATAAGAGAATCTCCAAGGAAAACACAAAAACCAGTGGTAGAGTGTCAATCAGTAGGATCACCAGCCTAGTCTACATCTGAAAAGGCACGCAACTTTAGAGATTAATGAGCAAAGAAATGAAGTCCATGAAACAGAGTGCCCTTGATGAAACGAAAGATGTGAAGAACAGCTGCGTAATGAGGAGAGCGAGGAGCAGACATGTACTGACTCACAATATGAACAACATGAGAGATGTCAGGTCGAGTAACAGTAAGGTAAACCAAACTACCAACCAGCTGGCGATAAAGAGTGGCATCCTTAAGTGGAACCCCGTCAAGGGGTATAGGTTTGGAATTTGGCTCTAACGGAGTAGATTTGACTTTACTATCAGTTAAACCAGCTCGAGCAAGGAGATCTGAGGCATATTTTGCCTGAGAAAGATAATAACCATCAGCGTTAGAAAGTACTTCCAAACCAAGGAAGTAATTAAGTTGACCAATATCTTTCATCTCAAAGTGTTTCTAAAGTGAGATCTTTAGTGCAGATATCCCATCAATATCATCGCCTGTAATGATCATATCATCCACATAAAGTAAAAGAAGAATACACCAGTGATCTGTGTTGCAAATAAAGAGAGCTGTATCATAAGCGTTGGAACGAAAACCAAGTTGCTGAATGATAGTGCTAAATTTAGCAAACCATGCTTGATGAGCCTACTTGAGACCATACAAGGCATGACGGAGTTTGCAGACTTTATGTGACAGATGAGCATATCCTGGAGGAGGTTTCATATAAACATCTTCAGTGAGATCACCATTAAGGAAGGCATTTTTGACATCCATTTGAGATAATGTCCATCGACGTATTGTTGCTACTGCCAAAAGGCTTCGGATAGATGTCATACGAGCAATTGGGGCAAAGGTTTCTTCATAGTCAACTCCATACTCTTGATTGAATCCCTCAGCAACCAGTCTGGCTTTATACCATTCAACAGAGCCATAAGCTTTAGTCTTGATTTTGTAAACCCATTTAGTAGAAAAACAATGATAATCTCGAAGGTGAATGAGGAGTTCTCTTACCTGATTAGATTGTTGAGGGATAGGAGGAAAATTGGAGGAGGTAGATGGGGGAACGCTACCAATCTATTTGATCATGGGATACGCTACCAATCTATTTTTAGCTAACTGACAAGAGACACAATCTATTTGATCATGGGATACGCTAGAAATTAGTGAACGAAGACGACCAATTGACAGATGTCCTAGTCGGGAGTGCCAAAGACTAAAAGAAGAGACAGGAGTTGTAGAGGCAACAAGCAAGGGAATAGATGGATGTGTGGATGGAAGATGCAGATTGATGAGCTCAAACAAACGTCTAACTTTACGACCTATCCCAAATGTCTGACCCGTAGTCGGATCCTGCACACGACAACTAGAAGCAGTGAAAAGGACATGAAGACCAGGTTCATATAATTGACCAACAGATAAAAGATTGAGAGTGAGACGGGGAATCAAGAGAGTGTCAGGTAAAGAGAGATTAGACAAAGTAATTTGGCCTAAGTGACTGACATGGATAATAGATCCATTCATAGTTTGAATGGCAGGAAACTGTTGGACAAGAGATTTGGAAGAGAAAATAGTATAGTCTGCAGTCATATGATTACAACATGTAGAGTCAAAGAACCAGAAAGATTGACCTGAGGGAATTGAGGAAGTTGTAGTTTGAGGATTACCAGAAGCAGAAATGAGAGGATTACTAGATTTTTGCAAAAGTTGTTGAAGAAGTGATGCAATATTGGTGGTGCTAAGGGATGGAGAGGTAGGACAGTTATTGGGACCCTTAGTAGCAGTAGCAGACAGTGATGAAAAATGTTTCTGTCTTCCTTTATTTGGACAATCTCGTACAAAATATTGAGGACCAACTTTACGACAAACTTTGCATCTCCTGATAGGACAATTGAGAACCCAATGACCAGGTTTATGACAATAGTTACAACTTACTATAGAGGTAGGCTGAGAAACTGAAGTTGTAGCTAGAGCAGTATCAGGGCGATATGGAAGAGGAGCAAGACGAGTTTCTTCAAAGACAAGCATATTAATAGCTTCATCAATAGTAGGTAAAGGTTTGTGGTAGAGAAAGGAAGCTCTAGTAGGTTCAAATATGTTTCATAAGGCCATAAGAAACATCATTAACCGTTGCTGGTCTCTAAAAGTGGCAAATTTTGTTGCATCCTCAGAGGTTGTCCACTTAGGTTCTGAAAGTGAAAATTAGTCCCATAGAAACTGCATCTATGAATGCAAGTTCGAGATAGACTGGCCAGTTTCCTAACGCATTTGATGAAGTTTACATTAAATATGATACTGGTGTGACAGATCTGTGGCAGTATACCGATGAGCAAGAAAGTCCCATAATACAGAACTATAGTTGGATAGAAAGGATAGAAGTATTGCAGAACCACGTAATAATTTGGTGATTTTTGCTATCCCATTCTTCCAAACGGTCAGCAAATTTTTCATCAGTAATGTCATCGGTCTTGACAGGTTCTGTAATGTGACCAGTAATATACCGCCAAAGACGACGCCCTTTAAGAAAGCTAGATATTGCTTATGCCCACAAAATATAATCATGTCCATTCAGTTGGATTTGAATAGGATGATAGACATAAGATCTATCCATAGTTTGAAGATTTGCCAAGATCGGAATAGATAATCAAATCACAAAGAAAAAAAAGAAGATGAGATATCATAAAACATTTGGACCACTACCACTACTGGTCATCGGAAAACAGTAAAGATGGCCAAAGAAAGACTTATTGAGCACTTCTAGATCAAATGGTGGCAGCGAAGAGGTGGAACATGTCGGTGATCGGCCGGAGCAAGAGTTGACAACGGCAGGTTTGACTTAATTTTGACTGACGGGAAAGGTGGCTGTAACACTAGATCGGAGACCACAAGAAGGATGGTCGGAAGATTTTGAGTTGAACTGCGGTGATCAGTCGGAGCAAGTGTTGACGACGGTGACTTTGACTCAGCTTTGACCGACGAGATAGGTGGCCGTAACGCTAGATTGGAGACCACGAGGAGGATGGTCGGACAATTCTGAGTCAAACGGTGGTGGCAGTGACTCTTAACTCGTCGGCGATCGAGCGGATCGAGGTTCGACAGAACTGGCCTGTGGGTTTCTTTGTGGAGGCAAATGGTGGCGCGTTTGGAGAGATGCGGACCACAGAAGGGTTGGCCGACGTTTTCTAAGACTATGGGGATCGGCGGTGCATCAAACGGAGGACGGACAATGGCGGCGTGTGTGTCACACTCGCAGTTGTGATAGGCGGCGCATGAGGTACACGCGCGACTGTGGTTGACGGCCCTGGGTGCTTTTCTGGCGGTGTCAGGAACAGAATTCCGGAGGTATAACCGAAAGGAAAAAAAACTGAGATTGATTCTAAGCCAATTTTGGCTCTGATACCATGTTTAAAAAATTAGTTCTTGATATCTTGAATAATGAAATAATACAATGGTTAGCCTTTATATAGGCATAGAAAAGAAAACCTAATAAAGAAAGGGAAAGAAATCCTAGAAAAGAAAGAAAAAGAATTCAAATGAAATAAGGAAAACATAAAACATAATATTGTTTTAACAAGAATATTGTCTAGATGTTTTTGGTTCTAAAAATTAATTAAATAGGAATACCTTTTGATATATCAACATATATATGATCGATATAACGTATGCAATAATATATATATATATATATATATTGTCAAATACATTAAAATAATATTATAATTTTTACAAAGTAAATTAATTTTAATTTTGCATGCTTTCAAGTTAACTTTTATAAGAATTAATTTAATAATGCTTTTACTGAGTTGCCTTATTAAGAAAAATAACTTACTAAGGAATAATTAGATATTTTCCAATAAGATTATAAGCGGTAGATCTGTTGTGGATGCCCCTGAAGAGATTAATTTATATTGCCATTTTTTACTTTGTTGTTAATATTTAATTAAATTTTCTTTTAGCATTGAATTCATCAAAGGTTCGCACACACACATACACATATACTCTGCATGCAATGCTAAAATAAATTAATATTTATTTATGATTCACTGGTGGGATCTGGTTGTTGCTTTGCTTGGGGTTCCTTCCTTTATACTATGGCTGAGGTTGTTTTACATTTTACTTCTTTTAGCTATGTTCTAGGCTTCTGTTGCTTTGTACTTGTGGCTATTTCTCTTTTGGTTTTGTTGTGTTTGTTAAAGAGTCCAGTTTCATGACTCCCCTTTATTTTTCTTTTTTTAAATGTAAGAGGAGTGAGTCAATCCCAAATATATAATTTTTTTAACCTCTTATATACCTCGGTCTCAAAATCAGGCAAGCACCAAATAAGTGGAATCAACCACCTAAGTTGAGCACTTTGAAGCCCCCAATTATTAATTTTTGTTACTCTCGGTTTATATTTTTTCTTTCATAAAATTGGTTTATCTTAGGACTTAAAAAAAAGGGATGGTTTGTTTTATTGATTGAAAAACTTAAAAGGCCGGAAATATGAATAAAATACTTAAGTATATATTTAAATGATATCTTTTTATAAATTTAAATATATAATAAAGTATTTTATTTTTTATTAAAAAAACTAAAAATCAATATTTTATATTTGAACTTCTATAAATTTTGAGTGTTGAATAAATAATAATTCGTCTCAGGAAAATAAGTAAAATGATTCAAACTTATACATATAAACAAAAATTATGTTTGTGAATTTCGTTCTAGTTTATGCTATTATATGATATATATATATATACGTGTGTGTGTGCGCTCGCACATATGCGTACGTATGGAATAAATTAATGCATGTTTGTTATAGTTTATGAGAGATAAATCAGTAACTCCGCAACTTTGTATATTTTTTTACACTATTTATAAGTCGTTGGAAATAAATACTTTAAACGTTCAGATTTAATCTAACACATGTAAACACACTAGATTTAATTTTAACTATTAGAAGTGCATAGATTTAACGGTGTATAAATGATACAAAATTATGTAAAATCTAAGTGACATGGATCCTTCTCCATATATATATATATAAAAACCAATAATGACAACTTTAATTTGGAATAAAAGTAAAAGACTTTTATCAGAAAAAGTTTAAAAGAAATTTTATCCTATAAGACAATAATTGTTAGTTTTCAATAAATTAGGACCTTCTGAGGTATTTTTAAATTACTATAATTGACAAGCGTAATAGACCAAATTTATCGAAATCTAATCGTCGTTACAATTATTTCAATTTTGAGATTTTGATACATACACCCTAAATTTTCAAATAATAGTAATATCCATAGATTTTTGGGCTATACTAAATAATCCCCTAAGTTTTTAAAAAATTGGCAAATAACCCCTAGGTTAGTACATAGTTAATGATATATATATATATATATATATATATATATTTATATATATAAAAGCTAAAATAACTCTTAGGGATTGTATTTAAAACAAAACATTTCCTAGTAGTTGTTATGCTAATCTTCTTACTGTAGAAAAATGCTACCATGATGAGTTTGTTGTGCTACTGTACACTTTTTACATACAACGAGAGAACTTGAATTGAAATTTTCACTAAGAGTGAGAAAGTTTAGCACGATTGTGTTGCAGATGCTAAAATAAATTAATTATTAATTTACTTATAATTTACTTTCATTTAATTTTGTTAGTATCTAAAGTTGTATTGTAATTATTTATAACAATACACACTTATAATTAATGTGTATTGTAATTACAAATAATTACAATACAAATTATTTCATCAATGTATTATTAAAATAATATTATTTACTTCGTTAATTTAGTTTAGATAAATATATTGTATTAATAAAATTTTAAAGGTGTAATGATTTTTTTTGTTGAATAATAAGTATTATATAAGAGTATAACTGTCAGTTTTCAATAAATTAAGACTTTTTAAGGTCTTTTTAAAATTACTATAACAAATAAGAGTATTAGACCAAATCTTTGAGATTAAAATTCTCGCTTATTTTAATTTTGGGATTTTTCTCATAACCAAAATTGTCAAAAAATAGTAATATGCATATAATTTTGGGCTATACTAAATAATCCCCTTAATTTTAAAAACTTGGCAAATAACCCCCGGGTTAGTATGAAGTTAATGATATATATGTGTGTATATATATAAATATATATATATATATATATGTATATAAGCTAAAATAACTCTTAGGGATTGGATTTAAAAGAAAAACATTTCTTAGTAGTTGTTATGCTAATCTTCTTACTGTAGAAAAACATTGCCATGATGAGCTTCCTGTGCTACCGTACAGTTTTTACGTACAATGAGAGAACTTGAATTGAAACTTTCACTAAGAGTGAGAAAGTTTAGCAGGATTGTGTTGCACATGTTGCTTCCAAAAATTAACCCCTAGTCCTCTACTTAATTATCTCTCCGACGTACATAGAGCAAACAATATATAATATAATATTTTTCAATTAAGTTAGAACAATATATACGATCACTTTTTATTAGTTTTCTATCATTATTAGTAATTTTCAAAACTATGAATGAATGTTTAATAATTGCATATACGCACTATATGGTAAGAAAGAGATTTCAACTTATTGTAAAATTTTTAAATAAGTAAGAGATAATAATAATTAAAGACTACATCATCAAAAGTTAACGCATATATAATGCAAAATTTTTCACACCCAAAAAGGAAGTTAAATAAGGGAGAAACAAGAATAGTAAAGTTTGATTGTAAAGATAAATATAAAGATTTTAGGAGTTTTTGGTTTGATCTAACAAATCTCTTCCTATTTTACGCACAAAAGAGATTTATTTAATATTTAATTATTTTTTCTTTCAGCATTGAATGCGATAAAGATTTGACATAAACTCTGGAATGCTAAAATAAATTAATTATTAATTTATTTATAATTTACTTTTATTTAATTTTTTTACGTAGTTGAAGTTATAAACGTGTATTGTTATAAATAATTACAATACAAATTATTTCATCAATGTATTATTAAAATAATATTATTTATTTCATTATTTTGTTTTAGATAAATATATTTTATTTTACCAAATTTTAGAGATGTAAGGATTATTTTTTGTTTAATAATTAGTATTATACAAGAGTATAATTGTTAGTTTTCAATAAATTAAGTCTTTTTGAGGAATTTTTAAAATTACTATAACTAATAAGGGTATTAGACCACATCTTTGAGATTAAAATTCTCGCTTATTTTAATTTTGGAATTTTCCTCATAGCCAAAATTTTCAAAAAATAGTAAATAATATCCCTACAGTTTTGGGCTACACTAAATACTCCCTTAGTTTTAAAAAATGGGCAAATACTTGCTGGGTTAGTTTACGGTTAATGTGATATATATGCTAAAATAACTCTTAGGGATTGTATTTAAGGAACTAGACATTTCCTAGAAGTTGTGATAGAAAATGTTGCCATGATGGGCTTTTAATGCTAGCATGCACTTTTAGACACAATAAAAGAATTTTATTTGAACCTTTTTTGGTATGGTTGCTGAGCTGCTTCCAAAAATTAACCCTTAGTACTCTTCCTAATTATATACCTGACGTATGTAGAGCTAGGGATGTTCATAATCCAATTTGATTTGATCAACTATTTAGTTCAATCTATTTTAGTGGATTCATTGATTAGTGGACCGAGTTGGATTTAAAAATCTAAAATCCGCTCACAGTGAATTGGATTTTGAATTCACATTGTCAATTTGTCAAAATTCGATAATATTTTAAATAAATTATTTTTTACTATTCTCTAAGGTATACTATTAATTTTACCATTTACAATTAATAATAGTAAAATTTTACACTATCTAGAAAAATTATTAATTATTAAGTTGGCTCACGAAATTTTGAGGTCATGTTGGACTTTCTTTTGAAAAATGGATCTCTGGCATCTTGACACAATTACTGTACATACTTGTATCATATGAAACACGAGCACAAATAGGATCAGTTTTCATGGGTCGTGTGGGTACAACTCATTTGTCACAACTAAACATAATAAAAATATAAAGCATATATATACAATATACTGGCTTTTCCTTTATTCTTTCTTTTCTCCTTCTCAATTTTATTATTTGATTTGCTTTTCAAATGATCAATATTTGTATATACAATATACTTATTTGTTTGTTAAAATGAAATTTAATAACAATATTGCATAACAATTTAAAAGCTTTAGTCGTATATTCTTGCAGGGTAACCATGATTATTTTTGCGACTTTTATTTTTAATGCAATTTTAAAAAACGCATTTTTTTTATTAAAAGTTGATCGCGAATACACTAACTGCAAGCGCACGGGTCGTATCAAGTAATAAAGTAATAAGAACAGATATCGTTCCACAAAGATTGAGATTCGAATTAACTACCAAGTGCTATAGCGTGAAAGGTCAATTTTATTTAAGCAAGCTATATTGATTAATTGTAACAGAAAATAAACTAAGACACAACTATTTTACTAATGTATAATAGAAATCAAGTTTAAGAATTAATAAAATGATGAAATATGTAAGGATGAATTACCTAGGACCTTGATTTCGCTTATCAATCACTATGTTTCTCCTAATTGGCCATTGTTAATGTGTTTTTGTTCAATTCACTAATCACAAGATTTAAATAAACCTTAACACCTCTCCCGAGGGTAAATCAACTATCTAGATTGTGTTTACTTAATCCGACAAACAAATTAATCTTTCCCAAGACTTAATTTATCCATCTCCAATTTAACCAATTCTTTAATTAATTAACAAATTAGAACATTAAGCAAGATAAACACAAGTGAATCAAACCATAATAACATTAATAATATGTCAATTGATTAAAACATAGTTTAGATAAGATACTTCAAGACCCTAGATTAAGAAATCGAAGCCAACCATCACAATTATCATCATCATAATTATCATATATTCCATAATCATCAATTTCAACAAATAAAGTTTAACTGAAATAGAAAATGAAAGTGATAGAATTTAGGAAACTAGACTAGAGATCAAAACTTCAATAATCCTCGTAATGTATTCTTCCAAAGGCCGTGTGCCTTGGTGGCATTTTCGTGCCACACTCATGGCCAAAAATAGCCTTAGGCTGCGGGTGTGGCGTTGTCGCACCATTGCATGGCGCAGACTTTGGATTCCTTGCATTTTGGTCCCTACAGCTTTGCATTTTGGTCCGTGTTTCTTTTCCGACTTTTTCGACATTGCTTTCTCGAGTTGATTTCATCTTGAATCATGTTTGCAATATTTTCTATACAAAATAATAAAAGTCGTCAAATATTAACTAAACTTGAAGATTTACAAAACAATTCAAGTCTTGAAGTGTCCGATAAGTACATATTATACACACTTATCAAATGAACCCAATTATAATTTTAAATGTATTTATTTTGAATGGGTATATTTGTGTGGAAGTTTAGTTAAATTACATACTATTTTCTCGATTATCCTTGTGAATAAAATATAGTTAACACTACAATTAAATACTTTTAGTTTATTTGGATCTAGTTACATTAGGTTGGATTTTAAAAAAAATTAACTAACGGTTAGGATTATGCCAACACACATCTAATTCAATGGTTACAAATTCTTTATCTAGAAATATCCATAATAATATCTAGATATTTACTACAAATATTTAAATATTTACTATAATTATCTAGATATTTCCTACAAATATTAGATTTTTGTTATAAAATATCTAGATATTTATGTAAAAAAATATCTAGATATTCTTTTACAAATTTTTAAAAATTGGGCCACACCATTTCTTGGCAATAATTATACAAGTCCAATTTATTTTTAGCCCAATTAAGTTTAATTTTCAACACCCCCCTTAAACTTAATTTGGTGACTTCCAACAATCTTCGAAATGCACAAAATATTTCACTTTTAAGAGGTTTAATAAAGATATCAGTAATTTGGACTTGTGTCTTCAAGTACTCCACTTGTACATCTTTTCTAGCAATGCACTCCTTTATGTAGTGGTAGCAAGTGTCAATATGTTTGCTTCGATTATGGAACACATGATCATTTACCGACACCATAGCTAATTTGTTGTCGACATAAATCTTAGTTGGCTTTTTTTTGTGACCATATTAGCTCCTTTAAGAGATTTCTTAACTAAACTGCATGGCAAACACATAATGTAATGGCCACGTACACAACTTCAAAAGTTGATAGAGTGACTACGGTTGCTTCTTTGATATCCAAGTGAAAGTAGTGTCATCTATGAAAAATACAAATTCAGTAGTGCTTTTTCGATCACCCATATCTCCAACCTAGGTGTTATCGTTGAATCCAACAAGCTTGTGATCATTAAAAAATGAGTAAAATAAGCCAAAGTCAATTGTACTTTTAAGATAGCAAAGAATTCTTTTTGTAATTTTGAAATAAGTAGTTATTGGAGTCTCCATGTAGCGACTAACTAGCCTAACAGCATAGAGAATATCAGGGCTCATGCAAGATAAGTAGCATAGACTTCCAACCAAGATCTTGGAAAGGGTTGAATTTACTCTTTCTCCTTCATCATGATTTGAAACTTTTACTCCACATTCCACTGGTGTACTTATCAACTTGTAGTCATCCATCTTGAATCTCTTAAGAATCTCTTTTGTATAGCTTTCTTGTGAGATGAAAATTCCATCTTCTTTCTACTTGGCTTTGATGCCGAGGTAGTAAGTCATTAACCTAATGTCAGTCATCTCGAACTCCTTGGTCATTGCTTTCTTGAACTCTTTAAACATACTTGGATTGCTTGCAGTAAAGATTAAATTATCCACATATAGACATACAATTAAAGCATCTCCACCTTTGATCTTGATATAGAGTGCATGCTCCTAGGGGCAGTTGGTACAACCACTCTTTTGAAAGTACTTGTCTATCCTGCTATTCGATACTCTTGGTGCTTGCATTAACCTATAAAGAGCTTCCTTCAACTTTAAGACTTTATCTCTATGGCCTTTTACTTCAAAGCAAAGGTTGTTTGATGTAGACTTCCTTTTCAAGTACTGAATTAAGAAAGGCGGACTTTACATCCATTTGATGAATCTTTAATTTATTTTAAGCTGCCAAGGAAATGATTAGTCTAATAGTTTCTAATCAAGCAACAATAGCAAATACCACGTCATAATCAATTCTAGCTCTCTTACTGTAGCCTTTCGCAACTAACCTTACCTTGTATCATTTAGTTTCTTTATTTGTATTCTACTTCACCTTGTGCACCCAATTAACGCTCATGGCTTTATGTCTTTTAGGAAGAGTAACGAGTTCCAATGTGTCATTCTTCTCAATGGTCTTGAGTTCTTTGTCCATCGCAGCTCTCTATTTTTCTTATTGCACAGTTTTTTGGAAGTTTACTAGTTCACAGTTAGTAAAGAGACAAAAAAAAGGCAGATTATACATCATCTCGATCACCTCGTAAAGATCTTGGAGACTCCTTATACGTTTTTCATTTTCTTTATTTAAAAAAGATGGTGGTGAATTGCTATCATTAACTTTTATTGGCATACTTGGTGGTATTACAGGCTCTTGTTAACATTCTCCTTGTTACCTTGTTGGTGTCTCCTTATTTTGTTCAAATTGAGGAAGGAAATTGAAATCATCTATATCAAAACCAAAATCTCGTTCTCCCTCTTCATCAAATATAACATCTCAAATAATCACGACCTTCTTGTTATTTAGATTGTATAGCTTGTAGCTTTTTGAACTTAAGTCGTAGTCGATGAAGATAACACTCTCGCTTTTATCATCCAATTCCTTTTTTTTTCATTCGGTACATACACATAAGCTATACTTCCAAAAACTCTTAAATCCAATTTTTTTTAAAGAAATGGTAAAGGTATAGGTGAAATTTTGAACAATCATTTCAATCTTTTTCTTCCAATTCTAAGAAAGAGAAATCTCGAAAAAACTGTCAATAAATGACGAACCCCATTCTAAAGATGATGGACAAGGCTAAAACAATAATCTCTATGTGTGTAATGAGGTAGATCTTCTTAAAAAAGATACTACGACTTAGCATGCCAGGAGCAGGAGATCCATCTTCAGTCTCTCGGAGACATACTAAAGATTCTAATTATAGAGCCTATCTCCTCATTCATCTTGGTGAGATGTTGGGCTTTCATCCATTCTAAACTTCTTGTGGTGTCTTTTCCCAGACACGTCGAGGAGCAGATCGGTTGGATAAATACATCGCACATGCCATAGCTTCAGTCCAAAATTCTTTTTGCAATTTCTTGGACTGGAGCATGCTTTGTGCCATGTCAAGAATGGTTTTATTTTCCCTTTCAGCAATGCCATTTTGTTGGAAGGATCTTGAAGTAGTTAGAAAACGATGGATTCCATTTGCTTTACAAAATTCTCAAAACTCTTTCAAAGTGAATTATTCTCCTCGATCAGATCTCATGGCCTTGATTTTAGCTCCACTTTCATTCTCCACGAGTGCTTTAAGCTTTTTCAACACCCCAAAGCTTCAAATTTGTCTTTCAAAAAGTATACCCATGTTTTTCTTGATTAATCATCAGTGAAGAGAAGGAAATAATTACTTTTACCTAGGGAGCTTGGCTTAATAGGACCACATACATCGATGTGTATGCATTCGAGAAGCTTTCTGGCTTTAAAAGTCCATTCTTTGGGAAGCTTTTTCTAAGTTGCTTTCCAAGTAGACGCCTATCGCAAAGCTGGTCAGGATAATTAATGCTAGGAAATCCTCTTACCAGTTTTTTCTTGGATAACAGCTCCAGTCTTCCAAAGTTGAGATGCCCAAGTCAAATATGTCATAACCATAATGTATCCTTATAGCAAACCTTGAGACATTTTGCTACATCATTTTGTATATTTTACAAGAACATTATATTCTTTGACATTGCACCTTTGGAATTAAATTACTTTCATTATCTCTTATAGAAAGGCAATAATCTTTCATACAGATATTATAGCCTTTTTTTAAGAGTTGTCTCAGGCTTAAAATATTATTTTTCATATAAGGCACTTAATAAACATTTGAAATAAATTGATGTATTCCATCTTTCAAGTGAATAAGGATGTTATCATTGCCTTTTATAGGTATTTTGGTAACAATCCCAAAGGAGACATTACCACTAACCGATTTATCAAGCTTCACAAACATATCCTTACTTCCGCATATGTGATTATTTGTGCCAGTATCAGGGTCCCATGTATTAATCCTGCAACTATTATTGTTGTTAAATGCTAACAATATTGTTTCTTCTTCTTCACTCTAGTTTTCTATATAGTTAGCCTTTTGATCAAATTTATTATTGAAAACTTTGTACTTCAAAGCATAATGGCCAAACTTTTGACAATTGTAACATTTAACTTGAGATTTATCGTACTTTGAGTTTGGATTGCCTTTTCCACGACCTCTTGTCAAGCCTTATCCTATATCATTGTTATTATTGTTATAATTTGAAGGTCCTCTCCATCCTCTTCCACATTGGCCTTTCTCCTTGGGAAACTCTCTTCCTTTTCTTTAAAGGTGAGATTTGTTTGGAGAACTCGTTCTAAGGCTTCTTGTTTACTCTTTTTTCTTTCTTCATATCTTGTAATGAGCCCATGGACTCTAAATCTTCTGTTTCTTCAATTGTGACTATAATATGCTCAAATTTTGAATCTATGGATCGAAGAATTTTCTCTATAATTCGAACGTTACTTAAGCTTTCTCCATTTCTTTTTAATTGGTTAGAGACTGCCAAAACTCCATAATAGTACTCAGAAATTGATTGACATTATTTAAATATTCAAACTCTTCTCTTAGAATTTGAAGAGGTATATTCATCACTCTTTTGATACTTTTGTATGAAGTTTGAAACATCTCCCAAGCTTCTTTGGCGGTGGTTACATTTGAAACCTTCTCAAAACCATCCTCATCCAATGCTTGAAAGATGAGGTAGAGAGCTTTCTTGTCTCTCTTTCTTAAATCCTTCAAGAGATCTTGTTGAGCTTGAGTATAAGTGGCCTCATCTTTTGGCACATCTAACTCTTTCTCTACAATTTCTCACGTGTCTTGAACTCCTAGCAAAGCCTTCATCTTGATTCTCCAATTATTGTAGTTGCTCTAGGTAAGATTGGAAGTTGGAAGAGAGCCACTCTATTACTTGCCACGGTTACTCACACCTTAGCTCTGATACCACTTTATTGGAAGGTGGAGGGTTTAGATTACGAAAGAAGATAACTTTTGCTATTTATGGACAAGGAATGAGAAAGAAACTTTCAATCTTATTGATTTCTAATTCTTTTGGCTTGACTTACAATGGAAGAACTCACCCTTATTTATAGTATGACACTTCCTTAACCTATGGTTAGGATTATGCCAACACACATCTAATTTAATGGTTACAAATTCTTAAATTAGAAGTATCTATAATAATATCTAGATATTTACTATAATTATTTAGATATTTCTTACAAATATTTAGATTCTTATTATTAAATTCTAGATATTTCTTTATAAAGTTTTAGAAACTGGGCCACATTATTCGTAGGCCTAAATCATACAAACCCAATTTATTTTGGGCCAAATTAAGTTTAATTTTCCAATAGTAGTTTTATATGCACCATCCACAAATCAAGCAGCTACGAGCTAATTTAGAGAGAGAAAATCTATAATATATATTAAAATTTCTTGTTAGCAAAATGTATATTGATTTAGAAAAGAATATCCATTTATTAAGCAACAGATCCCGTGTGATCAAAAAACCAAATGAAGCCACTATTTCATATCTATTTTTTCCACTTTATTATTAATAATTATCAATAATTATTTTTGCTCAAAATCCTGCAAAGATTCCTAAAGACTTAGGAAATCAATATGTGAATAGATTGTGTTGGGTTTTAATTCTTGACTTTATATTGGACAAGCTCGAAAGCTAGGCCCACATTAAAGAGAGAAAAAATCAATGAAAAAGCATAAATTTGAAGATGAACCTTAGACTAGTGTTCTTTTTGCTAAGGTGCAAGCCTAAGAAATCATTTCGGTCTAATTCAAAAGCCGGCCCTTTAGAATTAAAGACAAACCCAAATTATCAAGAATTTTATTAAAATCAACTAGTTATAAATAAGTTATCTATAAAATATCAAGTAGTTATAACTAATGCAAAAATTCAGATTTTTTATTTTTAAATTCTAATAAAGTAATCAAAACAGACTAATTATTTATATTAAGATTTAGGCGGATCGATTCGCACACCAAAATCTACTCTAAACACTATTTATAAAAATATATAAAGTTGAAGTTTAATTTATACACTTTTAAGTGTCTAGGTAATCCTTACTTAAACTCTTTTACTTATGTATCTAAATTTTTTTACATGCATCTATAAAAAAGTTCATCACACCTAAGTAAAATTTTTAATTATTTTTTAGAAAAATCAAATGTAATTGAAATTATAATAATTGAGAAATTTTTTCATATTTTATGTGATATATAGTTTTTAAAAAAAAAAATCATTGAAATCTTCTTAAAAGTTGAAATTATGATAAAATAACTTTGATATTAAAGAGATACTATTTAGATTTATGGTAGACAATTGTATTCAATATGAGTTTGAAGAGTAAATTCACATAGGTTGAGTTGTACCCTTAATAGTAAATGATATAATGAATATTTTTTGTGATAATTTTTTTTAAAAATTTATGTGCTTAGAGTAAGTTTTATGATATAAACAGACTCACTCTTTATACAATAGAACTTAAAAATTGATTATAAACAAACTATTGTAACAAATATAATCAATTAAAGTATTGAATTACTTATTAAATTAATTTTAAGCAAAATTATCTAACATGCAAGTTTTTTATTTTTAGAAATAGTATTTTCAAACATTATTTTTATGACCAACCAACCAAAGAACATGAGTTAGAGCCTCGCGTTATACAAAATTTAGGACTCTCTTATTATTTGTGGTTATAATTCCCTCTACGTGAGAGGTTTATTTCTTTTTCTTTTTTAAAAAAAGTACAGAGCTATTACTATTAAAATTAAAATGAATAGATTATTTCACATCAAAATTCAATAAAATTAAGACTTAGGATTCAATTGGGTACTTGATTTAACATTAACTAATATTTACACACGAGATAGGCATAAATAAAGTATGGTTTTTTTTTTTATGTTCATACAACGTCAATATATAATTTTATATCTTGATAACCATATTTAAAGAATTTCAACAAACATGTTAAAAGATGAATAAGAAAAGTATGAATTTTAATGTGTTTCAATTTTTTATTTTAGTAACTAGCTCAATTCTTAATGTCAAGAGTATTATTTATTAATTCAAATATTAGTTTCAGAAATAATTAGAAGTTTTACCATCAAATTAATTAAACTTAATATATATACGTTTTCAAATATATCTTACAAATTAACACCATTTCTTCTACTATAAATTAGCATCCCTTTCAGCCATTCTATTCATCAAATAATTAAAAGCAAAAGAAAGAAAAATATCTACTTTTGAAATATATATAAATACAATATTACTGTTGGCCTACAAGCATCATGGTGAGCAGCATCAAAATTGATCAGTCGATGATGATGGAGGTTATTGGCTTTATGATGATGTTGTCAATATCATCGATGTTTGGTGATTCACATACAGTAGAAGAAAAACCTGTGTCTGCATATGCGCCTCTATCACCAAGACTTCGATTCTTTTACAAGGAATGTGAAGATGCTTTATCACATCACTATGGAAGAGATCTTGCTGCCGCCATTTATAAAAATGGAACACTCTCTGATACTTGTTGTAAAAAGCTTGTTATTGCAGGAAAACTTTGCCATAATCGCTTTGTCCTCATATCCCTCTTCAGACACAATCAAACCTCTCCACTACAAATTTTAACTTAGAGTGAGAAAGTTTGGGAATATTGTCTAGATGTTTCTGGTTCTAAAAATTAATTAAATAGGAATACCGTTTCATACATCAACATATATATGATCGATGTAACATATGCAATAAAATATATATTGTAATTTTTACAAATTATATTAACTTTAATTTTGCATGCTTTCAAGTTAACTTTTATAAGAATTAATTTAAGAATGCTTTTACGAGTTGCCTCATTAAGGAAAATAACTTACTAAGGAATAATTAGATATTTTCCAATAAGATTAATTTATATTGCTATTTTTGACTTCGTTGTTAATATTTAGTTAATCTTTCTTTTAGCATTGAATTCATCAAATGTTTGAACACACACCACACACACACACACACACACACACACACACACACACATACTCTGCGTGCAATGCTAAAATAAATTAATATTTATTTATGATTCACTGCTGGGATCTAGTTGTTGCTTTGCTTGGGGTTCCTTCCTTTATACTACGGCTGAGGTTGTATTATATGTCACTTCTTCTTTTAGCTATGTTCTAGGCTTCTACTGCTTTGTACCTGTGGCTATTTCTCTTTGGTTTTGTTGTGTTTGTTAAAGAGTCCAGTTTCATGACTCTCCTTTATTTTTCTTTTTTTAAATGTAAGAGTAGTGGGTCAATCCCAAATACATAAATTTTTTTAGCTCTTATATACCTCGGTCTCGAAACCAGGCAAGCACCAAATAAGTGGAATCAACCACCTAAGCTGAGCACTCTAAAGCCCCCCATTATTAATTTTTATTGCCCTCGATTTATATTTTCTCTTTAATAAAATTGGTTTATCTTAGGACTTACTTAAAAAAAATGGACGGTTTGTTTTATTGATTGAAAATTTTAAAAGGCGGAAATATGAATAAAATACTTAAGTATATATTTAAATGATATCTTTTTATAAATTTAAATATATAATAAAGTTTTTTATTCAAAAATTAATACTTTATATTTGAACTTCTAAAACTTTTGAGTATTGAATAAATAATAATTCGTCTTAGGAAAATAAGTAAAATGATTCAAACTTATACATATAAACAAAAATTATGTTTGTGAATTTCGTTCTAGTTTATGCTATTATATGATATATATATATATATACATATATATATATATATTATATATATATATATGTGTGTGTGTGTGTGTACGTGCGCGCGCGCGTGTCTGTACATATGAAATAGATTAATGCATGTTTGTTATAGTTTATAAGAGATAAATCAGTAACTCCGCAACTTTGCATATTTTTTTACACTATTTATAAGTCATTGGAAATAAATACTTTAAACATTAAGATTAAATCTAAGACATTAAACATACTAGAATTAATTTTAACTATTAGAAGTGTTTAGATTTAACAATGTATAAATGATACAAAAAATTATGTAAAATCAAGTGATATGGATCCTTCTCCTTATATACATACATACATACATACATATATATATATATATATATACATTTATAAATTTATAAACCAATAATGACAACTTTAATTTAGAATAAAAGTAAATGAATTTTATCAGAAAAGTTTTAATAGAGAGAGAGTACGAAGAAAAATAAAGACAAATTACTATAAAAAAGTAAAAAATTTAATTATTTAATCTAGCAAAATTCAGCCAACTAAAATTTAAAAAAAAAAACCGTAAGTTAGAATTGGTCTTCTACTATAGTCCATGTAGTCTCACAATCAATCAAATCATTATCTTGTCCTCATAGAAAATTTAAGTGAAAAATACATTTTAATTGAATGGAAAAACTTTTTTGTGTTTCAAGATAGCTTGGATAGATTTCAAATATTAGTAAAAATAAATCCTATCATTTCATATTGTATATGCATTATCTATATTCTACTTTTTTCTTCGAGGTACTTAAAAATTGATTATGAATTTGATTCCAAATTCAACTCAAAAGATTATCGTTTTAGTTATTACCTATATAAAGATATAGTAGATGTAAACTATTTTTTATGACTTAAATTTTAAGTCATGAATCGTGATATGAAGGGTAAGAGTGATATAAAATTAAGTTTAAATACTATAAATTTTTTGGATACTCTAACCTTAGAAGATGATTAATTAATTTATTTAAGCTAACGCAACAAAAATACGAAAATCTAAAACTATAAAACTAAAGATAAAAATATCCAAATTAACATTAAAAATGTTATGACTATGTTGGCTCCTTCACATTTTCATTTATATACCTAAATGTACTAATTAAAACGTAACATATTTATCATATTGAGGTAATATTAGTCACCTGACTGTTTTATGAGTACATAAGTTGAGTTAGTTTCATCAAATAATAAAAATGTCGTCTGATATGTATTGAAAGCAAAAATTATGTTAAACTATGTCCTATCATAAAGTTTTTTTTCTCATTAACTGCCATTTAAATCTAGAAGGCAGTCAAAATGAGGATTAAATGCAACAATTAAAAGGACCTACTTTAAGCAGTAAGCACAAAGGCGTGAAATTGAAATAGTGAAATTAATAAATTAGAAAAAATTTAATTATATATTTTCTATTAATAATGGCCCATAGAAATTTTATTTAAGTAATTAATATCATATTGTAAGATCAAAAGCTGTAGATCTCTTGTGGAAACCATTTGAAGCCATTAATTTATGTCTATCGTTTCCACTTGATTATTATTGATATTTGTCCATATTAATTTTCCCTCAAAATCCTACATAAAATCCTGAAAACTTACTAAATCAGCATATTATGTTGGACACCAATTTTCAAATTTATATTGGATAAGCTGAGTAAATTATTATCTCATTTACAAGAAAACTCTTAAAGTGAGCCCACATTAAAGAGAAAAAAACTTATCAAAAAGGGTAAAGAGATAAATCCCGAGTAAGTTACGCACTTGTATTCTTTTTGCTAAGGCCCAAGTCCAATAAATAATTTCGGTTCAATTAAAAAATTAGTTCATTAGAATTAAAGACAAACCCAAATTATTAGGGCATCTTTAATAATAATTCTATTAAAATTAATTAGGCCCTCTTATTTATTGTTGAGGTACTTGTAGAATGTCGAGTATATATAACTAATTAAATTGTTGAGAATCAAGGACTATATGATTATTTTTAAAATATAACAGAGTAATTAAAATATGAGTATTTAAGATAAATTTTAGGATATAAATAGACTCACTCTTTATAAATATAACTTAAAAATTGATTATACACAAACTATTATAACAAATATTATCAAATAAAGTATTAAATTACTTATTAAATACATTTTAAGCAAAACTAACACTTTTTATTTTTAGAAAATAGTTTTTTCAAAACATTATTTTTATGCCACCGAACCAAGAGGCACGAGTTGGAGCCTCACCTTACATAAGATGTAGGGCTCTCTTATTATTTGTGGTTATAAATTTCTCCATGTGAGAGGTTTAATTTTTTTTTCAATATAAATAAGGAGCTATTAATATTAAAGCTAAACTCAACAGGTTATTTCTCATAAAAATTCAACAAAATCCTAACTTAGGACTCAACTAAATAATGGATTTAAAATTGACTATTATTTAAGCGCAAGATAGCCATGGAAAAAAATTATATATTTTATGCTCATACAAATTGAATATACAATTTTATATCCCGATAACCATATTTTAAAATATTTGCAAACATGTTAAAAGATTAAAAATTTGTATGAAATTTAATGTGTTTCAACTCGTTATTTTAAAAAATTAACTTAATTTATAATGTCAATAGTATTATATATTAATTCACATACAAGTTTCATAAATAATTAGAAGTTTTATTAGTTTATAATGTCAATAATTATTAGTTTTCAATAAATGAGGACCTTTTGAGGTATTTTTAAAATTACTATAATTAAGGGGCATAGTAGACCAAATTTATCGAAATCTAATCCTCTTTACAATTATTTTAATTTTGAGATTTTAATACATACACCCTGAATTTTTGAAAAAATAGTAATATCCATAGAGTTGGGCTATATTAAATAATCCCCTAAGTTTTTAAAAAATTGGCAAATAACCACTGGGTTAGTACACAGTTAATGATATATAAGTACATATATATATATATATATATATATATATATATATGAGCTAAAATAACTCTTAGGGATTGTATTTAAAAACAAAACATTTCCTAGTAGTTGTAATGCTAATCTTCTTACTGTAGAAAAATGTTGCCATGATGAGCTTGTTGTGCTACCATACACTTTTTACATGCAATGAGACAACTTGATTTAAAGTTTTCACTAAGAGTGAAAATTTAGCACGATTGTGCTGCAAATGTTATTTCAAAAAATTAACCCCTAGTACTCTTCTTAATTATATACCCGATGTATATAGAGCAAGCAATATATAATATAATATTTTTCAATTAAGTTAATACAATACATACAGTCACTTCCTAAGAATAGTAATTAAAACAATACATACAAGCATATATAATGCGAAATTTTTCACACCCAAAAAGGAAGTTAAATAAGGGAGAAACAAGAATAGTAAAGTTTGATCGTAAAGATAAATATAAAGATTTTAGCAGTTTTTGGTTTGATCTAACAAATCCCTTCCTATTTTACACACAAAGGAGTTAAATATTGCACTGTTGCATTAAAACTAGTACTATAAGTAGTGCACAGAGACATGTTATTTTCACACAAAAACATTAAACAACTAGCAAACCCTTTGCAACTATCTGTTCAAACGATATGGCTCAAATCAAAATTTTCTCAATCGTTATCGTTGCAGTCCTCTTGCTAAGCATCAGTATGTTTGTTTGATTCTCATTTTCCTCACTTTCTTTTCATCCAATATTTCAAAACAAATCTCTATATCTTTTTGTTTCTGATTAATTGTTGATCGATAAAACTGATTCATTATATTGTAGAATTATGATTAATTCTCTTTCTTAAAATTTGGATACACGTTCAGGTTGCAAAGAAGTGAATGGTTTAAAATGCTGTAGAAACCATCCAGATCAGGGACATTGTCAGCCGGGTAAAGATGACGCTCCTGATATGGGTAAATGCTGGAAATTTTGTGACACTGAATGCAAAGGTGCACTCTGCAAAAAGGATGGTAGTAAACATGTTTGTCATTGTATGTGCTAATTAATGATATCTTTATAATTTTAGAAAGAAGTTAATTAGGATGTAATATCAATAAAATTTCCAATCATTGGAGATGAGATTGAGAATAATTATTATATGACCCAATATCTAGTATTAATTTCTTCTTACAAAACCAATCCCATATGTTGACATCCCCGTTAAGATAATATTAAACAATCAAACAATAGAACCAAATAAATAAATTAATTAAAACAAAGTTATCTAGTTTGATTTATTGAATATAACATAAAATCTTTACTAGAGCAAAAAGTTTTATCGTACTCTTATAATAAGAGTGTAGTGTTTTTATATACACGACCCACAAATCAAGCAATTACGAGCTAATTTGGAGAGTTAAAATCTATAATATATATTAAAACATTTTGCTAGCAACATCTACATTGATTTAACTAGAAAAGAATATCCATTTATTAAGTTTTGTAGTATCAAAAGAAATTGATTTTGTAGGATTTTTTTTTCTTTTCCATGAAAATTTCTCTAAGTGTTTTAAATATCTATTTAAAAAAAGGACAGATGAATTTAAGTTTTCTTTGTATGCACTTTTATACAATGAAACTAATAGATTATTAGAAAATTTTAAATTATATATTTTCTGTTAAAAATGGCTAGTAGATTTTTTGTTAATTAATTAGTATCACAATGTAAGATTGGTAGTAGCTGATCTTGTGCCAAAACCATATGAAGCGATTAATTTATATTTATCTTTTTCTCTTTCCTATTAATATTTGCAAATACTAATATTTGCTCAAAATTCTGCAAAGATTCCTAAAAACTTACAAAATCAATACACCAACATATTATGTTTGGTTTTAATTTCCGACTTTATTTATCCCATTTATAAGATAACTTCGAAAGCTAGGCCTACATTAAAGAGTGAAAAAATTGATTTAAATGGGTAAAGAGATAAATCCCAAGATGACCCTTGGACTAATATTCTTTTGCCTAAGGCACAAGTCTAGGTCAAATTCAAAAACCAGTTCACTAGAATTAAAGACAAACCCAAATTATTAAGGCATATTCTTTGATAATTTTTTTTTTAAAATCAACTAAACCCTCTTACTATTATTGAATTACTTGTAAAATACAAGACTCATATTATTTGTGATTATAAATCTCTCTATGTGAGAGGTTTATTTTTTTTTCAAAAAAATAAGGAGCTATTACTCTTAAAATTAAATTGGATAAGTCATTTCACATCGAAATTCAATAAAATTTGAGGTAGGGATTAATAGTAGTAGATCTCTTGTGAAAACCCTTGAAGAGATTTGTTTAATAATTAATTAATTATTCTTTCAGCATTGAATGCATTAAAGATTGACATAAACTCTAGAATGCTAAAAAAAATTAATTATTAATTTATTTATAATTTACTTTTATTTAATTTTTTACATTGTTAAAGTTATAAATAGTTATTAATTATTTCCTCAATGCATTATTAAAATAATAGGGATAATTTCGGCTGGCTACTTAACTTTAGATTGCATTTCATTGTGATACAACAAGTATTTTGAGGTTACACTGTAGTCTAAAAGAATGACAAATATCTCAACAGTTACAGATTTGCAACGTCCGTCTAAAAAAATTTAACGGTGAAAGGGCAAAATTATCTTTTGATAAACAAAAAGAAATAATTTCATCCGACTATTTAACATTAAGCGATATCACATTGAGATATAACAAGTATTCGCATGTTATACTATATTCTATAAAGATGACAAATATCTCAACGAGATACAAATTTATAACGTTTATTTAGAAAAATTTAGTAATGAGAGAGTAAAATTTTATTTTTGGTGGAACTAAAAAAAATTATTTTTTATTTTTTTCAAAAAATTTAGAGACACAAATTAAAAAAATTAGGGACAAAAATGTAGTTATTCTAGTTTAACATAAACTTGAGTCTATCTTAAAATCTATCCATACCTTAGTTCAAAAGCACTCTCATCTACTTTCCCTTCTTTATTTATATATGAGAAAAGTCTAACTCTTTTCTCCTTTTTCATTCTCCTTTACAAGGCATTCTCTCTCTTCTATCTTTTTCTCCTTCCCTTGAATCCCAAATTATCAACCACTTAACTTCTTATGCTCTTTCCAATATTATCGTCGAACTTACTGCTAATCAATGTCATTTGCTTTACTCCTTTGGCCAATTTTTTTTCTACTCCGAAACCATCGGCAATTAGCAATGTTCAGGACATAAAAGGTAATTGCTGCTAGTTATGGGATTGTTAGAATCATGAAGGAGTTAAAAATTAAGGTTACGAATTTTAATATATTTCAAAATTTTATTTTATTTTTAGATAATTTCATATAATTGTTCAATTTTTTAACAAAACTCATTGTGATATCATAACTATCATGACGCTACACTACAGTCTATAAAGATAACAAATATCTCAACGAACTACATGATAAAATATATTAAGGGTATTTTTGTAATTTTATGATACATAACAATATGAAGGGCATAATGGTCATTCACCTTTCACTATTAAATTTTTTTGGACAGACGTTACGATTCTGTAGCTCGTTAAGATATTTGTCATTTTTTTAGACTGTAGTATAACGTCAAAATACTTGTTGTATCATAATAAGATACATCCTAAAGTTGAGTAGCCAACTGAAATTATCCCAAAATAATATTATTTATTTCATTAATTTGTTTTAGATAAATATATTTTATTTTACCAAATTTAGAGATGTAACAATTTTTTTTTGTTTGACAATTAGTATTATACAAGAGTATAATTATTAGGTTTCAATAAATTAAGTCTTTTTGAGGTATTTTAAAATTACTATAACTAATAAGAGTATTAGACCAAATCTTTGAGATTAAAATTCTCGCTTATTTTAATTTTAGAATTTTTCTCATAACCAAAATTTTCAAAAAATAGTAAATAATATCCCTAGAGTTTTGGGCTATACTAAATACTCCCTTAATTTTAAAAAAATGGTCAAATAACTATTGGGTTAGTTTGTCGTTAGTGTGATATATATGTTGAAATAACTCTTAGGGATTGTATTTAAGGAATGAGACCTTTCCTAGAAGTTGTGGTAGAAAATGTTGCCATGATGGGCTTTTAATGCTAGCATGCACTTTTAGACACAATAAAAGAACTTTATTTGAACCTTTTTTGGTATGGTTGCAGAGCTGCTTCCAAAAATTAACCCTTAGTACTCTTCCTAATTATATATCTGACGTATGTAGAGCTAGGGATGTTCATAATCCAATTTGATTTGATCAACTATTCAGTTTAATTTATTTTTAGTGGATTTCGTGGAATAGTGCGTTGGAGATTTTTAAAATAGATTGGATGATGTACAGAATAACACAGGATAAACTCAAGCCAAGAGATGCATAATGCATTGTCCTTAAGAAAATTTCTACCCCTTTAAGATAATGTCCTGCTGCAAATAGATTTAACGACAATACTCCCTCCAAGATACAATGGTTGTTGGTTCTATAAAGGTGCACTCCCAAATATAAAGCCTTTGAACAATACAAAAATTAATAATATTCTCTATTTTTCTCTCATATTCTAAGGCCAAGATATGGCCTTTATTTATAAGTGCACATGTACCTTTTCATTAGGACATGTCTTTTCACACACCTTTTCATTTATTAAACTTATAAGTATTTTAAAATATAATGTATATTTTATAAAATATGCATTATAGTGGACCAAGTTGGATTTAAAATCTAAAATCCGCTCACAATGGATTGGATTTTGGATTCACATTGTCAATTCGTCAAAATTCGATAATATTTTAAATAAAATATTTTTTACTATTCTCTAAGTTATACTATTAATTTTACCATTTACAATTAATAATAGTAAAATTTTACACTATTTAGAAAAATTATTAATTATTAGGTTGGCTCGTGGAATTTTTAGGTCATATTGGACTTTCTTTTGAAAAATGGATCTCCGGCAACTTGACACAATTACTGTACATGCTTATATCATATGAAAAAAGAGCACACATAGGATCAGCTTTCATAGGTCGTGTGGGTAGAACTCATTTGCCACAACTAAACATAATAAAATATAAAGCATATATATACACTCTACTGGATTCTTTTCCTTTATTCTTTCTTTTCTCCTTCTCAATTTTATTTTTTGGTTTGTTTTTCAAATGATCAATATTTGTATATACAATATACTTATTATTTTTGTTAAAATAAAATTTAATAACAATATTGTATAACAATTTATAAATTTTAGTCGTATATTCTTGCAGGCTAACCATGATTATTTTTGTGACTTTTTTATTTTTAATGTAATTTTAGCAAACACATTTTTTTTTATTAAAAGATGATCGCAACTACGCTAACCGTAAGCGTACGGGTCGTATCAAGTAATAAAATGATAAGAACAGATATCGTTTCACGAGGATTGAGATTCGAATTAATTACTAAGTGCTATAGCGTGAAAGGCCAATTTTATTTAAGCAAACTATATTGATTAATTATAACAGAAAATAAACTAAAACACTACTATTTTACTAATGTAGAATATAAATCAAGTTTAAGAATTAATAAAATGATGAAAATATGCAAGGATGAATTACCTAGGACCTTGATTTCGCTTATCAATCACTATGTTTCTAGTAATTGGTCATTATTATTATGTTTTGGTCCAATTCATTAATTACAAGATTTAAACAAACCTTAACACCTCTCCTACGGGTAAATCAAGGTTTTACGCATAATGACTCAAGTTGATATCTCTATCTAACTCCAATAATTATACGTTCATTACGTATTACTTGTTGTTTAATGCTTAGAACCCAATTCACCTCCCGATTTCTTGAAATCCTGAGTGTTAATTAGATTATCTAGATGTCAATTATCTCTCGATCTCACAACTATCTAGACTGTGTTTACTTAATCCAACAAACAAATTAATCTTTCCCAAGAGTTAATTTATCCATCTCCAATTTAACCAATTCATTAATTAATTAACAAATTAGAATATTAAGTAAGATAAACACAAGTGAATTAAACCATAATAACATTAATAACATACTAATTGATTAAAACATAGCTTAGACAAATATTGTATTCCATCACAATTATCATCATCATAATCATCATGTATTCCATAATCATCAATTTCAACAAATAAAGTTCAACTGAAATAAAAAATGAGAGTGATAGAGTTTAGGAAACTAGACTAGAGATCCAAGCTTCAATGATCCTCGTAATGTCTTCTTCCAAAGGCTCCAACTTGAATCAATCCACTTCTCTCCTGAGAATCTTCTCTTCGTTCTTCACCTTCTCTCACTCAAAAACCTCAATTTTCTATCCTTGGTTACTTGGTTCTAGGTGGCTATAATTCCCAAAACATATAACCTAAAAGATACCAAATCAGGCAATTAGGTAATGATCTCACGACCAAAAAACGTCCAAGAACGTCCAGGCAGCACCAGGGGGCCTAAATTCGCGCGCGAGCACAATGGAACAGAATGGGTGGCCTGGCCGTGTGCCTTGGTGGCGCTGTCATGCTACGCTCATGGCCAAAAATACCCTTAGACCGCGAGTATGGTGATAAGTGTCTTAAAGTACATCATTCACATATATTTTACAAGACATTATTACATCACTTTTGAATTTAATGTCCCTTTTTGTGCATACATTGTGAAATTTCATTGCCATACTTTTAATTTGCATGTTTTCATGGTCAAGAAATCAAATACATGCAAATATGTATAATTGTACAAGATGGCATGAGTATCATACTTGTATTAAGTATTTAAGTGGTGTATTTTTGTGTATAGGTGTTAAAGGAGTGCAAGTTGCAATTAAAGATTTAAAGTATCCACTTGCATACAACTCACTTAAGCATGACTCACTTTCATGGCCATAACTTTGTATAGACATCTTCAAATGGCATGATTCTTTTGGCAAGTGAAAGATAACTCAATTATACATAATTCACGTGCAGATAACATTTGCAAATTCAAAATGGGTAGGCACCGAAAGTGTGAAGGAACGTAATTGAGCATTGTTCATCCATGTGCAACCTGGACCAACGAACACCTTTCTGTTTTTTGGCCATAACTTTCTGAATACACCATCAATCAAGTTGATTCTTAACGTTATGGAACCAGGAGGAAGACAAGTAAAATGTTCATGTTATCCATATGTTCCAGATCGTGCATCTGGGCTGTCTAAGATGGACATCATTTAGACAATGTCTGTCAAAATGGCAATTTGAGCATGCTTTAATCTTTCGACCATATCTCATGTTACCGACATCGAAATGACATGATTCTTAAAGTATGAGAACGCTTATTCAATTATTCAAACATTGTATGAAGACTACTTTCTCTAATTCGGCATGAGAGACAGCCATAAGTGAGCTACAATCTGGCAGACAGAGATATGATGAAACTGCAACATGCATGTGTCTTCACATGTAAGCATCCTTTATCCTGCCTATATAAATGGTGGTTTTGAAGAGGAAGGCAGGCTATTCTTGATTTCATTTCTCTTAGGTAGTTCTTTCCTTATTTTATTTCTTTGCTTATTGTAATCCAAGTGTTGTCACTCAAAAATTCGTAGCTAGTGTTTGTGTTGTTTTTGTACTCTTCATCAAGCGATTTCCACCAAAGGATTGAAGAAGACGATCAATCATTTCAAACTTAAGGGGAAATCTTCAATCAAGATAAGTTTATTTCAATCTTTGTTTGTTCTTCTATGTGTTTTGTACTTTCATACTTAATTTCATTGATTTGAACTTGATAATGGAAGGCTAAATACATAGTGGGAGTTTGGTTTAGCTACTATGATTGTGTTGGTTATTTTGTGAATTATGTTTAATGAATGTTTAAGATTATTACTTGTTCATTGTTCTTCATACCTTAGATTATGAATTATAAACTAATAATCTATTGTTTATAATAAAAGTTAACAAATGAGAATTAAGGTGTTAGAAACATCGTCTTACCTTAATTAAGCTCTATTGAACAAGTGTTTAAATTGGATCCATTGATTTGGTTTAATTTAAATAGTCATATCATTTTCTTGTAATTAATTCAATTAATTAAGTAAAAGCCTCACATCAAGGATATACTTAGTTAATTGCAAGTGAGAATTGTCATGATCATTGGATTTCTCTAGCCATAGTGAAAAAGATCAAGAATCTAAACATTGGAATAATTGTTTAATTCACTTAATATTTCAATGCATGAGTAGATAGCTAACCAACTCCCCTTTCATTTCATTGGATTTAATTTATTGTCATTATTCTTGTTTTTCTTTTATTTAAATTTAGCAAGTTAATTCATTTATTTAAATTTAGCAAGTTAATTCATTTATTTAACATCGCATGAAACTATAAATTAAGTGAGTGTTTAGGATTTTATTATTTGTTAAATTTAGTAACATAAAGAAAATTAAAAAAGAATCTAAACCACTACAATTCCTTGAGAGATCGACCTTAGGGTGAATTTATCATTAGCTATTAATGATTTGTGCACTTGCAAGCATATTAAAATTTGCACATCAAGTTTTTGGCGCCGTTGCCGGGGAATTGGCGTTTAAATTCTTTAATTGTTTTCCTTGTTGCTAAATTTTCTATATTATTATTATTTTTTCTTTTCTTCTTTTATTCATTTGCTTATTTATTTATTTGCTATTTAATAACCTTACTTGCTTCTTTATATTATTAATTGCTTATTTTGTTCATGGTAGGCTTTGCCACCTAATTTAGTTATTTGCTTTGTTAATTGCTTTTATATTTGTTATTCTTAGAGGAAGGTTTTACCGCCTCTTTTTCATTTGTATTATTATTATTGTTATTGTTCTAGCATTTTGTTTTCCTTAAATTATTTGTTATTAATTTGTTTAAATTCATGTTTTGAGTGTGCCATTTATTTTGGTCTTTGCTTTTTTTTTAAAAAAATAAAAATAAAAAATTCTTTGTTTAGTGTTTTTCTTCATTTCTTGGTATCACAATTTCTTTTTAAGTGCATGCACGGAAGAAGATCATTAAAGGGAGAACTTGTACAAGAAAACGATAACATTCAAAGAATAAGGAGAAACTTGAGAAAATTAATAGAAGAAAATCAATTACAACTTGAGGGAGAAGAAGAAATTGTTGAAACAACAAGAATGGAACCCCGGAGAATAGTTGCAAGGCAAATGGTGATGAAGGAATATGCAAGGCCAATCATTGACAATTCAACATCTTGCATACAATTACCGGCTGTAGCACGAAACTATAAGATCAAGAACATACATTTTTCTATGTTACGTTATTTTTATGGAATTCTTAACGAAGACCCTTTGATTTTCATTAGGGATTTTTACGCAACATTGCAAACTTTTCCTTTGCAAGGGTTGACCGAGGATCAACTAAGGATGAGATGTTTTCCCTATACACTAAAAGATAGAGCTAAAGCTTGGTTGATGACTCTTCCATCTGGATCTTTGACTACATGGGATGCAATCTACAACAAATTCATGGGAAAATTCTATTCCCACCAAAAAACCACTGAGTTGAGGACTAAGATTGCCACTTTTTCTCAAATGGAGGGAGAGCCCTTCCATGAGGCATGGGACCGATTCAAGATGATTCTCATCCAATGTCCTCACCATCACTTTCCATTACAGCTACAAAATCAATTTTTCTATGATGGACTGACATAACAATGTCAATATACCGTTGATAATGCCGCTGGTGGAGCAATGGGAGAAAAAATTGCTGATGAGACGTATGAATTGTATGAAATGCTTAGTGCTAATTCCCAACAAAAGAGTGCAAGAGGAAGAAGAGTTGGGGTAAATGAGTTGAGCTCTAACAATGAAATGGCAATGCAACTTGCTGAATTGACTAAGCAAGTCAAACTTCTCTCAACTAATATCCAACCGAATCACAAGGTATCTGGAGTTTGTGGTGTTGATGGGCATAATGCCAACACTTGTTCTTCGTCTTATGATTCTTATATAGATGGTGAACAAGAACAAGTTAATTTGATGGAGTCTTACCAACCTAGGCCAAGACATGATCCTTTTGCCAACACATATAACCCTGGGTAGAGAAATCATCCAAATTTCTCTTGGAAGACTGACAACAAGCCAACATATGCTCAAAACTCAAGACCAATTCAACATCAAAGACAAACCAACCACTTGATCAACCTAGAAGACCAACCTTGGAAGAGATTTTGAACACTTTCATTCAAGGTAGTAAGGAGAACCATGAAAGACATAACCAAAGATTAGATTCCTTAGAATCTTCTATGAAAATGGTGGAAATGCAAGTTGGGCAACTTGCGGAACATATGCAAGGACATCAAAAAGGAAAATTACCTAGCCAACCTGAGCAAGCAAAAGCCATTATCGTCCTTCGAAGTGGTAAGATTATTAACAAAAGTTTTGATGATGAAAGTTCTAATGACTTTCCATTTGATACAGGAGAAGAAAAAAGTGAGTTAGAAGTTTCTAATAAAGGACAAGCTAAGGATCCTCAATCTTCTAAGCCTTCCGAAAAAATCGAAGAGAAAAAGTCACTTCCAACTCCATCACTTCATAAGGCAACCGAGCCTTATAGACCACCAATTCCTTATCCTAATCGTTTACGGGATAATAAACAGGATAAGCAATTTTCTGAGATTTTTTACATGCTTTCTAAAGTTAATATTAACTTACCTCTTTTGGATGTTATTAGGAATATACCATAGTATGCAAAATTTTTCAAGGAACTCAACACCAAAAATAGGAGATATGAGAACAATGAAAAAGTTATGGTTTCAGAAGTAGCTAGTGCAGTGCTTCAACAAAATTTGCCTCCTAAATTGAAAGATCCAGGAAGCTTCAACATTAGCATTACAATAGGAGATAAGAAGATCGCTAAAGCTATGCTAGACTTAGGAGTAAGTATCAATCTCATGCCATATTCAATATATTTGCAACTAGGTCTGGGAGAACTTAAACCAACAACTATGACACTTCAACTTGCTGATAGGTCAGTTAAATATCCAAAGGGAATAGTTGAAGATTTGTTGGTACAAATAAACAAGCTTATTGTACCTGTGGATTTTGTGGTTTTGGAGATGGAAGAAACCTCATCTAAGGATAAAGAGCATACAATTCTTCTTGGTAGACCGTTCATGGCAACAACCAAGACAATTATTGATGTCCATAATAAGAGGTTAACGATGACAATTTTAGAGGAAACTGTACAATTTAAAGTGTTCAATTCTTTACCAATTCCTTCTATTTCTTCTAATGATGAGTGTTCTTTTATTGATAGTTTTGACTTACTTGTTCATGACATTTCTTTTGCAGGAAAAGATAGAGGATAAGCTTGAAGTGCCACTTGTTGTTGAAAAGGTAGAAGGAATACTTAAAGAAGAAACTAAAAGGTATCATGAGATGCTAGACAAAGCCATACCAATTTCACCACAAGAAGAGCCTAACAAACCCTTAGATTTGCCAAAGTCATTACCTAGGAAAAAAATCACTCCACCTAAGCTTGACCTTAAAGAATTGCCTCAGTACCTTAAGTATATATTTTTAGGAGAGCGGGACATATACCCTATTATCATTGCATCTACCTTAACCCAAATCCAAGAAGAGAGAGTTGTGAGGGAACTTACCCGACTTAAGAAAGCTATAGGTTGGAGCATAAATGACACTAAAGGTATTAGTCCTGCTATGTGCATGCATAAAATTATTTTAAAGGACGATGCCAAACCAGTGAAAGAAGCCCAAAGGAGACTAAACCCTAATCTACAAGAGGTAGTAAAGAAAGAAATTTTGAAACTCTTAGATGCAAGGGTAATATACCCTATTTCTGACAGTAGATGGGTTATTTCGGTTCATGTTGTTCCTAAAAAATCAGGCATTACCGTGGCGAGGAATGAAAATAATGAGCTAGTGCCTACTAGGATAACTACAGGGTGGAGAATGTGCATTGATTATAGGAAGTTGAATTCGGCTACAAAAAAAGATCATTTTCCACTTCCTTTTATTGATATGATGTTGGAAAGATTAGCTGGACATGATTTTTATTGTTTTCTTGATGGTCTTTCAGGTTATTATCAAATACCGATTGCACTAGAGGATCAACAGAAGACAATGGACATTTGCCTTCAGAAGGATGTCATTTGGTTTGTGCAATGCACCTGCAACATTCCAAAGATGCATGATGTCAATTTTCTCAAATATGGTGGAGAACTTCATTGAGGTATTTATGGATGATTTCTCAGTTTTTGGAACCTCATTTAATGATTGTTTGCATAATTTAACTTTGGTACTTGAACGATGTATTGAGTGTAATTTGACACTTAGTTGGGAAAAAAGTCATTTTATGGTGCAACAAGGCATTGTATTAGGGCATGTTGTTTCTAGTAGAGGTATTGAAGTTGATAAGGCAAAAATTGATTTGATTGCTAAATTACCACCCCCTACTTCAATCAAGGGAATTAGGAGTTTCTTAGGACATGCTGGATTTTATAAGCGATTTATTAAAGATTTCTCTAAAATAAGTCGTCCATTATGTAGCTTGTTGTCTAAAGATGTTCCTTTTGTTTTTTATGATGATTGCCTTGTTGCCTTTAATACTTTGAAAGAAAAATTAACATCAGCACCTATTATCATAGCACCCAATTGGTTATTACCTTTTGAGATTATGTGTGATGCATCTGATTATGATATAGGGGCTGTTTTGGGGCAAAGAGTGGAAAAGTATTTACATGTAATTTATTATGCTAGTAAAACACTTAATGATGCCCAACTAAATTACTCCACCACTGAAAAAGAGTTTTTAGCTGTCGTGTTTGCATTGGACAAATTTAGGTCTTACTTGGTAGGATCTAAAGTCATTATACACTCAAATCATGCCGCATTGAAATATTTATTGACTAAACCAAATGCAAAGCCAAGACTAATTCGATCGGTATTACTTTTGTAAGAATTTGACCTAGAAATAAGGGATAAGAAAGGTAGTAAAAATGTTGTTGTTGATCACCTTTCTAGGTTACTTTCAGATTTTAGCACGCATGAACACAAAGAAGAAAAATCAATTGTTGAAACTTTTCCTGACGAGCAATTGTTTGCTTTAGGTCATGAACCTTGGTATGGTAATATTGTCAATTACCTTGCTTGTGGTGTGTTGCGACCTAACCTCTCTTTTTAAGAAAAGAAAATATTCTTATTTTCTTGCAGACAATATTTTTGGGATGATCCGTATTTGTTCAAGCTTTGCCAAGATCAAATCATTCGAAGATGTGTGCCTGAGGATGAGCATGAGAGTATCCTAACTTTTTGCCATGAGCTTCATTGTAGAGGTCATTTTGGTGGTAAGAAAACAGCTCTCAAGGTATTGCAATCTGGTTTTTATGGGCCAACTCTCTTTAAAGATGCTCATAATTTTTGCATGTGTTGTGATAAATGTCAAAGGAGTGGTAACATTGGTAAAAGAAATGAGATGCCCTTAATGAATAATCTTGTTGTTGAACTTTTTGATGTATGGGGCATTGATTTCATGGGACCTTTTCCACCTTCACTTGGTTTTGAGTACATATTAGTTGCGGTTGATTATGTTTCCATATGGGTTGAGGCTATACCAACCCGAACCAATGATGCTAATTGTGTTGTGAAAGTTTTTAAGGATGTGATATTTAGCAGGTTTGGGACACCAAGGCAATAATAAGTGATGGAGGAAGTCATTTTTGCAATAAACTCTTTGACAGCTTATTGAAGAAATACAACATCAAACACAAAGTGGCAACTCCATATCATCCACAAACTTCAGGCCAAGTTGAAGTTAGCAACCGCCAAATCAAGGCAATTTTGGAGAAGACTGTACGACCTTCAAGGAAAGACTGGACAGTCAAATTGAATGATGCATTATGGGCATACTGCACAGCATATAAGACACCTATTGGTATGAGCCCTTATCGATTGGTTTTTGAAAAAGCATGCCACTTACCTGTTGAGCTTGAGCATAAGGCATATTGGGCAATTAAAGAGTTGAACATAGACGTGGAAATGGCAGGAGAGAAACGTTTGCTTCAACTTAACGAGTTAGAAGAGATTCAAGATAAGGCCTATGAGAATGCAAAGATCTACAAAGAATGCACCAAGTGTTATCATGACAAAGGCCTAATTCCTAAGTCTCTTCATCCTGGAATAAATGTTCTTTTATTTAACTCTCGTCTTAAACTGTTTTCAGGAAATTTGAGGTCAAAATGGTATGGACCATTCCCAATAGTCCGAGTTTTTTCCCATGGTGTGGTAGAGTTATTAAATCCGAAAACTCAAGCGACATTCAAAGTAAATGGGTATCGTGTGACGCCATACTTGGAGGGAGTTCATAAAAAGGGGGAGGTGGAATACATTGAGTTGTGCAATCCTTGACAAGAAACTGCAATGTCTTGCTAAGACGTTAAAAAAAGCGCTTAGTGGGAGGCAACCCACTCATGTTTGGTAATATTTTTGCCTTTTTCTTTTCTTTTCTAATTAAAAAAAAAGAGAAATTTTGCAACATCAAGAATATAAGCCCTTCAAATTTCCAGGTGACATCTACACCCTTCTTTTATTCTTATTATGTCCTTTATGTATTTCTCATATCATATCTTTTAAACATTGAGGACAATGTTTCGTTTTAGTTGGGGGGTGAAGTGTCTTGTTTAAAAAAAAAAAAACAGAATTTTCAAGTTTTTTTTATGGCAATCATCCTTTGTTTAGATAAATAACATATCATGTTTTCTTGAATTGCATGTTAAGGTTAGTTCTAATAAGGAAACTAAAGTTTGATGAGTGAAATGAACCTAGTTGTTGGAGGAATTACATGCCATTTAATTTTGTTCCAAGTGAGTTTTGAGCTTATTTTCTTTTTCTTTGGAGAGTATCCCTTTGGCCTATAATTCACGGATTTTTTTTCTTTTTTTCTTATTTTTCTTTAATGATCTCTACATTTGAATTTTCAACTAATACTAAAAAAAATAAAAAAAATAAAAAAATATTACATGTTGCTATATTATATTGTAAAGCCCATTGAGCTAGTTAAGATGGATAGCTATCATATTTCTTAAAAAGTGATAAAAGGCATTTTTTTTGGATCCGTTTGAGCTTTTGAAGCCTACCTTTTAAAATATTTTTCCTTAGAAAGCCCTTTGAGCCATTAAATAAAAGACTTTTCATTTGTTAGCCTTTTTACCTTACCCAACTCCACTTTTGGAGTATTACCCATTTAGTTTTTGTTTTTATTTAATTCACTACCATTTTATGTTTGAGAAATGTTTGTATCTCATAAAAAAAGGATGGTGCAAAAAAAAATGAAAAAAAAAGAAAAATAAATAAATAAATAAAAAGAAGAAGAAATTTTCAAGATGATTTATATACTTTTATATTGAAACCCAAAAAAAAAATGGTAAAAGTATACAAGTTTTATACTTTCCAAAAAAAAAAAGTAGAAATAAAAATGTTCATGACGCATCATCTTATTATGTTCAAGATATCTAATTTCTCAAACATATGACTTTGTTTACTCCTTTTCCTTATCTTTTGATAACCTTGTCCCAAACCTACATTACGTCCCGATAAAAGTCCTTCTTGATTTTGAGAGATTGTGGTTTGAAATATATACTTAGCAATAAGGGCCGAAAAATATGGTATCATTAAAAAAAAAAGAGATAGAGGTATTTGTTGATCATTCTTTTAGAAAATATCATTTAACTTTTATTTGAAACTTGAGGCCATCTTTCTTCTTTCAATTGGGGTGTGAGACTTGAAATCATCCTTGTTTTATTCTTGCCTTCCATTCCATATTTATGAATGACATTATCCTATACATTATTAGACTAATAATCTAAGGTATGAAGAACAATGAACAAGTAATAATCTTAAACATTCATTAAACATAATTCACAAAATAACCAACACAATCATAGTAGCTAAACCAAACTCCCACTATGTATTTAGCCTTCCATTATCAAGTTCGAATCAATGAAATTAAGTATGAAAGTACAAAACACATAGAAAAATAAACAAAGATTGAAATAAACTTATCTTTATCAAAGATTTCCCCTTAAGTTTGAAATGATTGATCGTCTTCTTCAATCTTTTGGTGGAAATTGCTTGATGAAGAGTACAAAAACAACACAAACACTAGCTACGAATTTTTGAGTGACAACACTTGGATTACAATAAGCAAAGAAATAAAATAAGGAAAGAACTACCTAAGAGAAATGAAATCAAGAATATTCTGCCTTCCTCTTCAAAACCACCATTTATATAGGCAAGATAAAGGATGCTTTACATGTGAAGACACATGCATGTTGCAGTTTCATCATATCTCTGTCTGCCAGATTGTAACTCACTTATGGCTATCTCCCATGCCGAATTAGAGAAAGTAGTCTTCATACAATATTTGAATAATTGAATAAGCGTTCTCATGCTTTAAGAATCATGTCATTTCGATGTCGGTAACATGAGATATGGTCGAAAGATTAAAGCATGCTCAAATTGCCATTTTGACAGCCATTGTCTAAATGATGTCCATCTTAGACAGCCCAGATGCATGATATGGAAATTATGGATAACATGAAAATTTTAGCTGTCTTCCTCCAAGTTCCATAACTTCAAGAATCAACCTGATTGATGGTGTATTCAGAAAGTTTTGGCCAAAAGACAGAAAGGTGTTCGTTGGTCCAGGTTGCACATGGATGAACAATGCTCAATTACGTTCCTTCACACTTTCGGTGCCTACCCATTCTGAATTTGCAAATGTTATCTGCATATGAATTATGTATAATTGAGTTATCTTTCACTTGACAAAAGAAGCATGCCATTTGAAGATGTCTACACAAAGTTATGGCCATGATAGTGAGTCATGCTTAGGTGAGTTGTATGCAAGTGGATACTTTAAATCTTTAATTGCAACTTGCACTCCTTTAACACCTATACACAAAACTACACCACTTAAATACTTAAATGCAAGTATGATAGTCATGCCATCTTGTACAATTATACATATTTGCATGTATTTGATTTCTTGACCATGAAAACATGCAAATTAAAAGTATGGCAATGAAATTTTACAATGTATGCACAAAAAGGGACATTAAATTCAAAAGTGATGTAATAATGTCTTGTAAAATATATGTGAATGATGTACTTTAAGATACTTATCATATGGCATTGTCGCACCATGGCATGACGCAGACTTTGGATTCCTTGCATTTTGGTCCCTACATCTTTGCATTTTGGTCCGTGTTTCTTTTCCGACTTTTTCGACATTGCTTTCTCGAGTTAATTTCATCTTGAATCCTGTTTGCTATCTTTTCTATACAAAGCACTAAAAATCGACAAATATTTACTAAGCTTGAGGATTTATAAAACAATTCAAATCCTAAAGTGTTCGATAAGTTTATTTGGATCAAGTTACATTAAGTTGAATTTAAAACCTTTTTTTAATGGATCGGGTCGAATCAAATTGTAACATTTGATGGATCAAATTGTATAGAAAAAATGTCGATCCATTAAGTGATTGATGGAATATAGATTTAGTAAAATCCGTCCAATCCAATCCGTTGAACACCCTTACATATAGCAAGCAATATATAATATAATATTGTCAATTAAGTTAGAATAATACATATGATCACTTTTGTTACTAATGTATCAAGTGTTTTTATTATCTAATTCAAATGCGGACACTTCGTACATAATTTGACATAATGAAACCAATAAATTATTAGAAAATATTTAATTATATAGTTTTTGTTAATAATGGCCCATAGAATTTTAATTAATTAATTTGTATCACAACGCAAGATCAGAAGCAATAGATCTCGTGTGATCTGAAAACCAAATGAAGCCACTATTTTATATCTATTTTTTCCACCTTATTAGTAATATTTATCAAAATTTATTTTTGCTCAAAATCCTGCAAAGATTCCTAAAGACTTGGGAAATCAATATATGAATAGATTATGTTGGGTTTTAATTCTTGACTTTATATTGGACAAGTTCGAAAGCTAGGCCCACATTACAGAGAGAAAAAATCAATCTGAAGATGAACCTTAGACTAGTGTTCCTTTTGCTAAGGCACAAGTAGAGATGGCAAAACGGGCAGACCGGGCTGAGCACAGCACGGCCCAGCTCGTAAATAGTGTTGACACGGCCCGACACTATTCACGAGCTGGGTCAAGAAAAAAAGCCCATGGCCCGTGACGTGAACAGTGTTTGTATAGTCATGGGCCGAAAAAAATATATATGGATTACTATTTAGCTCATGAACAGTCAATTTTAATTACTATTTATTATGAACAGTGACACTGTACAGCCTAATGAGCTGCATTTTGACGAACCGGGCCGACACGATATGAACAGTAACTGTACTATGGCCCGGACTAGGCTTATATATTTTATTGTGCATGTCGTACTGGCCTGGAACGGCCCATTTGCGACCTCTAGGCGCAAGCCTAATAAATCATTTTGGTCTAATTCAAAAGCCGGCCCTTTAGAATTAAAGACAAACCCAAATTATCAAGAATTTTATTAAAATCAACTAATTATAAATAAGTTACCTATAAAATATCAAGTAGTTATAACTAATGCAAAAATTCTGAGTTTTTATTTTTAAATTATAATAAAGTAATCAAAACAAACTAATTATTTATATTGGGATCTAGGTGGATGGATTTGCACACGAAAATCTACTCTAAATACTCTTTATAAAAATATATAAAGCTGAAGTTTATTTTATACACTTTTAAGTGTCTAGGTAATCCTTACCTAAACTCTTTTAATTATGTATCTAAATTTTTTACATGCATCTACAAAAAAGTTCATCACACCTAAGTAAATTTTAATTATTTTTTAGAAAAATCAAATTTAATTGAAATTATAATAATTGAGAAATTTTTCCATATTTTATGTGATATATAGTTTTTTTTTTAAAAAAACATTTAAATCTTCTCAAAAGTTGAAATTATGATAAAATAACTTTGATATTAAAGAGATACTATTTAGATTTATGGTAGACGATTATATTCAATATGAGTTTGAAGAGTAAAGTCACATAGGTTGAGTTGTACCCTTAATAGTAAATTACATAATGAATATTTTTTGTGATAATTTTTTTTAAAAATTTATGTGCTTAGAGTAAGTTTTATGATATAAACAGACTCACTCTTTATACAATAGAACTTAAAAATTGATTATAAACAACTATTGTAACAAATATAATCAATTAAAGTATGGAATTACTTATTAAATTAATTTTAAGCAAAACTATCTAACATGCAAGTTTTTTACTTTTAGAAATAGTATTTTCAAACATTATTTTTATGACCAACCAACCAAAGAACGTGAGTTAGAGCCTCGCGTTATACAAAATTTAGGACTCTCTTATTATTTATGGTTATAAGTATCCCTACGCGAGAGGTTTATTATTTTTTCTTTTTTTAAAAAAAGTAAAGAGCTACTAATATTAAAGTTAAATTGAATAGATTATTTCACATCAAAATTCAATAAAATTAAGACTTAGGATTCAATTGGGTACTTGATTTAATATTAACTTATATTTACACACGAGATAGGCAAAAATAAAGTATGATTTTTCTTTTATGTTCATACAAAGTCAATATATACTTTTATATCTTGATAATCATATTTAAAAAATTTCAACAAACATGGTAAAAGATGAATAAGAAAAGTATGAATTTAATGTGTTTTAGTTTTTTGTTTTAGTAACTAGCTCAATTCTTGATGTCAAGAGTATTATTTATTAATTCAAATATTAGTTTCATAAATAATTAGAAGTTTTCCCATCAAATTAATTAAACTTAGTATATATACGTTTTTCAATATATCTTATAAATTAACGCCATTTCTTCTACTATAAATTAGCATCCCTTTCAATCATTCTACTCATCAAATAATTAAAAGCAAAAGAAAGAAAAATATCTACTTCTGAAATGTATATAAATACAATATTACTGTTGGCCTATAAGCATCATGGTGAGCAGCATCATAATTGATCTGTCGATGATGATGACGAAGGTTATTGGCTTTATGATGATGTTGTCAATATCATTGATGTTTGGTGATTCACATACAGTAGAAGAAAAACATGTGTCTGCATATGCGCCTCTATCACCAAGACTTCGATTCTTTTACAAGGAATGTGAAGATGCTTTATCACATGACTGTGGAAGAGATCTTGCTGCCACCATTTATAAAAATGGAACACTCTCTAATACTTGTTGTAAAAAGCTTGTTATTGCAGGAAAACTTTGCCATAATCGCTTTGTCCTCATATCCCTCTTCAGACACAATCAAACCTCTCCACTACAAGTTTTAACTAAGAGTGCGAAAGTTTGGGAATTGTTAAGAAAATTAGTTCTTGATATCTTGAATAATGAAATAATACAATGGTTAGCCTTTATATAGGCAAAGAAAAGAAAACCTAATAAAGAAAGGGAAAGAAATCCTTGAAAAGAAAGAAAAAGAATTCAAATGAAATAAGGAAAATATAAAACATAATATTGTTTTAACAGTCCCCCTCAAACTCAAGATGGCGGAGTAGAAGTGATCTTGAGTTTGAACACCAAATCACGAAAACAACCTCGATGATGACTTTTGGTGAATAGGTCTACTGGTTGATCCAAAGAGGAGATTGAGCGAAGAACAATAGTTCCTTGAGTGATATGCTGACGAATGAAATAACAGTCAACTTTAATATGTTTTGTACGCTCATGGAAGATATCATTGTGAGAAATCTAAATAGCACTACTATTATCATAGGCAAGAGGAGTGGGACCAGAGTGAGGAACACCCATATCCCTGAAAAGCCAATAAAGCCAAGTAATTTCTTGAGTAGTATTAGTAAGGGCACAGTATTCAGCCTCTGTGCTAGATCGTGCAACAACAGTCTGCCTCTTACAACGCCAGGAAATAAGAGAATCTCCAAGGAAAACACAAAAACCAGTGGTAGAGTGTCAATCAGTAGGATCACCAGCCCAGTCTACATCTGAAAAGGCACGTAACTTTAGAGATGAATGAGCAAAGAAATGAAGTCCATGAAATAGAGTGCCCTTGATGAAACGAAGGATGTGAAGAACAGCTGCGTAATGAGGAGAGCGAGAAGCAAACATGTACTGACTCACAATATGACCAACATGAGAGATGTCAGGTTGAGTAACCGTAAAGTAAACCAAACTACTAACCAACTAGCGATAAAGAGTGGCATCCTTAAGTAGAACCCTATCAAGGGGTGTAAGTTTGGCATTTGGCTCTAATGGAGTAGATGTGACTTTACTATCAGTTAAACCAGCTCAAGCAAGGAGATTTGAGGCATATTTTGCCTAAGAAAGATAATAGCCATCAACGTTAAAAAGTATCTCCAAACCAAGGAAGTAATTAAGTTGACCAAGATCTTTCATCTCAAAGGGTTTCTGAAGTGAGATCTTTAATGCTGATATCCCATCAATATCATCGCCTGTAATGATCATATCATCCACATAAAGTAAAAGAAGAATACACCCATGATTTGTGTTGTGAATAAAGAGAGCTGTATCATAAGAGTTGGAACAAAAACCAAGTTGCTAAATGATAGTGCTAAATTTGGCAAACCATGCTCGAGGAGCCTGCTTGAGACTATACAAGGCACGACAGAGTTTGCAGACTTTATGTGACGGATGAGCATATCCTGGAGGAGGTTTCATATAAACATCTTCAGTGAGATCACCATTAAGGAAGGTATTTTTTACATCCATTTGAGATAGTGTCCATCGACGTATTGCTGTCACTGCCAAAAGGCTTCAAACAGATGTCATACGAGCAACTGGGGCAAAGATTTCTTTATAGTCAACTCTATACTCTTGATTGAATCCCTTAGCAACCAGTCTGGTTTTATTTCATTCAATAGAGCCATCAGCTTTAGTCTTGATTTGTAAACCCATTTACAGTCAATAGCAGATTTCTGAGAGGATAGATCAACTAAGTCTCATTTATGTGATTTTTCAAGAGCTTATAGTTCTTCTGCCATTGCTTGCTACGAAACATGATTAGAACTAGCCTCGGAATAGGATTGAGGCTTATACAAAGAAAGAGTAGTAGAAAAGCAATGATAATCTCGAACGTGAATGGGGAGTTCTTTTACCCGATTGGATTATTGAGGGGTAGGAGGAAGATTGGAGGAGGTAGATGGGGGGACAGTTAAGGTGTTTGATGTGGACCCGGAAGGCAAAGTCGTCTGCTCAAGAGCAGGCAAGAGTTCAGTGGACATATCTGCTAAGGACTCATTAGAATTACCTGGATCAGTGTTATCAGGAAATAGTTCTATAGACTCTTGAGTAAAGAAAGGAGTAAGGTTAGGTTCAAAACTGAATTTGGACATAGAGAAGAATAGTTTGTGTTCCCAAAAGACCACATGTCTAGAAATACAAAGCCGATTAGACACAGGATCCCAAAATCGATAACCTTTGTGATCAATCCCATATCCTAGAAAACAACATAAGCGAGCTCGAGGTTCTAATTTGGTATGCTCATGAGGTTGGAGAAGAACAAAGCAAGCACAACCAAATACTTTAAGAAGATTATACTTAGGAGGAGTCTCATAAAATCGCTCGTAGGGAGATTGATTACCAACGACTAGGGAAAGAAGACGATTGATAATGTAAGTAGCTGTGAGAGCAACTTCTCCCCAAAAGCGTTCTAAGTAGGAGGCAGCAATGAGAAGTGCACGAACAATTTCAAGGATATGTCTATGTTTTCGTTCAGCTCGACCATTTTGATGAGAAGTGCTCGGACAAGAGCGATGACAAAGGGTTCCATTAGTTTGCAGGAGGTCTAATAACTCATAAACACTATATTCCATAGCATTATCAGTGTGAAAAATTTTAATAGAACATGAAAATTGTGTTTTGATCATTTTAATATTTATTTACGATTCACTGGTGGGATCTGGTTGTTGCTTTGCTTGGGGTTCCTTCCTTTATACTACGGCTGAGGTTGTTTTACATGTTACTTCTTTTAGCTATGTTCTAGGCTTCTGTTGCTTTGTACTTGTGGCTATTTCTCTTTTGGTTTTATTGTGTTTGTTAAAGAGTCCAGTTTCATGACTCCCCTTTATTTTTCTTTTTTTAAATGTAAGAGGAGTGAGTAAATCCCAAATACATAATTTTTTTTACCTCTTATATACCTCGGTCTCAAAATCAGGCAAGCACCAAATAAGTGGAATCAACCACCTAAGCTGAGCACTCTGAAGCCCCCCATTATTAATTTTTATTGCTCTCGGTTTATATTTTTTCTTTCATAAAATTGGTTTATCTTAGGACTTAAAAAAAGGGATGGTTTGTTTTATTGATTGAAACATTTAAAAGGCGGAAATATGAATAAAACACTTAAGTATATATTTAAATGATATCTTTTTATAAATTTAAATATATAATAAAGTATTTTATTTTTTATTAAAAAAACTAAAAATCAATACTTTATATTTGAACTTCTATAAATTTTGAGTGTTGAATAAATAATAATTCATCTCAGGAAAATAAGTAAAATGATTCAAACTCATACATATAAACAAAAATTATGTTTGTGAATTTCGTTCTAGTTTATGCTATTTTATGATATATATATATATATATGTGTGTGTGTGTGTGTGTGTGTGTGTGTGTGTGTGTGTATGCGCGCGTATATGTGTACGTATGGAATAAATTAATGCATGTTTGTTATAGTTTATAAGAGATAAATCAGTAACTCTGCAACTTTGCATATTTTTTTACACTATTTATAAGTCGTTGGAAATAAATATTTTAAACGTTCAGATTTAATCTAAGACATTAAACATACTAGATTAATTTTAACTATTAGAAGTGTTTAGATTTAACAATGTATAAATGATACAAAAAATTATGTAAAATCAAGTGACATGGATCCTTTTCCTTATATACATACATACATACATACATATATATATATATATATATATATATATATTTATAAACCAATGAGAGAACTTGAATTGAAATTTTTACTAAGAGTGAGAAAGTTTAGCACAATTGTGTTGCAGATGCTAAAATAAATTAATTATTAATTTACTTATAATTTACTTTCATTTAATTTTGTTAGTATCTAAAGTTGTATTGTAATTATTTATAACAATACACACTTATAATTAATGTGTATTGTAATTACAAATAATTACAATACAAATTATTTCATCAATGTATTATTAAAATAATATTATTTACTTCGTTAATTTAGTTTAGATAAATATATTGTATTAATAAAATTTAGCGGTGTAACGATTTTTTTGTTGAATAATAAGTATTATATAAGAGTGTAACTGTTAGTTTTCAATAAATTAAGACTTTTTAAGGTCTTTTTAAAATTACTATAACTAATAAGAGTATTAAACCAAATCTTTGAGATTAAAATTCTCGCTTATTTTAATTTTGAGATTTTTCTCATAACCAAAATTTTCAAAAAATAGTAATATGCATATAATTTTGGGCTATACTAAATAATCCCCTTAGTTTTAAAAACTTGGCAATAACCCCTGGGTTAGTATGAAGTTAATGATATATATGTGTGTGTATATATATATATATATATATATATATATATGTATATAAGCTAAAATAACTCTTAGGGATTGGATTTAAAAGAAAAACATTTCTTAGTAGTTGTTATGCTAATCTTCTTACTGTAGAAAAATGTTGCCATGATGAGCTTCTTGTGCTACCGTACAGTTTTTACATACAATGAGAGAACTTGAATTGAAACTTTCACTAAGAGTGAGAAAGTTTAGCAGGATTGTGTTGCACATGTTGCTTCCAAAAATTAACCCCTAGTCCTCTACTTAATTATCTCTCCGACGTACATAGAGCAAACAATATATAATATAATATTTTTCAATTAAGTTAGAACAATACATACGATCACTTTTTATTAGTTTTCTATTATTATTAATAATTTTAAAAACTATGAATGAATGTTTAATAGTTGCATATACGCACTATATGGTAAGAAAGAGATTTCAACTTATTGTAAAAATTTTAAATAAGAGATAATAATAATTAAAGACTACATCATCAAAAGTTAATGCATATATAATGCAAAATTTTTCACGCCCAAAAAGGAAGTTAAATAAGGGAGAAACAAGAATAGTAAAGTTTGATTGTAAAGATAAATATAAAGATTTTAAGAGTTTTTGGTTTGATCTAACAAATCCCTTCCTATTTTATGCACAAAAGAGTTAAATATTGCACCGTTGCATTAAAAACTAGTACTATAAGTAGTGCACAGAGACATGTTATTTTCACACAAAAACATTAACCAACTAGCAAGCCCTTTGGAATTATCAGTTGAAACGATATGGCTCAAATCAAAATTTTCTCAATCGTTATCGTTGCAGTCCTCTTACTAAGCATCAGTATGTTTGTTTGATTCTCATTTTCCTCACTTTCTTTTCATGTAATATTTCAAAACATATATGTTTATCTTTTTGTTTCTAATTAATTGTTGATCGATAAAATTGATTCATTAGATTGTAAAATTATGATTAATTCCTTTTCTTAAAATTTGGGTACACGTTCAAATTGCAAAGAAGTGAATGGTTCAAAATACTATAGAAACCATCCAGATCAGGGACCTTGTCAACCAGGTAAAGATGATGCTCCTAGTACGGGTAAATGCTGGAAATTTTGTGACACTGAATGCAAAGGTGCACTCTGCAAAAAGGATGGTAGTAAACATGTTTGTCATTGTATGTGCTAATTAATAATCTCTTTTTAATTTTACAAAGAAGTTAATTAGGATGTAATATCAATAAAATTTCCAATCATTGGAGATGAGATTGACAATAATTATTATATGACTGAGTATCTAGTATTAATTTGTTCTTGCAAAACCAATCCCATATGTTGACATCCCCATTAAGATAATATAAAACAATCAAACAATAGAACCAAATAAATAAATTAATTAAAACAAAGTTATCTAGTTTGTATTATTGAATATAACATAAAATCTTTACTAGAGCAAAAAGTCTTATCTTTACTAGATCTCGTGCCGAAATCGTATGAAGCGATTAATTTATATTTATCTTTTTCTCTTTACTATTAATATTTGCCAATACTAATATCTGCTCATAATCCTGCAAACATTCCTAAAATCTTATGAATTCAATATACCAACATATTATGTTTTGTTTTAATTCCCGACTTTATTTATCCGATTTGTAAGACAACTTCGAAAGCTAGGTCCAAATTAAAGAGAAAAAAAATTGATTGACATGGGTAAAGAGATAATCCAAGAGGACCCTTGGACTAATATTCTTCTCCCTAAGGCAGAAGTCTAGGTCAAATTCAAAAACCAGTTCACTAGAATTAAAGACAAACCCAAAATTTTAAGGCATATTCTTTGATAATTTTTTTTTAAATCAACTAAACCCTCATAGTTATTATTGAATTACTTGTAAAATACAGGACTCATGTTATTTGTGATTATAAATCTCTCTATGTGAGAGGTTAATTTTTTTTTTCAAAAAAGTAAGGAGCTCTTACTCTTAAAATTAAATTGGATAGGTCATTTTACATCAAAATTCAATAAAATTAGAGGTAGGGATTAATAGTAACAGATCTCGTGTGGAAACCCTTGAAGAGATTTATTTAATATTTAATTATTTTTTCTTTAGCATTGAATGCGTTAAAGATTGACATAAACTCTAGAATGCTAAAATAAATTAATTATTAATTTATTTATAATTTACTTTTATTTAATTTTTTTACGTAGTTAAAGTTATAAACATGTATTGTTATAAATAATTACAATACAAATTATTTCATCAATGTATTACTAAAATAATATTTTTTATTTCATTAATTTGTTTTAGATAAATATATTTTATTTTACCAAATTTTAGAGACGTAAGGATTATTTTTTGTTTAATAATTAGTATTATACAAGAGTATAATTATTAGTTTTCAATAAATTAAGTCTTTTTGAGGAATTTTTAAAATTACTATAACTAATAAGGATATTAGACCACATCTTTGAGATTAAAATTCTCGCTTATTTTAATTTTGGAATTTTCCTCATAACCAAAATTTTCAAAAAATAGTAAATAATATCCCTACAGTTTTGGGCTACACTAAATACTCCCTTAGTTTTAAAAAATGGGCAAATACCTGCGGGGTTATTTTGCGGTTAATGTGATATATATGCTGAAATAACTCTTAGGGATTGTATTTAAGGAACTAGACCTTTCTTAGAAGTTGTGGTAGAAAATGTTGCCATGATGGGCTTTTAATGCTAGCATGCACTTTTAGACACAATAAAAGAACTTTATTTGAACCTTTTTTGGTATGGTTGCAGAGCTGCTTCCAAAAATTAACCCTTAGTACTCTTCCTAATTATATATCTGACGTATGTAGAGCTAGGGATGTTCATAATCCAATTTGATTTGATCAACTATTCAGTTCAATCTATTGTAGTGGATTCATTGATTAGTGGACCGAGTTGGATTTAAAAATCTAAAATCCGCTCACAGTGAATTAGATTTTGAATTCACATTGTCAATTTATCAAAATTCGATAATATTTTAAATAAAATATTTTTTACTATTCTCTAAGCTATACTATTAATTTTACCATTTAGAATTAATAATAGTAAAATTTTATACTATCTAAAAAAATTATTAATTATTAAGTTGGCTCACGAAATTTTGAGGTCATATTGGACTTTCTTTTGAAAAATGGATCTCTGGCAACTTGACACAATTACTATACATACTTGTATCATGTGAAACACAAGCACAAATAGGATCAGTTTTCATGGGTCGTGTGGGTACAACTCATTTGCCACAACTAAACATAATAAAAATATAAAGCATATATATACAATATACTAGATTCTTTTCCTTTATTCTTTCTTTTCTCCTTCTCAATTTTATTTTTTGGTTTGCTTTTCAAATGATCAATATTTGTATATACAATATACTTTTTTTTTTTTGTTAAAATGAAATTTAATAACAATATTGCATAACAATTTAAAAGCTTTAGTCGTATATTCTTGCAGGCTAACCATGATTATTTTTGCGACTTTTATTTTTAATGCAATTTTAAAAAACACATTTTTTTATTAAAAGTTGATCGCGAATACGCTAACTACAAGCGCACAGGTCGTATCAAATAATAAAGTAATAAGAACAGATATTGTCCCACAATGTTGATATTCGAATTAACTACCAAGTGCTATAGCGTGAAAGGTCAATTTTATTTAAGCAAACTATATTGATTAATTGTAACAGAAAATAAACTAAGACACTACTATTTTACTAATGTAGAATAGAAATCAAGTTTAAGAATTAATAAAATGATGAAATATGTAAGGATGAATTACCTAGGACCTTAATTTCGCTTATCAATCACTATGTTTCTCCTAATTGACCACTATTAATGTGTTTTTGTCCAATTCACTAATCACAAGATTTAAATAAACCTTAACACCTCTCCCGAGGGTAAATTAACTATCTAGATTGTGTTTACTTAATCCGACAAACAAATTAATCTTTCCCAAGACTTAATTTATCCATTTCCAATTTAACCAATTCTTTAATTAATTAACAAATTAGAACATTAAGCAAGATAAACACAAGTGAATCAAACCATAATAACATTAATAATATGCCAATTGATTAAAACATAGTTTAGATAAGATACTTCAAGTCCCTAGATTAAGAAATCTAGCCAACCATCACAATTATCATCATCATAATCATCATATATTCCATAATCATCAATTTCAACAAATAAAGTTTAACTAAACTAGAAAATGAGAGTGATAGAATTTAGGAAACTAGACTAGAGATCAAAACTTTAATAATCCTCGTAATGTATTCTTCCAAAAAAGTAATATCCTTTTCGTAGTATCTTCTCTATTATCCTTACTTTATTTAATTTTTCACCATTTCTTTTCAATTGATTAGAAATATCTTCGATTCTAAAAAAGTAATTAACAATTGACTCGTCTTTCTTCATGTATAAAATTTCAAATTCTCCTCTCAAGGTCTAAAGACGTACTTTTTTTACTTGCTCGGTGCCTTTATAGGATGTTTGAAGTTTATCCCATGCATACTTTGCGGAAGTTTCATTTGATATCTTCTCAAAAGCATCATCATCTAATGCTTGATAAATGATATAGAGAGCTTTTTTATTTCTCTTTTTCGAGTCATTCAATGTGCCTCTTTGTGCTTAAGTCAAAACAGTAATGGCAGCATCGTCTCTAGGTTGATTATAACCTTTCTCCACGACCTCCCACACATCTTGTGCTCCAAAGAGTACCTTTATTTTTATGCTCCAATTATCATAATTGCTTGTATTGAGAATTGGAACTTGGAATGGTACCCTGCCTCCATTAGCCATAGTTTTCTAATAATATTTCGAATAGTAATATTAATATTTATATGTGTGAAAATACACACTAGAAAAATTTTCAGAAAAGACTTAAGGGATCGCAAAGGTCCCACTTAGAACCCAGACTCCTTCGGCAATCTTGGCCTTTTTGATAGAATTTCCTAAATATGTACGTAATCATACAAATATAACATTCATGTTACGAAACCGAGCTCTAATACCACTTTGTTGAAAATAAGAATTTTGTAAGGACTCAAAATACTCAAATATATTTATTTCTCACACAAATTTACAAGATTAAGCAAACACTCTCAAATACTTGAACAAAAACTCAAACTTTTATTTTTAACTTAATTCTAAAACCTTAAGGGGACAGGGGTATTTATACTTGAAGCAAATCATTCTAAACCATTGATTTAGTTTTTATGTAGAACAGAAATATTTACTTTATCTAACACACCAATATTTACTATGTCTTAGGACATTTATAATCTAGTACACCAATTTAGACAATTCAATATTCTAGATTAAGTTTACAATTCAACATAAATAAAAAATTAAATTGATAAGAATAAAAGACTTCTTAAACTAATTAAATTCTAAAATTGTCTTACATCACGTTATCTAAGCATAAATACACCTAGTCAACTCAAGCAACTTAAAGCAATCAAAACCAAAAAATAGAAGACAAGGAAGGAGGATACCTACTTAAAGAGGACAGGGAAACGATTTGGCGAGAACAATGTCCTGACGCTTTCTTGCCAAAGGAAAAGGTTTTCCTACCTTTTAGGTTACAATCTCATCGCCAAAAAATGTGAGAAATGCCCAATAAAAAAATATATAATAGATGTCATGGAGATTTAGAAAAGAAAAGCATAAGTTGGACAACATCGTGATCTTCTAAGACAGAGGAAGCGTTTAACAATGCCAGGCTATCAACCTTCAAAAAGAAAAGAGTAAATCAGAGATCCGAGGCATTTTGGACTGAAGGCAACGAAAACGGTTTCGGGAACTGCTCTCTATCATGGCCGATTTCTTTTAGACCCGAAAAGCCAGCCTTTGTGATTTGGGTAACAGGTGCTTCCACCTTAACCTTAGTGATATGATCGTAATTAACTGGTCTGTAAGACTTATAAAACTGGGTTGTATAAGGCTATTGTTACGAAATTAATTAAATTTAAAAATGACTGAGCATATAGTGGCTTAGATTTCTTTTCAGTTTCTTTTTGACAATGTATATATATATATATATATATATTAACAAAATAGCAATAGAATAGTAATGACATTAAAATAATATCAAAATAACAAAATAGCTTGTATAAGAATTGAATTGATTATAGTGATAATGACGGCAACAAGTGCAAATCCACATTGCAAAAGAATTTCAAAGTGCCAAATTATCCTAATTGACAAGACTGTTAATAATCTGATACCACACTACGTTTATTATTCATTTTTAATTATTAAGAATTGATTTTGTCCCTGGCACAATGAAGTGACTAAAAGAGCTTTTATTGGCATTTGAGGATTCCTGGGCATGCACGGGAGAGAGAGGTGTGTTTGGGATATCAATCGAAATGGAAAGTTAAATTATCAGTTAGTCTACAAAGAAATAGTTAGAATACTTTGGATCAAAGTTTTATTAGCCTCTGTATCTAGCTACTACTAAAACTAGGGACTTCATGTTGAACCCCAACTCTCGATTAGAAGCAGATGGACCTAATTCTAGTTACACGTTGGACTCGTTGTCCCCATGTCCTGTAGAAACTGATATCAAATATAACCTTACCTACAAAGAGAATAACTGATATCGGGTATAACTTTACGTATAGAGGGAGCAATTGATCGGTATAACCTTACCTATACAGAGAGTAACTGACATCACGTATAATCCTTCTTATAAAACAGGCCCGATGCACTTATCCTACTTATCTGATCATGTTATCTTTATCTAAAGTTGGACTAAATACATAAGCCTAAGCTCATAAAGGGAAAGGAATCCAATCCAACAAAAAAATCTTGTAACTATTAAATTTAATTTATAAATATATAAAATCCTAATCCATCTTCAATTAGAATTCTATTAAAATTAACATGCCAAGTCATACAGTGAATAATACACTATTTAAAAGCATAGAAAAAACACTAAAAGAACTTTTTCTCACAACTTAAAAAAAGTTACTAGTTGAGATCAAATGACAAAATCTAATATCACCAATACTGATTAAAAAGTATTAGTTTATACAAACATCTTTCTTTTTCAATTTAATATTTTTTTCAAAATTGTTAAATTAAAATTGTGTATAAGAAATTTTTAACTAGCTATCAAATATAAGTAACTGTTATATAAAAGTTAGTGTTTATGTTATATAAAATACAAGTAAAAATACATTAGATGACATTAAATACTTTTTTTTCCATTAAGTACAGGCTAAAATATGCAAAAAAAAAAAAAAAAACTGATTTTTAATAATTATTTTATCATTAATTTTGTGTTTTATAATTTTAAATGAATATATTTAGTAAAATTTATCTGAAAGAAGTACAAATTCTGTGAAGATTCAATGATTCTTTACAGATCCTTCTCTTGGATCTAAATGTATTGAAAATTTTAAATTATTATTGATAATCGTCAAACTGTCATTAGTGGTCTTCCTTTGTTTGAGAAAATGTTATAAAGTTTTCAAAATATATAAATGGAAAATAATCATCAATCATACTGATTTGAGGCAATCTAAAATGAGAATAATAATATTTTCTATGTATAAAAAGTCATGTCCCAACGAAGGGGTTGGGGCAATAATATATGGTTTTGAGTCTTTCAAAATATGAAAAATATTAATAAAATGTATTGGGGAGAAATATAAATTTTTACCATAAATACTAACATAAACTAACTTAAAACAATTTTGGCATATTTGGGAAACTTTGTTACATATTTTAGAAGTACAATGTAACAAATTTAAGCTTTCATTTGTAAATTAATTATGTAATTCATACGTACTCTAATTTTTCATTTGTATTATTTTTTTGAAAAGGGTGTTTGTAATTTGCCTTGATTAAAAAAATTTATCAAAGTTATTTCTTTATAATTATTATGAGATTTAGTGTGAGTAAATATACTTGGTATAAGGTTTGAGTGACACTCGTAAGTTACTTAGTTTGTAAACGTTCAAGAGACACCCGATCAAGTATTCTTGGTGTATGATTTGAGTGGCACCCAAAAGTTCATTTGAAATTATAATTGGTTGATTCTAAGTTTGAATGCACAAATAATGGAATCCTCAAGCTTGGTGTTTGAAGGCATGGATATAGACTGAAGATTTGCTGAATCACATAAACATTGGGTGTTATTTTTCTCTACTCTTCTACTCCTTTGATTTATGTGCTTATGTTATGTGTCCTTTGTTTTATTTTGTTGGCTTCTTCATTTAATTGCTTTTAAATAAGTCTACCCACTTGTTGAATTGTTAGAGTTCATAGCTTTTTTGTTGGCTTTAGATTTGGCAAGCACGTTGCTTATTTAGTGGAAGTAGTTATTATGCTTGTTGCTTTTACTATTTAAAGATAATGAATAAAGAAGAAAGAGGATACTCATATACAAACTTTTTTACTAGACTATTAGTTTTCAGAGGTACAGGCTCCCTCGAAAGATCGTGATATATCTTCTTCTTTGGTCTTAATTATTCAAAATAGGTAGACAAAAGCAAACATCAACTAGCTCGGTTGTACCAAAGTGGTATCAAAGCTTGGCAATGGAGCAACGTGTGGAACAATTGAAGAGGACAATGGGGTCAATTGCTGAGCAAGGAGACTCTTATGAGCATTGGTGGAGACAATCAACAAGCTTAGCATTATGATAGATGAAATTACTTCCAAACCACCTAAAACAGCAAAAAACTCTGCAGCACCAAACATCAAACAGTCGACAAAATGCTAGTGGGAGTCAAGAAGAACAGTCCAATAATTCATATATGCCAAAAATAGTGAAGGTTGATTTTCCTCGCTATAAAGGGAGAGAAGACCCATCTATGTGATTTTGCAAGACACAGCAATTTTTCTTGCTTCATGACATCCCAACGAATGATCGTGTAACATTGGTGATGTAGGACAAAATTAATATTTTATTTTTATTTAATATATTATTTTAATTTCTTAGTTTTCTTAATTTGGTAAGAATTTGTTTTCCATATTATGATTGGCTTAATTTGTTTTCCTTATTAGGGTTGGCGTAGGTTGTTTTCCTTATTAGGATTAGCTTAGAGTTTCTCTATTATAAATAGGGAGCTTATAGTATTGTTTAGTTATCTTTTATTCAATAAAATTTTATTCGAAAACTTACGAAACTTTTGTTTCATTTTATCTTCGGGTTTCTACTTCGTCAATTGGCCTCTTTTTATTTAGATGGGGATGTTCTTCTGTGGTACCAAATTGTTGAAACAAGAAATAAAAATCATCTGTTGGGAGGATTTTAAGGAGGGGCTAAACTCAAGGTATGGCCCTAATCAATTCCTTGATTTCTATGGAGAGTTTACGAGAATACAACAAACAGGTGCGGTGCAAGAATATCAAGAAAAGTTTGAGAAGTTACTTGCTAAAGCAGGTCCATTAGAGTCAGCTAGGCAAGTTAGCTCTTTTGTTAGCGGATTGCGAGACTCTATTTGAACTGATGTTAGGGCTAACAAACCACGTACATTAGCATCAATAATTGGCTTAGCTCGATTATATGAAGCTAGAGATATTGCGCAACGAAAAATTATTCAGTCCACTTCCAAAGCGGGTCTATCATTGCGCAGTAGTCCATCACCTCGCTACCCCACCAATACTATGCTAATGAAAAATATGACTATTGAGGAGTTAAATGAGAGAAAGAGGAAAGGGCTATGTTTTAAATGCAATGACAAATTTGGGCCTGGGAATGTTTGTAAAAAGTTGTTCTTAATACAAGCTACCATTTCAGACAGTGATGATAATGTGGAAATGGAAAAATGATGGAGTTCAAGAAGAGTTGTCACCAGAAATATCCTTGTATGCAATTATTGGGTTACGTGCACCTAACACCATACGAGTTCTTAGCAGCCTCGTACATGAGCATGTAGTTGTGCTTATTGACTCGGGTAGTACACATAATTTTGTAAGTGAGCAATTAGCAAAGAAAGCAAGGCTTCAACTGATTTCGAGTAGGCATTTCGAGGTAATGCTTGCTTCTGGAGAAAAGTTAGCAAGTATAGGTAAATGTGTTCATACACAACACAATTTGCAAGGATATCTAATCTTTGTGGATTTTTATCTGTTACCGCTTAAAAGGTATGATATTGTTCTTGGTATGCAATAGTTAAGCACTTTAGGCCCAATTGAGTGGGATTTTTCTAATTTATGTACAAGTTCGTATTGAGAACTAATCAAATTACTTTACAAGGCCTAAAATATACAGAGAATCAATTTGTAGACAACCAAGAGTTCAAAAAACTAACTAAGAAGGAAGGATTTATGTTGCATATGTTTCCAACAAAGAAAACACTTCTTGGCCAATTTAGGTTACATTCACAAGTTCAACAGATGTTGCAAAAATATGAAGTTGTACTAGCTAAACCAAATGGCTTGCCCCCGAGTCGATCGTGTGACCATCGTATTCTATTACAAGCTAGCCAAGGATCTATTTCACTCAAACCTTATAGGTATCCCCACTTTCAAAAAGAAGAAATAGAAAAATTGATTGCAGAAATGCTTGCATCTGGTATTATTCATTACAGTAACAGCCCATACTCATCCCTAATAATCTTAGTAAAGAAGCATGATGGCTCATGGAGAATGTGTGTTGATTATCAAGCTTTGAGCAAGATTACCATCAAAGATAAGTTTTCAATTTCGATCATTGATGAGTTGCATGGAGCACAAATATTTTCAAAGTTAGACCTTTGTTTGGGTTATCACCAAGTTCGAATGAATGTCAATGATATGGAGAAAATAACTTTTAAAACTCATCAAGGTCACTACGAATTTTTAGTGATGCCATTTGGCCTTACCAATGCTCCATCTACTTTCCAAGCCCTTGTGAATAAGGTACTCAAAACTTACTTGAGCAATTGTTAGAATGAGCATATAAAGCATTGACATATTGTATTTTCTATTTTACAAATGCATAATTTGCATGTAAAATTAGAAAAATGCCAATTTGGTCAAAGGGAAGTTAAGTACCTTGGCCATATAATACTAGTGCAGGCATAACTTTTGATCCAGAGAAATAGAAGTAATGCTTATTTGGCCTAAACCCCAAACTCCAAAGGCTCTACAAGGATTTCTAGGTTTATCTGGTTACTACCAAAAATTCATTCAAAATTATGGCAAGATAGTTCTCCCTTTACAAAGATGTTGAAGAAAGATTCTGTCAAGCAGAGTGATCAAGCTTCCATGGAGTTCAATAAACTAAAAGAGGCGCTGACTTGTGCATCTGTTCTAGCTTTATCGAACTTCTCTAGACCATTCATTGTGGAATACGATGCTTCAAGATTGAGCATTGGAGCTATATTGCTGCAAGACAAGCCAATCGCTTTTTATAGTCATGCACTTCAAGGAAAGCTTTTGTTAATGTCCACTTATGAGAAAGAGATCTTGGCTTTAGTTTTAGCAATTCAAAAATGGCATCCTTACTTATTTGTACGAACAGATCACCAGAGTTTGAAACACTTATGGTCACAAAAGATCACAACTACAGCTCAACAACAGTGGCTTTTACAAGCTTATGGGATTTAACTTCGTGGTGGAATGTAAGAGTAGAAGAGAAAATGTTGTAGTTGATGCGTTTTCTTGAAGGCATGAAAAGGAAGAGGAAGTTGCAGAAAGCTTTGCAATCTCTCAGCCATTACCTAATTGGATTGAAGCCATCAAAGAAGAAGTCTAATCAAATCCAAAGTTGCAGAAATTGGTACAATTAGTCAAAGATGGAGAAGTTGTAGGACCATGAAGGCTACAAGATGACATTGTTTATCTGATTGCATAATCTTCTCTTATTCCTATTATAACGGGGCAATTTCATGGAAGCATACATAAAGGTTTCCTTAAGACCTTGCAGCGAATACAATCTAATTTTTATTAGACAAGAATGAGGCAAACTATTTGAAATTTCATAAAAGATTGTGATGTTTGCCAACGTCATAAGGTGGAGCAACTTGTACCTACTAGTCTTCTTCAACCCCTCCCTATACCAAAGAAAATATGGAAAGAAATTGCCATGGACTTCATTGACAAACTACCACTTTCTAATGGTAAATCAACCATTTTTGTTGTAGTTGATAGGTTGTCTAAATATGCCCATTTTGCTACAATTTCTCATCCTTTGCTCCACAAATTGCTAGAGTTTTCTTTGATCATGTCTTCAAATTGCATGGAATGCCATGAACAATTGTTTGTGATAGAAATCTCACATTTACAAGCCTGTTTTAGAAAGAGTTGTTTGAACTAAATGGAGTAAGCTTTAACTTGAGCTCCAGCTATCATCCTCAAACTGACAGACGAAGTGAAGTGGTGAACAAAACTTTGAAAATGTATCTTCGGCGTTTTACTAGTTCTAAACATAAGGATTGGACAAAGTGGCTTACATGGTCTAAGTTTTGTAACAACACCCACTTCCACTCAACATTGAAGAAGTCACCGTTTGAGGTGGTATATGGGTGCCCACCTCCTACACTTGTGACATATATACCAGGGACAGCTAAGGTTGCAGCTGTAGAAATAGAGCTCATAAAAAGGGATGAAATTGTGAGAGATGATCGAAGCAAGATTAAAGAGGCTTAAGACAAAATGAAGAAATTTTATGATGAGAAATATAGGGAGAAAGAATTTATGGTTAGATATGGTGTATTTAAAACTACAACCATGTAGACAACTATATGTGGCTACAAGAAAATTTTGAAGCTTTTAGCTAAGTACTTTGGTCCTTTCAAGGTTCTGCAAAGAATTGGAAAGGTAGCTTATAAGTTAGAGATGTCTAGTAACTCACGTATACATCCACTTTTTCACGTTTCATTGCTTAAGAAAAAGATTGGTGAAGAATTGGTGCAACAACAGTTACCGAATTTAGATTCTGTCGAAGAAAGATTAATTCCACTACCACAAGCTGTTTTGGATAGAAGGATAAGGAAGAAAAAGCATGAAGTTATGATACACTGGCAAGGACTCTCTCCTGCAGATGCGACTTGAGAAGATTCTGATTTTATTAAGAAGCAGTTTTCGGATCTCAGCCATAAGGACAAGTCTGAAATTTAAGGAGGAAATGTTATATGTCCTTTGTTTCTATTTTATTTTGTTAGCTTCTTCATTTAATTACTTTTGAATAAGTCTACCCACTTATTGGGCTGTTAGAGTTCATAACTTTTTTGTTGGCTTTAAATTTAGCAATCACGTTGCTTATTTAATGGAAAGTAGTTATAATGCATGTTGCTTTTAATATTTAAAGAGAATGAGTAAAGAAGAGAGGGGACACTCATCTACAAACTTTTTTTACTAGACTATTAGTTTTGGAGGTCTCCCTCGAAAGATCATGATATATCTTCTTCTTTGGTCTTAATTATTCAAAATAGGCAGAGGAAAGCAAATACCAACTAGCTCGGCTATACCAACTTATTATTGTTTCAAATATTTGCTTGCACATACTTGAACTGTAATAATTTACTTATTAATTATTGAAGTTGCATACTAAATTTGGTGTATTATAATTTAAAACATTTGAGTTGCTTGTTATGTGTTGTTGGGTTGCTTTTAAATTGTTAAAATTTTTGAAAACCCAATTCATCGCTCTTAAATTGCCTTATTAGTATTTCACAATTTATAATAAATTACTAATTAATTTCTTAATCAAACTCAAATAAGAACCCAATAGCACATCAGCTTCTAATATTCCAGCTTGGCAATCGACCTGGATTTGCACAGAAATATGAGTGTACAAAATCACTTTCACATTGATGATCCGGTCAATCACCAAAAAGCAAATTATTTAAAAAGAGAAGCTATACACTAACCTGTATGATTTGATCGATATTGATAAAACCTTTGACAAAGCTTGAGGTATAAATGTCATGTGACGTTCGTGAATCTTCGTAATCTTGTTGCAGGTACTTATTAATATATGAGATTAGATGTAAATCTCTTACTGCATTCTCCCTTTTTATATGGTCAACCTTTTGGGCCCTGAAGGAAGGGTATTGAGTTGCTTTTCTCTCACTTTTTTTATCAAGCTTTGCCCTTAAGAGGTACTTATATAGGTTTCGTAATTAAGGAAATTACTTCTTTTTCTGTGAGTAGTCATATATTTAAGTGTGGACCATCAACGATAGCTCATAGGCCTCACGTTGTAGGAGATCTCTTCTTTTTTTTCAAGACTATATGTATAACTAAATGTTAGTTTGATATTACTGTAGATTTTAAAATAATTTATTTTTACTTTATTATAAAATAATTAACTTTAAAGATAATTAATTTGATATTTGGTAAATTTTATTTAGTAAAGTGCTGAAAATTTCAAAAATAATTTTGTATATTTAATAAATTTATTAGTAATAATATTGTGGTAATACAAATAATTAAAATGTATATAATAAATGATAATAAATAAAAATTACTTTAAGTATTTAATATATTTTTAGGTATCATATTTTCAGTAACTGATGACATCCATATTATTTATAGTCTTGATGAAGTAATGGTAGGTAAATTATATAATATAATATATGCTTATTAAAAATAATTTATAAAAAAAATAAATCAAAAGTAAAAACAAAAGTACAAAAGTAATGCAAAGAAAAAGTTTTAGTTTTAATAATTTTATTTCTCAATTAATATTGAAATATAAAAATTATTTATAAAATTAATTTTACGTTTTTATAATTTTAAATAGATATTTTTGTTATTATATTTATAAATAACCTATTTTTTAGATTTTAAAAGTAATTATTTTTTTTATTTCTCAAAATCTACGATAAAAAATAGTATAAAGTCTCCTTGAAGTCATATAAAATAGTCGTCTTCTGACCTGTTAAAAGACGGTCCCCTTTTTTGTATTTTGGGTAGGCCTTATCTCCTTAAAGTGTGGTCTCCCCTCTTGAGACTTAAAACCACCGTGGCCTTTTAGGATTTGATTTTATAAGCTTGAGCCTTTTAGCTATTTCGTTATAGACTTCTACTTTTCTTATTCGCTTTATTATGGACTCGGGCTCCTCTTTAATCACTTTTTGTATGGATTTTGGCTCCTTAAACAAGAAGTTTTGGGTATAACAAAAAGGATTCTTAAGTTTGGATTAATGTTGAGATCTATCTAATTATGCGTATAAAGCTGGATTAACACATTAGGTAAAAATTATTTTTAGGTTTGGATTAATGTAGAGATCTATCTAATTTTGTGTATAAAGTTGAATTAACTCGTTAGGCAAAAGTTCAATTATAGTCGGGTATCAACCTGAAAATTTACACCTATTTAATTTGGATGAATTGATCTTCTATAAATATTTGATAGGAAATTGACCTCCATTAAATAGATAAGAGGAATGAAACCAACCGCCCTTGCTAAGGACGATTGACCGTAATTATACTAAATCTATAAGCCAGTAATTTCTGTAAAAGATGTCTCCTTGCTAATTCCATAATGGGTCAATTTTTAATATACCAAAGAAGAGCAAATCTCTTGAATTGCAAGGAAGTCTTTTGTCAAACCCTAATCAATTTATAAAAACATGAAGCAAACATAAACTAAAACTTTTGTATTGAGTTGCTACAATAATAACATGATTGAGTTTAATCTTAACTCATAGGACTGATCAATATCCAGAACTGTGAATGTAATATAGAATAGGACACAGTGTATCTCAACCACTTCAGATTTTTCTTTTGGAAGTTTTATAAAATTATAGTTCAGAAAATCCTGCAAAATCTTAAAATTTTTAGGTACATTGTTCCTATTAGAACTAGAACAAGTTTGAACTAACAAACAGATATGCCTTGCTGGCCCAAAAATGTTATATTCGCAAAATAAATAAAGTTATAGATGCACATTCATGTATGGAATTTCATTCTTATATATAATATCTTCACACGGGTGGAGTCAGAATTTAGTTTAGTTTAAGGGGAGATCGAGGCATATAAATCTTCAGAATAAATTACTAGTTATATATTTTAGGAAGAAAATTTTAAAGATTTTATAGCATTAACTTGGTAGGCAATTACTTGAGACTTTATTGTATTTTACTTGGTGTGATATATCTCGAAGATTCAAAGATTTTTATTTAACACTAATGATTTTTTTTAGTTATATGTTAATAAATTATTTTTTGGGGGTTGTTCCTTTATTAGTGTTAGTTTGGTTTGAATTTTTTATGTTAAAATATATTTTTAATTTTTTTCTTTCATTTAATTGACATTAGAAAAGATATTTTTAAAAATTAAAAAGTCATTTGAATCATTTTTCTTCTAAAAGAAACTCAAAATTTGGATCTTTAACAATTTATATATATATAATTTTTCGAACTGTTTAGAGATATTAACTTATTTAAAATATTATTATTTTATTTAAAAAAATTTATGTCATTTTCATATAATATAATTTTAAAATTTTGTCTATTAAAATTTTTTTATTGGCATTGAAAAAAAAATTATTTTTGTGAAAGAAACCTAATTTTGAATGTTTAACAGTAGAATTTTTTGAAATTGTTTTAGAAAGTTAGCTTGTTTGAAATATATGATTTTATTTTAAAAATTTTACGTTATTTCTTTATAAAATGATCTTAACAATTTATCTATTAAAATAATTACATAATTATTCTAAAAAAATTATGACAACCAAATAATGAATAAATTGTTCTACTTCAAGATTTATCTCAAAAAAATTTACTTAAAAAATTATATCAAATCAAATCTTAATTTTATTTTTTTTAATCATTTACGTTATCCTTAGCTTGAATAGTAGTTTAGTTAATCCAACCCTTAAATGTGATGATAGATGCTGAAATGAGAATTATTTTTCAGCTTAATTCTCACGACCACACTAATTACAAGGACTTCGTGGAAATCTTATGACCACATTATTATATATGTTGCTCAATTAGGGCTTCACTTTCCAGCCTTGACTATACAATTTATATATATATATGCTCTTTCTTTTCTCTCTTGTTTTTATAATAATGTCTACATGAACCACTCTAATAATTCATAATTTTATGACCAACATTATTAATTATGTACAATTGTACAAAGATGAGACACATGGAGTGGCCTCTTAGATGGCCATGGTCCCTTCTCCTGCTGCATTATTATTCGATTGTACCAACCAGCTATGATTTTGATTGATAGGTTTTGATGACATTTCACCAAACAATTTTGGGTCAACTCGGGGGTCTAGTGATCACAATCACCTTTTAAAACTGGAATTATGTATAGAAGTCAAAAAGAGATGTTAATCTTTTACACATATGGTGCTCATATATTGAAAACTTCCAATTTGATATTCATGGTAGTTGAAATTTATTATGTATTAAATAATTTCTTATTAATTATAAATATTAGTGGGTTCAATTGGTAAATTCTCTTAAGATGGTAAACTATATCTTATTGTATGGCTATTAAACAAAGTGTGTGATGTATTTTTCTAATAAATCAAACTCAGATTCACTGTATCAGAATTAATTAAGCTCTATAGGAGATGACAGTTGTACAAAGTTACTACAGACAAATCAATGGTTTAAGATATTATTACTATTAATTAATACTGCCTAGAGATATCAACCTAGCAAGCCCCGTGCAGCATTAAAATTAAAATTAAAGAGAAAATGTTCATCCGCTCCTAAGGTTTGGTCTAATTACTGATTACCCGTATCATTTAGGAAATGTTTCATTACCTCTCTAGTCGTCAATTTTTTTTTTGATTTGATCTTAAGCAATTTGATTTTAAACATAATCAAATTGCCAGTCAAAATCAAGAGTTTAACTCGAAGTAAACAATTATTTTTAATTAATTTGTATTTTTAACTAAATTCGTATATATTAATGATTTGACTGATACAATTCAACTCTAATTTTTTTTATTTTAAAAGTTTGAATAGAAGTGAGAAATCTCACTTGTGAAAATTTCAAACTCTTATTTATTATTATTATTCGGATTTGAGATAAATTAAAAACGTTAAGCGTGTTCTAAATCACTTTGAATAAATTTAACTTCGCTTTTAACAAATTTGTTAAGAGTAAAATCGATAAGAAAAAAAATTAAAAATTAAAGAGATAATAAGGTACTTTTAATCATTAGTGGTAGTGAATAATTATTTTTATACAGAATATCAGTTTGAACGAATTCACAGTTTATAATATAAAAAATTTTGAACAAATTTAGATGACATATAGATAAAGGGATATTTTTAAATATTAGAGATAGTGAATAATTATTTTTAACAGATTCAATTTGAACAAATAGTTCGATTCAATTTAACACAAATTTTTTCAAGAGTAAAATTAAAAAAATTAAAGATTGGGGAGATAGTAAAATATTTTTCAAATCAAATCGTAAGAGGTAACAAAAGAATTAAACCAAAATTCTGGTGGCTAACAGACAATTTCCCAAAAAAGATTAAACCCCGAGGGATGGTGGGAGCAAGTACGAGACAATTACGGCAAGAAAAAGTATAGTACGGCATGTAGTAGTGGTGGTGGTTAGAGCTTCAATCATGCTCAAAAACCAACGATGATTATTCATTCATCAAAACCCATTAATTAATTAATTGATTGATTAAGCATACACCTTGGCTTTTGAGCGAAGACAGCCTTGACTCACGTTCTTCAATAATGGATAGTTTCAACATCTTTCTTCTTCATCATCTTCTTCTGTTTAGATTCAATCTTACATTAAGAATCTTGATGGAGTTTTCTTCCCTTAAACCCCCATTTTACACACTAATTAATTAATTAGTTAATTAATTAAAATCTTATTGGTCGGTGTCCAAAACCTCAATGCTAGGAAACTTCACTTAGATCGTTTGCCTTAACCACACGATCTACAGCAGACAGAAACCCTAATCAGTTGTCATGTTGGCTCTTCAAGAGCAAATTCTCTTCTTGACTAGATTAATTAGTAAAATTGTAATGTATTATACCTATTAATATTTTATATATGCATATATATATATATATATATATGTTACGGTTGTACTGTGGGTTCATTAGTTGTAGTGCTAAGACAACCTATGAATTATCTACCTATGATTACTAAATTTCAAATTATTTAGGTATCTAACATTTATATATTGTCTATACCTATTTATAGGAAAAGGATAATTGACCTATTAATTTTATGTATTTTCTTATATGATTTATAAATATTTGACAGTTTTTAAATTCAGTTATTTATAAATAATATAAGAAATTATGTAACCTTAAGAGAATTTGTCTTGATATCTATATATATAGTTTATAAATTATGCTTAAAATTTTTTGTAAAATTAAATTTATAATATATACTCTTAATCGTTAAAAATAATTAAATTTAATAGATTATAAATTATGTAAAAATATATATAAAATTAAAGAATTATTAATTCTTTTATAAGTATATATATGCTCGTGTGTGCGTATATGTATATGTAAAATTTAGTAAACACATAATTTTTTTAAAATTTATAATAATTTTATTAAATACTTAGTTTTTTTAACAATTGATTATTTTTTAACACAACAAACAAGGTATTATTTTATAAACTATTGTTATATAAATATAGAAAAAGAATATATTAGCAAAGCCCTATCCATTTGTGATGTATGAAAACTCTTAAAAATTTATTTATTTATTTATTTTTACTTTATTATTTGTATGTATGTAATGTACATCGTTTATATTTATAAGACTTTAATTAGTAACGGAGATTGTGGAATCAATGGATTGATTATTATAAAGTTTCAATGTCCCTTGAATATGGCAAAAATAAATAAATGAATAAATAAAAATTTGATGCTCTTAATTTCTTGTACTCAATGAGTACGGTAATTAAAACAGCAACAAAAGCATATAATTATAATTAAAAAGCACACAGTTCTAGATTCTTACTCGATCCACGTGTTGTACAACATTGCTCTTTATTAAAAAATCAAATGGAAGTAACTAATTTTGGTTAGTGGAGAGTGAGTCGAAGTGAGATGTTTAAGGCGTGTGTTTGACAACAGAGATAAGAGTAAAACATTAATTAATTAATTAATTAATTAATTAGTATGTTAACCGAGTTAAAATTTTATATATATATATATAAACAATGACGGAGTCACGTTGGGGCAGTGAACCCTTTCGGACTAAAAAAATTTGAAATTTTGATTAAAAATTATAAATTTTACCTTGTTAAATTATACATTTATTATTTTGAGCTCTCAAATTTTAAAATATTATGTTTTGGCCTCCCTTAACATCAATCCTAACTCTGCCCTTGTATATAAAGCATGCATCAACAAGTCTATATTTTTACTCCTATTATTATACTATTGTATAAATTATTAAATTTAAATATTTTTAAAAATTGAGATTAAAATTAATATATTTACAAATTATAATGTATTAATATATATCAGTTATATGTGTCAGATTTTAAAAAAAAAAAAGAGACAGAGACAGAGCATTTATAGACTTAGGGCCTCACCTCCTCATGCTCTATAAATTTTTTTTAACTCTCTATTATAATGTGCATATTTTAAACTCATTTTTGAAGTCTATATATATTTTAGCCTTTATACTTTAAAAAGTTATCAATTTATCCCTTAATTTATTTATTATTTTTAAAATATTATTTTACTAACTTTACTTTTTAACCATTTTCTCCCACCCCTCTCCTCTTTGTTATTTGGTTATAGCTTCGTCCCTAAAGAGAGGGGAATTATAAATGTGTGTGTGTGTGAGAGAGAGAGAGAGACAGAAAGACGGAGACTCTAAATGATTATTTAACTTTACATTTTTTTTAAAGGGATGTTATACTTTACTCCCTCAATTTAAAAAAAAAAAAAAACAACTTACCTATGAGTTTGTGATATGTGTAAAATGCCCTCATGACTTTTAAAGAAATGTGAAAATACTCTTCTTATTTTAGTAAAAATAGGAAGATACCTCATTGAGAATTTGATATGGCTATTTTTATCATAAATTAATTATTTTATCCATTAACTATTATAATACATATAAAATGATTATATTCTTCTTATTTTTATTTTGTAATAACCTATATAATTTTATTATAATATTTAAAAGTTATAATAATATTTTGCTTCTTAATTACTTTTTTTTTTTAAATTTGCTATCAATTTTTTTACAATACTAATTATATATAACATTTCTCTAAAGATAAATATGTCACGTATGCATTAGTTATACTACATTTATTATATAGATTTAATTTAAATGTTTGAAATATCTAGATCTATATATATATATATATATATATATTATTAAATAATTATAAATAGTATAAAAAATTGTGTGAAGTTAAAGGATAGTTAAATCGTCCCCTTATGTATAATTGGAATTAGGTCCGAACACATGAAATTTGATAAAATTCACGACATTCCCTTCCTAGATCATATAGGTAGTGATATTAAAATAAAAAGATAAGATTTTCTTATTGTCCGTACTTTTGAATCATGAATGTTTTTTTTCATTATTATTTTGAAGAGTTAAAATCGGGATTGATTAGACACTCCAGCTATAAGCAAGCTCCCGTCGACATTTTATCAAAATCGGGATTGATCCCAACACACACTCTCTCTCTTCATATAAATAACAAGTTCTTGCTAGTTTTATACAGTTAATTAGGTAGAGAGGTGAAGAGAATTACTTCATTATTTCAAGTTAAAATAAAATTATATTAGAGTGGCTTAAATATTAATATTACTTATATAAATTTAAAAATTCGCTTAAGTTTAATCGTGCCCATACAATATAATAATTATGTTTGAAAAAATTATCTAAGTTCGGTATACTTAGTACCGGCCAAATTATACTACAAGATCGGGAACATTTTTTCACATGCTCAGGTAGCATTGCCCGTTAATATCTGTGGTAAAACATCTCTAACCAAATGAGGTCGGTTAGGGGGATATGACTAGACAGAAGACACCATTCAAGTCTAGTAGCAATAGTCGCCCAACCACATATAGAACAAGTAGTGGGTTTCAACTGTATGCTGGATCCAATAACCACCCACCACCTCACTTTCCATCATAGGCAAAAGTACACAAAATCCCAGCTGTTAGAGCGGTTGATTTCTATGCCTATAAATCCCAGCGATTTGAAGAACGAAGTACACAAAATCTAAATTAAGGAAAAACTTTGCCAAATTCTCATCTCATTTTCATTTTCTCTTCTTAAGTTTTATAGACTTAAGTATCAAATATCATATACTAAGAAGTTGGCTATTTTTCTGACTGTTATGATATTGTAGGAGAAGAACGATGCCCAGGAAACTCATAGACTAAAATTTGTTGTTCAAGGCCGAGCGAAAGAAATTTTTGGCATCAACAAATAATATTTATGTAAACTCTCAATAGATATATGATTTATATGTGTCGCTAGACATTGTTTAATTGGTTTAGGGCACATTTGACATTCTTGAATTATTCTAAATTTGAGTAATAATAAAAATAGGAGTTTAGTATTTTGTTTGTGAAATTTCTCTCTTCTATTCAAAACTTTTTTTAAAAACATTATTTATATATAAATATTATTATTATAACAACTCCATCAACCTAAACAAAATTGTTATATAAATAATTATTTTTATTTGCAAAAGATGTGATCAATACATTTGAAATATAACTAAAAAAGGGAACAACCACTCGGGCTTTGTCCAAGTGGTGGAGTTCAGCCTTCAAACCTCATTGGTTAAAGCCAGCAAGGTCATTTTTCAATTATGAAAAATGTTACCTATTATTTGTGGGACCTATTATATTTTAGCATAGGTAGATTTTTTTCTACATGTAAGAGTAAGATATCATCTAATTTGGATGAAGATATTCGAACAGTGTAAGTCAATAAGGTAATTTTTTAATTATGATAAATGCTACCCACTATATGTGAGACTCATCATATTTGAATGTGAATAAATTTTTTTTTACGTATAAGGGTAAAATATTATCTAATTTAAATGAAGATATTTGAATAATATTATATATAATTTTATCATGATTTTTAATAAATTTTTAACTTAACATTAATAACTTAAGTATGTAATATTTAAAAAAAAAAAAAAATAGTTGTTGGGATGAGAAGGCATAAGCCTATGTAAAGCTGCATTAATCCTATTGTCACCTGGTGGGCATTTAACTGCTCATCACCCACCAATCATTGTCTATCGTTCTGGCAATCCTAAGGACCCAGGCCATACTTGTCAAATGATATATGGCTGTAAGCTATGTTACTCTGGTCCCAGAATCTGAGGTAATTATGACTCCGCCTTGGATATATAATTTGTTTTTAAAAAATAATTGAATTGAATTTCCTTTTCCGTACCTAATCGATTTTTAAAAGGCTTCTGAAGAAGCGTTCGTTCGTCCTATCCTATCATATGCCTATATTCGCGATAACTCGTGATTGGATCATGTTGTGGGACCCACTATCCACCGTGTATGTTTTTTTAAAAAAATATCCGCCCATAAGATTATAATAATATTACGTAAAGTTTATATCTTAAATAATGTGAAATTTAATACATTATTATTTGTATAAGATAAGGTAGTAATTATGTGTTAGTTTTTACATAAAAAAATTTAGAATATAAGTTAGAAACTCTTATATTATATTTAAAATAATTATTAAAAATTTTATTAATTTGATAAAAAAAATACCATTATCATACCATAAATGTTAATAAATCATATTATTTTATTTTTTTATTTTTTTATTCATTCCAATAATTTGTGAGTCATTCCAACGCTTATAAAGATGATTGAATTCTGTAACTTCTTAACAGATAAGGTACTATATATGTACTCATTTATGAACTATTTTTACTTTAACTTGATCGTATTTTGAACAATCTAACGGTCACAACACAATAAATATACCATACACACAGTAATTATACTATACAGTTCCGTAACTCTGCCCTATTTATTGATAGAAAACCATTGGCTATGGATTAAAAATAAATAAGGTTATATATTAAGATAACATTTAAGAGATAAATACAATCCGTTCATTAGGTAAGATAGGCAGTCTGATTCAATTTCAGTTATTGGGTACGGTAAATAATAAATAATAGTATTGATGTATACGCGGTTTGGGTAGATGTTTTTAATACAAAATAATAAATACTGTCGAATCTAACGAACTAATCTTAATTAATTAATTGTCAGATGCTAATGTTTGTTTACTGACTCAAACTCACTTCCTATTTTTTTTTTATTCATATCATAAAATTCCAATATTAAAAATCGGTGATTTGTTTTTTTCGTGCTTCATACAGTATAATTATATTATTTTTATTTTTTATTTTATAATAATTAATATAATATTATTTTAATATTTAAATTTAAAAATTATATAATATTTTAATCTTAATTATTTACTTTCTTTAAATTTTATAATAAAATATTTATAATATATAATTTTTAAAATATATCATATTATATTTAAAAAATTATGTATAATTAATATATAAATTTTTTATAACATAAAATTTATTATCAAAATTTTTTAAATTTTTACATAATTATAATAATTTGAACAATATTAATTATACATAATTTTTAAAATAAATTATTTTAATAATATAATAATTTTTAAAAATATATTTAAATATTATATAAATTTTGATAATAAATTAAAAGAAAATAATAATTAAAAATTAAAATATTATTATAACTTTTAAATTTAAATATAAAAATAATGTTATTAGTTATTACAAAATAAAGATATATAATTATTTAAATATTTTTAATAATAATAAATAAATAATCAAATTAACATATAAATAATAATATTAAGAATATTTTAAATTTTTTTTTTAAATTTAAGAGATATATTATTTTTTTAAAATATTTAAAGATATATCACTTTTTTTTAAAAGTGAGAGATAAATCACAATATTTTCTTTTTTTTTTATTTTTAACACAAATTCATGATAAACTTATTTGTATTATAATTTCCCAAGGTCAATTATCACTTAGCACCTATGGGCTAAGGCACATCGATATTATTATATATGTTCATGTGGGATCTTGTCTTATTTCCTTTTTAAGTTAATATATAATTTAAATATTATTTAAAAAATTAAAAATCCCAATCCACTTTCCTTAAGATTATTACAATTAATCACATAACGAGGCGGCCCAAGTTAATTAGCCATCAAGGCAAGGGCACATCACATTAATACACAAATTCAAAATACATATACTCCGGAGGACATTTTGGGAATTTCAATGTGCAACTAAATTATAACATACTCCCTCTACCCATGTTCCTATATATAACAATGTCAAGGCCTCGATCACAATCTTCACAGAAGAAGAAGAGAAACAAACAGAAAAGAGGTTGAAAGTTGAGAGAAAAAGATTAATTCAAAGGGATTGATCCCAATGGGCAATAGTTTAAGGTGCTGTTTGGCTTGTGTTCTTCCTTGTGGAGCCCTAGACTTGATCCGTATAGTCCATTTGAATGGCTACGTAGAAGAAATTACAAGTCCGATCACAGCAGGTGAGGTTCTGAAAGCAAACCCTAATCATGTTCTTAGCAAACCATGCTCTCAAGGAGTTGTACGGAGAATTTTAATCCTCTCGCCGGAGTCGGAGCTCAAAAGAGGCAGCATATACTTCTTGATTCCGGCGTCTTCGTTGCCGGAAAGCAAAAAAAGGCAGCAACAAGAAGTCTTCCAAGAAGAGCAAAAAGTGCTTCAATGATCAACACGTCTCTTCCTGTGATCCTTACCTAACTGATATCATCTCCGACAAGAAACCCTCACGGCGGGATCGCCGGAGCGGCAGCCGAGTCCCCGTATGGCAACCCCATCTCGAGAGCATCTCCGAGGACTGACCCATCTGTTGGCCGCCTGAATCTGAATCTCCGGCGAGAATTATTCAATGGGGAAAGTGGTGTCATTGGTTTTGTGGATATAGTTTTTACTTTAGTTTTTTTGGGTCTGCTTATAATATTAAAGGCAGATTTGGAATTCCAACAATATTCAAGACGAGAAAGAGGTCTTGTTCTGTTTGCTTCAAGAGAAATGCTTGTTCCAATTTTGGAACTGTATTTACACAATTTGTAAGTAATTAAGAAGAAACAAAAATTTCTTTTTTTCGATCTCTTTCAAATCTTTTGTCTTCCACCAATAAATTGTGTATTTTATATTTATTAATATTTATTTTGCATTAAATGTGATCTGATCTCAGTGTTATTAGTTTTAATGGTAATTAATTTGATGGTTTAAGATGAAATTAAGTTAGATCCTGTTCAATGATTACTATGAGAGTTAACATTAATTAATTAAAAAATAATTAATTAATAATAATTAAAATAAAAAAGATGTACAACTAATAAGCTCAATTTTCTATGGAGAGGTTCATGGTAGTTGTTTTTAATTTATGATTATGATAACGTGGTTGGACAAGGTGTCATGCTACTCATATTGATGACTAATTGTTAATAATAATAATAATAACAATAATTAATATTTGAATTTAGTACAAAGAATTTAAGCTTGGTTAAACATGAATATATGCTTATAATTAATTATAGTTCCATATATTTTTTATTAATTAGCCTAATTAATTAAGAGCGTCAAAAGATGCTTTTGCAAATTAGGTTCTTGTTAACAAGGAGAGGGAATATCGGGTATCGTAATACAAGGTTAATGATTAATTATTTTTTGAAAAAATTAATAAAAAAATTTAGGTTGTAAAAATAGTCAATTAGTTTTCAATATGTTGTATAAATCTTTATAATGGACAAAATCAAAATCAATTAATTTTGATTAAATCAATGAATTTAAAATTAATATATGTTGAGTTAAAATTTGGGAAACCCAAGTTTACATATATAACTGAGCCATCATCAATAAATTTCAATAAAGAATATTATATATATTTTGCTAAGAATTAATTTATTTAATTAATATAACTATAAAATTAAATAAAATAGCTAATGGGTTTTTAATTTTCTTTAAACAAATTCATGGGTCAGAGAGAGAGCGTGAGAGAGAACACAAACATATATAATTGTTTGATTAAAGACAAGACTAGGTGTTGGCTTTGTATTATTAATTTAATTAATTTAATTTAATTAATTTAATTTAATTTAATTTAGTTATTATTTGATAATTAATTATTTTATAGAATAAATCCAAAAGTTCACAAATAGCGACATCTACACGTTACATAAAAATAAACACAAAACAATAGCTGGCATTTCCCCATAAACATAACTCAGTCTCACATGGATTCCTTCTTCTCCCACTTCCATGAATAATATTAGATAATAATTACACGTCACTCTTCCATAAATAACATTAATTAATTAATTTTTTTATTTTCAGCCACAAGCCTGCCTGACTTTAATTTTTGTCCTACATAATATTATTCCTAAATTTCAAGAAATCAATTTTATGAGTCAATTAATTAATAGTTAGTAGTAAAATATTTATAATGGTCATGTTGAAGTAGATTGTTATAAATAAGGAATAAATTTTATTTAAATTAAATATAAATTTTTGTAAATGGTACTAAATTTACAATTATTTCAATCATGACCTCCGATAAATAAATTAAAAATTAATATTAATATACGAGATTAGACTTCAACTATACATGAAATTAAAATTTGAATTATACAACGTTAACTTATAAATATATTATTATCTCTACTTTTTTATAATTAAAATTTGAAATATGTAAAAAATTGTAAAAATCTTAATATAAAATTTGATATTGAAGGTAATAATACATATAACTTAAAATTTAAAAAAATATATAAATAATGTTACATAGATGTATTGTAATCATTCCCCTGAAATTGTTGCCATATATAAATCATATAAAAACTTGATTTTATTGTGATCTATTATAACAGTCTTATTTCATTCTAAATATGGGACTTTATAATTTTAATTTAAATTTAATTATACTAAATTATATATAATTATAACACAAATATTTATGACATCGATTATAGTTAAGATGATTTAAGATATACTTGATGCTAATTACCAGATCATTTTAAATTTAAATAATAATAAAAAGTAAAATTTTAATGTTTTGTGAGTTATAATTCTAATCTCCATCTAAATATTTTTTTTACGAAAAAAATACAATTATCTATAATTTTTTACACATTGTAAAATTTTAAATTTATATTTGATAAATTGTAAAAGACATGTATACACTTATATAAATCAGTTAAAAAGACACTTTATATTATTAGTTTTATGGGTATGTATTTCCTCTTTCATTTTTATAAGAACATAAATATGATTGTAAGCATTGAGAAATTATTATACAATAAAAGTAGACATTAATTATAATAACAAAATATTTTTTTATATATTAGTCAATAAACAGTTAAATATAATATAATATAATATATTTTAAAAATTTATCAATAATATATGAGATTTTTACCTTCATATAAAGGAGAAAATTCTTCTTGTACATAAATAGTACGTAAATTATACAAAATAATGGGAAATAAATTAAATCTTAAAGGATTAAGAAGTAACCAATTAAATATTTATTGTTGGAGTAATCATATTAGATATAGTAACCAATTAAATACGAACGATTAAGAAGTAATCAAATGACTGCCTTGGCTTAATTAAAATAGTAAAAGGAATTAAGATCCCAATGAAGTGAGAGTGAGTGAGAGCATGGAGCCTTGTGCAAATTTTGGTTAAGACAAAAAGCGTCGAGAAGCTGAGTTCACGGGCTCAGTCGCCAATTCCCGGAGAAGAATTTGGCTGAATCTCTCTAGATTGGAGACATTTTGTCACATTCATGCCCTAACTTAACTATGTGGGGTGTCAGTTTTCTATGTTATCAGTCAAATCTTAGTCATATTCTGTCGTTATTTTTATAAATAATAACATTTTCATCCTTAAGTTTTAACAAAATAACAAATCAGGGTATAGTTTACTTAATTTCAATAATTTAATCTCTACCCCTAATTTTTATTCTGCTTTTAACAATATAATTACTATTATAGAGGATAGATATTCCTATAGGGGACATATGACAAACCTCTTAAATTTATATAAATTCTTACAAAAGTTTTAGACCACCGATAAAGATTAAGTCTAATATATATATATATATATATATAATTAATATATAATAAATACACATTTAAAGTATCATCTCAATTGCAAAAGGTATGTATCTTCTAATTGAATAATTTGATACTAAGGCTTAGTCTGAGATTGTTGTAAATTCTAAAATAATTTATTTTTGTTATAATGTTAAAATAATAAATTTAAAAAGAATCATTTTAATACTCAAAAAAGTTTATATATAAAAGTATTGTAAATTTGAAAAGCAGTTTATAAATATTTGATAATGTTTGAAAAGTTTTAAAGTTAAAATATTATAATATTATAAATTACTAAGATAAATATATAACGTTGAATATAATTTTATTTGTCAGTATATTTGTAGTATAAAATAATTCAAATTAATATACATAAAAGTTTTTTAAGTATAAATTAAAATAATAATAAAGTCATATCACAATATTTATTTCTAATTTCAATTTATATTGATAAATTAAATTGATATATATATATATATATTAAATATTAAAGTATTGAATATCATACTAAACTTGATGACGGTCATAGAACAATGATGACTGAAATAGGAAATTGTATTTCAAATTATTAAATATATGTAGAAGAAAACAAATAAAATAAATTGTTTAAACACTTAAAATAAAATCTAAAATTTAATTAAGGACAATTTCAATATTGTATAATTCATTCACGGATATCTATGATATTACAAGTATAGATAAAATGAATTTAAAAAAATTAGATTTTGAAAAGTAGGTAATAAAGACCCAATCCTCAAAATATATTGTGAAATAAAGAAGTGTAAATAAAAGTAATTTTTAATAAAATTTACCCAAAACCAAAAATCAATTTTAACAGTTGAAAATTACTTTTAAAGTTTATGACAATAATTCAAAAGAGGCTCTAATTCAAGAAAAAGAATTAAGCCTTTTATACACTTAAAATACCACTAAATTTTTAAAATTTTTAAATAATATCATTATTACCTTAAGAATAATATCAATAATTTTTTGTATAGATTAATTAGTAATAATTTTTATATAATCTACTTTTTTTTAAAATGTTATAAATATACTAGTATCTAATTAAATATCTACTAGTATTTAATTAGTGATGTTGCTTATAGGAATGAAGAAACTGCTACTCAGAGATGCTTGAGAGTAAACCACACAATGAGTGAAAAACTATCTATAAGGAGAGAATGTATTCTAACCATTTAGGCTGGTCCTAGATTGCTTTGTATAATCTACTTTGATGTAAAAGTATCAATAATTTTTTATGTAGATTAATTAATAATAATTTTTGTATAATACTTTGATGAAAAAACTTATAATCATATTTTGAATATATCTTAAGAATATAATAATAGTAACTAAATAATGAGTTATTAATATTTTACTTAATATTAATTAAGAAATTGTTAATATTTTTTTATTAAAAATTCTAATTATAACAATTCTACTGTTGTTAGAGAGAGGAAATTACTTAAAAAGGCCGGAATAATGAACGTCTCTTTTAGAAGCTCGGCCCAGCTCGGCCTAGTGTGGAGATGGTCATCTAACTTTACCCAGCACAATTTATTTTCACGCTGAAGTTTGAATAATTTAATTTTATTATTTAGATATTTTAAAAAAACTTTTTAATATATAACATATAATTAAAATAGTTCATTTTTAAAAAATTATGTAATACTAATTGTAAAATTTTTTATAGCCTAAAATTTGCTATCAAATTTTTTAATATAAATATTTTAATTATATAATATATTTTAAAAATTATATATAATTAATTGTTATAGAAATTTGATAATAAATTTTGAAGGAAATAATTAAGAGTCAAAATATTATTATAATATTTAAATTTAAATGTTAGAATAAGATTATATTGGTTATTCAAAATAAAAAAATAAAGAAAAATTATTATTTTATATGTTTAAAATGATGGGTAAAATAGTCAAAATAAAATAAAAGTAATCATCTCAAGGAGGTTATTTTGACTTTGTAAAACCCATGGTGGTATATTGACTTTTCATCAAAATCCCGAGATAAAGTGTAATATTCTTTTAATTTAAAAAACAAAATTTTAATATTAAATATACCTTAATCTCTCTTTTGGTTTATGAATGGTGTGTCAACAAATTGTGATAGATAATTATTGTTAATAATTTTGTAACCAAACTCAAATTTTGTGAATCAATTGTGGCCTAACTTTGTGATACATTATGTATCTTGTATGGTTTTATTTGCTCTGTGCTCTATGAGATGTTTGGCTTAGGCTAAGGCCTAATAGGGCGCCCATGATAGGTTGACCCAATTGGCTCAATTAGAATAGGGTAATATTTATTTGTGTAATAAATATTATTGTATTTATCTAAATAATTTAATTAATTAATTATTGTTGATAAATAAGGAGTTAAAGATAAGCCTTATCTTAAGTGATAAAACATTTATCTTTATATAAAAGATAAAGTCTTAAGTTAGATTATAATAGAGTTCTGTCATTCTAATTCTAATCAAAGGAGGTTTTCCTTGACTCTCAGCACAATAAATAAGGTGCTTATTTATCCCATTTAGTAGTTGTTGAGCAATTTAAAATTCAAATACATAAAGTGCAGAGAGTGCGTAAAATCAAAGTGGGTTCTTACATTGTGAAGAGAGTGGACTTTTCCGTGTGTGATTTTTCACTACCCTAAAATAATAGAACAACATGTTCAGATATCTAAGCAGAAAAAGTAAGCTTCTCCATTCTATTTTATTTTCTCACAAGTACTATCCTAACCTATAAGATCTTATTCAATTTCTTCTTCTTTCATACAACTTCTCCCCTTCTTTCAAATTTCTATCTCATATGAAAAAAAAAGAGAAGATTTGATCTTGATGGGTATTTATATGGTCAAGGTGTGAAAAGTTTTGGAAGAAATTGCTTCAAGAAAATGAAATAACAATTTTATCCCCAAACCTTAATGATATAACAAAATGGGAAAGTGACCGATACCCCTTTTAAGTTTGGTCTAATTAACCAAATCTTTCCATATTTTTAAAAATTACCCATTACATCTAACTGTCAGTAAAATTAATGACAAAATCTTGATTTTAAATACAATTGTTAAATTAACCTGATAGCATATAAGTTTCACGAGAAGTATATTAAATATAATAATATATTTTTTATTAATATAATTTATTTATTTTTCTATTTCTCTCTCTCAACTTAAGCAAGAATAATGCTTTGGTTTGTGATTTAGGCAATTTTTATCTATTCTTTCTCATCCAATAATAAAACAGAAGCAAAGATCGAGGAGTAATCCCTATAGGGCAACCAACGAGCAAAAGATAAGGATAAAGGTTTAGGAAAACCACTAGATCACTGGGATTGGTCTTGTTTTTTGATGTGTTTAGGGCATAAGGTGAGACGAGGTGGGAGGGGTCATAGACGAGGTGTAATTAAGGTGATGGTGGTGAGGTAAACAAAAGAGGGTGGGGTTGCGAAGGTTATGGATAAGGCAATAGTGGTGAGGAGACAACAATGAAGTAGAGAAGAATGATAGGGTGGAGGTGCTTGGCGATGATTTGATGGAGGAAAATAATTTGGTTTTTGGACACCCATGATCAAGAGTTTTGAAGATTTGGTTGTAGTGGAATTGAAGATTTTTGAAGCTTTGATTTGTAATTGGAGTTGTGATTTTCTTTTTTGCTTATGATATGAGGAGTCTTTTATTGGTCTAGACATTAATGTTTTATGTATTGTGACTGCCTGGAACCATAAAATGTATCTACCACTAGAATTAAATATGGAATTAGTTCTTTGGAAGAAGAAGAAGGTAACATTCTATGGGAAGAAGAATAAGAATGTTTTAGGGTTGTTGATTTTAGGATTATTATTTTTATTTATTTTATTATCTTTTTTTATTTATGAATTATAATGAGAAAATAATATTAATCAAAAATTAAAAATTAAAAATAAAATTTTTATTTTTTATTTTTATAATATTAAAAGACGAATTTATTTTTAAAAAGGTAATTTGACCATTAGTCAAACTAATGTTAGATGTAACGAGTAATTTTAAAAATACGGGAGATTTAGTTAATTAGACTAAACCCGAGGGGGTATTGGTCATTCTCCCTAACAAATCAGTAGAAACTATGTCCAAGTTTAGCAAATTATTTACTGTCATGAATGTTAATGACTATTGACGTATATACTTGCCCTTGCTTTAATTTGGAAATAAGTTGTATGAAAATAGAGAGAAACTGGGCGTGAAAGATGAAATACTAATTAGCTCAATATAACATCATTGATGGAACACTATATCGTAAAGGTTAGACTTTGCCATATCTATGATGTTTGCTACCAAATGAGGCAAATTACATGATGAGAGAAGTTCAAGAAGAAATTTGCGAAAACCATGAAGGAGCTCGGGGTTCCATCTTACAAGGTTCTAAAGCAAGGATTCTATTAGTCAATGATCTATAAGGAAACAACACAATTGGTGAACAGGTGTGAGAAGTGCCAATTGCATGGAATTTGATCAGATTCCTTCGCAATAACTCTAACTTCCATAATAAGTCCATGGTCATTCACACAATAAGAGGTGGACTCGATTGGACCTTTACCTCAAGGCACAACATATGTTAGTTATACAACTATAATAATTGACTACTTCACCAAGTAGGTAGAAGTAGAAGCATTAGTAATTATTATGGAGAAGAAGATTGTTGACTTAATGTAAAGGAAAATTGTGTATCGCTTTGGGATATCATGCGTAATAAACATAGACCCTAACAAGCAATTCAACAATGACAAGTTCAAAAGTTGGTGCTTTGAGTGAGGAGATCTTAGATTTACATTAGCTGTTCATCCACAATTAAGTGGTTAGGTTGAAGTGACCAATAAAACATTAAAAAGGCCATAAAGACTAGACTGGACCACAAGAAGGGATCCTAGGTCGACAATCTTCTAGAAGTCTTGTGGGCATATTGCACAATTATTAAGAGTACACGGGAGATAAATAATTCACCTACACATCAAACTCTAAATTTTCAAGAGCAGAAGGATGATGATATGCATTATTTTCATCTTGATCTTTTTGAAGAAAAGAGAGAAGCAGCACCAATTAGGCTTGCAGTTTACCAGTAAAAGGTTGCTCGATACTACAACAAAAAATTCAAAGCAAAAAGTTTATAGAAGGAAACATGGCAAGTCTTATGTAAAGTTACTATATCACAAGTTCAAATTGATATGGTACTAACTTTATATGCTTAGGTAAGCCAATTTTCATCTCCCTGCAAAACATTTACAAGTCCAAATGAATGACAATTGAACCTTTGTGATACCAACTTCATATGCTCAAATGAGCTAATCTACATCTTTGTGATGTCAAAACTATACAAGTTCAGATGAACCACACTTTTACTTTTGAGGTACCGACTTTTCAATCATATGAGCCAATTTGGATCTTTATGATGCCAAAAATATACAAGTATAGATGAATCACACATGTACCCTTGAGGTACTGACTTTGTTCTTAGATGAGCTAATCTGTATATCCGCGTTGCTAAAAATTTACAAGACTAAGTGGATCATAATTGTACCTTCACAATACTAACTTTACACACTTAGATAAGCTAATTTGCATCTTGACGATACCAAAATTGTGCAAATCCAAATGGATCACAATTGTACCTTCATGGTATTGACTTCTTGTTCATATGAGCCAATATGCATCTCTGCGATGCCAAAAATATATAAGTCTAAATGGATCACACTTATACCTACGAGTTATTGACCTCTAACTTAGATGAGCTAATTTGCATCTCTACAATGCCAAAAATATACAAGTCCAGGTAGACCATAATTGTACCTTTGTTATATAGACTTCATAGACTCGAAAAAGCTAATATGCATTTTTGTAATGCTAAAAATTTACAAGTCAAAATGGATAATAGTTATACCTTCGTGATACCAAATTTTTACTCAGATTAGCCAATATGTATCTCCATGATGTAAAAAATATACAAGTCTATATAGACCATACTTGTAATTATAAGGTACTGACTTTTCACTCAGATGAGACGATCTGTATCTATATGATTTCAAAAAATATACAAGTCTAGATGGACTACACTTATACCTACATGGTATCAATTTGCATCTCCGTGATGTCCAGATCTTAAGTCTTGATGGACCAAAATTGTACTTCTGTAAACTGACTTCCTGATCAAATAAGTCAATTTACATCTCCATAATGCTAAAATTCAAAAGTCTAGATGGAGTAAAATTATAAAACAAAAAAGGGACAGGTGAATAAGGATCACATTTAAAAATTCACAATCAGGGAAAACAGTACTAATCGATGTTGGCATCATAGTTAGTTGAATCTATGATAAAGCCAAAAACAGTACTAATCGATATTAAACATAGCAAGTGTAGGGGGATTCAGGATGTCAATGGCACCAATATCAGGATTATTAGATGAGATTAGCCTAGCTAATTAGTCTATGGTAGCATGTCTATCTTTTTTCTTCTTCCTCTTAGGTACCTTGGGAGCCATCTATGATAAAGCCAAAAACAAAATGACATCATGAACACAAAAATGATACAAAAAAAGACAAGGATGCACAAGCAACTTATTACAAGACATAATATAAAGAGAAATTTCACCACTTTTCCTAATTTCAGGAATAACAGTAATCAGCCCAACAATCTTCAAAGTATAATCATGGAAGAGATCTTTAGGGACCCGAGATTAAAAAATTATCCCCTGAATTTTATCTTCCAAGTTAGAATCAAGAACAGGTTTCTTGGTTGCGAGAATTACAAAAAAAAAACACAAAAAAATAAAAATAATAAATATTTATACATAACAAAGACCTTTGTTTGAAAAATTTGTAGGAACTGAAAATTTGACATCACTCACTCTAATTGTCTAGCCCTATCTCTAGCCTATGAAAAACCACCTATCCTTCCACGACTTATTTGACTCTAGAAAGTCGGGAACAAGTTTTTCCCTTTTTGATCTTGCCGCCAAGTAATAGAAACATGGATTTGTTTTAGGACCCACCCTTACATGATATAGACGACGACACTCTAGGAAATAGGGCTCACTATGGTCCGTCCTCTTCTATAAGGCATACATATCGTGCTTTCTACAAGGCATATATACTGCCTTCCAGCATCTTCACAAAATAAGACTGGAATGGGAATTTATCCCTAATTCAACAAAATTTCAAATACTGCCACCTCTCCTTCACGAGGTTTGTTGGCCATTTCTCCCTTTCTCGACAACATCATAGTAATATACCTCGGTATACTATACTTCTTCATAATTCTCAATGTGTAGACTTCCAAACCAAAGATCAGACCTATTCCAATTTATACGAACTTTTATTGGTATAATATGAAGGGATTTTGAATGCATAAGAAAAAAATCCTACTGTTTGACAAACTACGATCAATACTAAGGTTATTAAAGCGTTTTGTATCACCATCCATAGTAATTGAGTAACCAAATAAGCTATCACTCACCGTCTATTCATAATTCTTACTCACATGAATGATATCACAATTAGTTCTAATCCTTTTAAAAGGTTTTTTTTATAGACTTCAAGCACATCACCTTGAATTTCCTTATCCATATTATTGTAGATTTTCTAATCAATTGAAAAAGACTCAAAATTAAAATCTTAGAGATTCGTACATGAAAAAGAACAAAAAAATTAACAAACCAAGCTTTTGCTATTCAAGAAAAGTTCAAAACAAACCCATTCACTCAAGATATACCAAAATGAACACAACCAAAATTAAAGATAGAAACAAGCGGAACCCAAGAGAAAACAAAATAAGAAAATAGGTGAAATACCAGAAGGTGAGTGTAAATACTTGAATATGATATTTTGAAAGATTGAGAAAGGCAAAAATGGGGTATCCTTGCGAAGCGATTTTTCTTTTCCAAAAGAGTTTTCTGGATGACAATGAAACAAGGGTAAGCGAAATGCCATGTTTGGTTTTTAATGGGTCCTTTGATATTTGGCAATTCAGTGATAAATAAAGGAGCGCTTTACTCAATCATAAAGACAAAAGGGGTTATAGATATTTATAGAAAAAAGTGAAACGGTCAAATAAATATATTTCAATTAGTTATTAAGCTTTACAACTAATGAAATTGGGGACCTCTTATTGGGGTGTCAATGCTTAATTGAGTTTTAGATCAATTATCAAAGCTAAACATGAATCTAAGGAATGTTGGAGTGTCAAGCTTGAGGTCTTGACATTCGTTTAGGGCCCACAAAGCCTACTTACATTGGATCCAAATTGACTAAACCCCAAAGGAATGATGGAATCAAGTAACAAAATGGCCAATAGCACTTCTAAAATCACAAACCTTATTTGAATCAGTAATGAGAATTCTATTGGATTAAGTATTCCAACAATAAAGGAAGAAGACTTTATGAAGGGGCAAGTATATAAAGAAGAAAAAAAATAGAGGAAGTAGAAAATTCACTCATTCACATTACATGAAAAAATTTGGTATCAACTAATGATTTTTTTTTTGTACATAGGTATTTGAGATGTGTCAATAGTGATTCACTTTGAAGAATTAGGGGAAAGTTTATCAGATGGCAGTAAGACATAAAATAGTGGAATTTTACAAGCTTATTCGTATCAAGGAACTTAAAATTATCAAGAGCTTTTGTATAAATCTAGCTGAATTAGCTATTGGATGAGATCCTGCATTCTGTCACACCATGATAGAGAGGTCAAGTTTTTATCTTTATAAAAATTGAAATTTCCAATTTTAAGGGTTTGACTTTAATGTTCATCTCTTGGGATCATAGAGGTCTAATGGAACTTTTATTGTCGATTACGTATGCTAGCATTCAACCAACTAATTTATATCCGTTTGCTTCTTTTATCCAAAGTAATCAAGTTATACAATTTTTGGCAACAATAAAAAGTAACGTTTCCTAATACTAGTCCAATAGGTTTTGGAAATTACCCTCCACCATATTATAATGAAGGCATTATATCATGAACGTAAAAGATATTCTTGATGGAGATTGACAACCACAAGCTTATTGGGACAAAAAAAATTATAAAGAATGAATGCTTTAAATACAAGATTTAAGGTTAACAAAAATCCGGGAACCTTGGAACCCGAAAACCCATGAACCTAAGGAGTCAAGCTGGAGGTGTCATCCTAAGTTGGCAGGGAATAGATATGGTATCCAAGAACTTGAGAACTTGAGAAACTAAGGACTCAAAAGAGAGTTGTCATCCTAACTTGAGAAGCATTAGTTATATAGTATTTAAGAACTTAAGAACCTAGGAACTGAAGGACTCAAGGACTCTAGGTGGGTTGGGAGGACTTGAGGACTTGGAAACCTAAGAAAGTAAGAACTCGGGAACAACTATTAACTTAAATCTAGTTTTTTTTTTAAAAGATTGAATGGCATTATAAAAACCCTACATCCTAGAGAAAAAGAAAGAGAAAAAAAAAGAGAGGAAAAAAGGAGATGATTTGAGAGAAAAAGTCATCTTATAAATATTTCATCTTCTACTTCTAATAAAAAGACTTTATATGTGTTTGTTCCTTGGACGTAGGCAATTTTTCTAAATCATATAAAATCTTGTTTGCTTTGATATTGTTTATTGTTTATATGTTTTGTTTCGTTATTTGTTTGGACCTTGGTAAGGCCTCCATCACATCATAGTCTCGATTAAGTTAAATTAGTGTTAGGACATTTTTTACGTCGAGTTTACCCCCAACAATTGGTATTAGAGTTAAGTTTCTGGTAACAATGTCTTTGTTTAAGTTTGATATGGAGAAATTCAATGGTGAGAATGACTTCAGTTCTAGCTTCTAAAGATGAGGCCAATCTTGGTTCATCAAGAGTTAGAGGATGCTCTTGAAAAAGAAGATAATGTTAGCCTGAAGACTTATAAATCATTGTTTTGATGATAATAAATATTGATATCTTTGATGAACTAAATTCTTTATGCAATAGAGTTTGTGATATTTTAAGCATAAAGATTTGGATTACAAAATTAAGGCATTTATGAAGAGTAAATTTGGAAAGCCGCAAGAACAAATTAAGAAGAAGACTCGAAGAATTGAAAACACACACATTAAGTGAATTTTTATTTGTAACGTGTCTTTGAAATAATTATGATTTGTACTTAAAAGTTTAAAATTCTTTTTATCAAAACATGTCTAATGATTTTAAAAAATTCATATGGCTATATGATTTTTATTGGAATATTTTAAGTATAAAAAAATAGCCATAAGTTTTTATGAACTAATTTGTAAGCTTTTAAATTTGAAAAGCAGACCAACATGCAAATTTTTGAAACTTGAAAATGAAACAAAAATGCTAGATTTGCAAACCTGATTGATCTAACTAGAAAGTCAAACTTGGTTCACTATTTGCTTTAGTCCATCTTGACCATATAGACATAATTGGTGAATAGTGCAATGATTCAAGAAAACCAACGCACAATAAATCACAAAATAGTGCCAATAGTTATATATGAATTTGAATTCAACTAATCGATAACAGTGACTAGACTAAAATGCAAGGTTTTCAAAACTTAGAAATATAGACTAAAATGCAAGATTTTTAAAATCTAGTCCTAATAGCTATAAACAATTGATTTTTCGATTTTCACTATAGAGAATAATCTAAACTCAATTAAAACAATCTTTTGCACACCTAAAAAAGTTTGTCATGTATTTTAGAAGTGTAATACAAAGCATTGAGCTTTCATTTGTAAATCAAATATCAAATTCATACACACTCTAGATTTCAATTGTATTATTCTTTAGAAAGAGTTATTATGTATTTCTTTATCAAACTCTTTGATCTAGATTATTCTTTTGTTTCCATTTGTGTGTGAGTATTAAAGAAAATACACTTGTTGTAAGATTTAAGTGACATCCATGAATCACTTGGTTTGTAAAGGTTAGAGAGGCATTCGGTCAAATTCTCTTAGTGTAAGGTTTGAGTGGCGTGCTTGAAGTCTACTAGGAATTATAAATGTTTGCATTGGGTTTAGAAGTATAATTAGTGGAATCCTCAAGCAGGTTGGCGTGGAGGAGTGGATGTAAGTCAGAGTTTATCGAACCACATAAAATTATTGTAAGACATTTCCTCACACATAATTTATTTGTGATTATTTACATATTATTTATTTAAATTATGCATTGAATTTTGTATTTTTTTATATTAGAGAATTTATTTTCTTAGGATAGAATTTGGGTTGCATATTTAATTTGTTAATTTATTTTACACCCAATTCATGCCGCTTTTTTGGTTGCTTAGTAGCATTTTAGATAAGATGCTTAATACACTGATAAAAACGAAGACGAGAGAGATTCTAAGAAAAGCTTATTATGAAATTGTGTTAAGTCAAATTAATGAATTTCTAATGGAAGTTTCAAAGGAGAAGACTACAGTTGGGTTTTGGAGTAACTTAAAAGCAATTTACATGACCAATTCTTTGACCAATTGAATATACTTGAAGAAAAGAGTGTATACTTTTATTAGGACTGAAGGGACCTCAATCAAGGAACACATTGATTTAATAAGATAGTTCTTGACTTTGAGACAATAGATGTTAGGATTGAAAATAGGGACTAGTAAGTGATCTTATTAAGTTCCTTGCCAAGATCGTATGATCATTCTATTTAGACTTTGACATATGGTCTGATCTCACTCTCTATGTCAATTGCTAAAGTAGCTTTGACCTCTAAAGAGTTGACAAGAAAGCAAGAAAAGAGGAACTTAGGCACAAGAAAATGTTTGATAGCAAGCAAAAAACCAAAAAAGCAATAGAATAAAGGTAAGCAACATGTCAGATCTAAGTCAAAGCCAAAACCCTTGAAATATGTTCATTTTCATAAAAAAGAACATTCAAAAAAGGACATTTTAAGAAGGATTGTGAGAGAGGAAGAACAAGAAGAAGGCAGATAGTGATGCAACTATTGTTATAAAGGATTGCTTCGAAGTTGCAAACCTTTTTGTCACATTTGGTGCCAAAACAGACGGCGAATGGGCGTTAGATTCATGTTATTTTTTCTATATGTACCCCAATTTGAATATGCTGGCTCTTATCAAACATGTAGTGGGGCTAAAGTGTTACTAGGTAACAATAAAGCATGTAAGGTCAATGAGATTGGTAGCATCAAGATAAGAATGTTTAATAGAATGGTAAGAGAATAACATCATGTTAGGCATGTACTAGACCTTAAAAGAAACTTGATCTCCTTGGAAATGTTAGATAAGTAAGTGTATATATTCAAGGTCGAGAATGAGACCTTGAAAATAGTTAACAGTTCTGCGATAGTAATGAAAAGGGAGAGAAAAAATTATTTATATATCTTGGAAAAATCTGCTATCATTAGTTTTGTTAATATAGCAATAGGGTTTGAATCATTACACTTTTGTGAAGAATATGTCTTAGAGAAGTCCATAAGAGTGAAATTTGTACTATCGAGCATAATTAAAGAAAGAGATCTTAGAATATTTTCACTTACATTTGTGAGGACCTTCACAAGTTAGCTCCTTGGCTAGTTCAAAATAATTTTATTCTTGATTACTTTAAAAGGGTTAGGTTATATGTGCTAAAATCTAAGGATTAGGTGCTTGAAAAATTCAAAGAGTGGAAGTTGGAAGTGGAGAACTACATAGATAATAAGGTGAAATGACTGAGGACCAACAATGATCTAGAGTGTTGCAATTAGGATTTTGAAAACTTTTATAAGGAAAGTGGCAGTTCAAAATATAGAATTATAAAAATGATCTTACAATAGAATAGACTTTTTTTAAGTGGACGAATAGGACATTAAAAGGCTTCCAAAGTCTATAGGTAGAAGGTTTGGTGACAATAACATATTTTATATATATCTGTCAACAAGTAGGCTTAAAACTCCTATTGAAATGTGGTATGGGAAGAAAGTATCATATAATCACTTGAGAATCTCTGGCTGCCTATGCACATACAAATTGAGGGAAGTTGGATGCTAGAGCGATAAAAGGTGTGTTTATTGGTTGTCCAAAAGATGTCAAAGGATATAAGCTTTGGTGTTTCTCACTTAAGCCACCAAAATGTATCATAAGTAGTGATGTAAACTTCTATGAAGGAGATTTACTTGATTATTAGCAAGAAGGATAAAAGTCAGATGATGACCAGATGCCAAACCAAAATTTAAGAGGTTCAATTGAGGTTGAGCATACACTTTAATCTTGGGTTCGATACATCTCAAGCCATAACACAACTCAGTTTAATGAAGATGAGACTCAATAGGAAGAACGAGCATAGCAAATAAGGTTGGATGATCTTGATGACTATCAATTAACAAGGGATGGAACAAGAAGGATAGTTAGACCTCTAAATAAGTTAGGTTATACTGATTTGATAACATATACACTAACAGTTGCAACTGAGGTTTTATATAAAGAACGCAAGTTACAAGGAAATTATGAACTTTAACCATAAGCAGAGATGGATTGAAACTATGCAAGAAGAAATAAAGTTTTTGATAAAAAATCAGATTTGATAGTTTGTTGACTGGCCTAAGAACAAGAAAGTTGTCTCTTTGATACATGGAATATTTAGAGTTTCCTTTTGTATATTATATTATTTTATGCATAATGAAATCCCAAAATGATCGTCTTTATTCTACGTAAGAGGCAAAGCATAATCAACTCTAATCTGTCCGAAAAAGGGATGGGCACGTGCTATGCAGTAGTATTAATTAGAGTAGCGAAATGATTGCCTAGTAGTGGTTGCGTACCTAATATTGCTGAATCAGAATTCAGTAAGTATTCAAATGCTGAAATTTAATTAATAATAACCTAATATAAACCAACAACATTAACACAGTTGTTAACATTTCCATTATTTCCTTTTTTTTTTCCACTAAAATCTTCAAATTCAAGTATATCCTTTCTTTGACAAGGAGACTACCATATTAAGAGTCTGTCTTCAAATCGTATAACACATATTATCAAATTAGGCTGTCTACTATTAATTTTATGACTTTTAAATCTTTATGCAAATATGCAATTACAAATTATTAATGCGTCAATAACTTATTGCGTTTAACGTACAAGAGTACAATGTATAAGAATATTTTTACAAAATCATTAATACAAATTTATTTGACGTTGTATTATTATTATATGTTACAAGAAAAAATATTTTTTATTAGAGTTTTTATATAAAGTTTTATGAATAGAGTTTTTATTTATATATATCACCGTCAATATGATTATTTGGATTTGTATGATCAATTATAGGAAGATCTACATAAAAAATTAATGAAGAAAACTAGTGCAAGCAAAATATTGTAATTAATACTCTAAATATTAAGTTAGATATACTTACCCATTTTAAATACCAACATTTCTATGTTGAATTTTGGCGAATAAAGAAAATGTACTTTAAACATGTAAGGAAAAGACAAGAATCCAGGTCCTATATAAAGGCTTGTATCTGTGTCATATCTTGTATGAAGCAATTCCAGTAGATTTCCTTCTAAAATCGAGGGAGTCGGGAGTTGCTATATTTTCCTTTTCTTCATTTCTTCTTCTTCTTTATTTTCTGCTTGATTCCTGTTTGGTCTTATGATTTTAATAATTTAATTGATTTCTTAGTCTGTTCCTTGATGCATGCTAAATTAATACTTTGCTCCAATTAGCAGATCGATGATTGTCAAATTTTTTGATAGAAATTTAGAATAATATTAATTTTTATCTTTTTAGAGATAATTTTTAAGCCTAGATAAAATATATATTTTCTATAGATCTATTGCTTTTCAGGTGAAGGAAATTTCATATAGATCTCGATCTTGTGAATTTTATGTTGATTTGTCTAATCTCAATATTTGAATAAGATCAATTTATATTTCATCTTTAAAGATATGTTTGGGAACGGTTGATCCACTTCTACTATTGACTTTGCTACTAAAGTGATGTTCAATTATTCATAATTGCACTAATTATATTTGTTGTGTTACTATATCTTATTTTGAAATTTTACAAGGGAAATTAAATATTTCACAAAATATTTTTAAATTTTGTAATTTACGTGCTCAAATTCATTTTTAAACTATTTTTATAAAAGAGTTGATAAAGTTATAATTATATTTTGGTCTTTTATAATTCAATAGATTAAACTTTTTTCAAAGATCTTTAATAATAATCTTTCTTGTTTTTCCTTTAGTTATATATGCCCTTGATAAATACCATTTTTATTTTGGATTTAATATTTATAGCTCATTTTATCACCAATATTTGACACTTGGTGATTTTATTTTACAACAAACTATGATCAAAAGTTGAGAGTATCTTGATCCTCAACGCACTTCTACTTTTGTATAGAGGTGCAGAAATTGATTAGTTTGAATGTAAGCACCATTGTTAAATTAAGTTTTGGAGACTGAAGGTTTAACTAAACCTTTTTGGATCATGTCTTAAGTTCTCTCTGCTAATTGTATATTACTATGCATATGTATAACTCATAAAACTGCAGTCCTTTGGTAATCTGGGAATATCAATTCAAGGATCTTCACGCTGCCTGTTTCATCATATAACTCAGCATGCATCTTCATCTTTATTGCTATGATATCGTTATAATTTGGAACTGGAATTACCATTTAGAACTACAGCTCTTATAATAAGTAGTTACCATTGTATCTTTCAGTTTCGAACTCAACATTTGGAGCAAGACATGGATGAGGAAGTTCCAACCATCAAGAGCAAGCCAAAAATGAAGAAGAAGGTGGTCCGGAAAGACAGAGATGGAGGAGAACATTCCGTTCCATATCTTTCTGAAGAAATTATGCTTCAGGTTCTAACAAGAGTTCCAGCTGCATACCTTCATGATAGGGTCAGGTACACATGTAAACCCTGGCATAATTTAATCTCTAGCACTGATTTTATAGCGCGGAATACTCAGCAAAACAAATGTGAATTGCTGGTATTAATCCCTTGTACTATTAAGAAGAAGCTGACGTACGAAGTGAAGATATTGGAGATGGATGATAAGAAGATGGACTTGAGCTTGATAGATGTCTGTCTTCCTCATATGGGACATCAGATTAGATCCAGTTGTAATGGTCTTATTTTGGTGAATGATCCAAACCCAAAACATAGTCGGATGTTGTGTGTTATGAACATGCTTACCAAGTGCTCTCTAACGCTCCCTCAATGCCCTTCATACTGTCCACATGAAAAATGTGGGGCAGCACTTGGGTTCGATCCATCTTCAAAAGAGTACAAGGTAGTCCATATGTATGCTGATGGTTTTGGCTTTGAGATTTTCACTTTAGGTGGTTCTGATAATGCATGGAAGAGGATTCCAGGACCATTCAAGTCATCTCGTGAACGACCTTTCCGCTTAGGTGAATTTAAATGGACTGATCCTGTTTCTATAAATGGACAAGTTTTCCATTGGAATGTTCAATCAAATAAGTACATTGTATCTGTGGATATAAGTGATGAGATACCAAGGAAGACCTTCTTGCCAGGACATCACAAGAGAAATAAGCACAGGTTCGCCTTCTTGGAAATAGGTGGAAAACTTGCATTGCTGTATTATGTTTCCAGTGCTGAGATTGATATATGGATTTTGGAAGATTTTCCTGGAAAGATTTGGATCAAGAAACATAGCATAAAAGCAGAGGAGATAAAGTATACAACAAACTCTTGTTTACCAGATTTTCTGAACTTATTTGCAGTTGCAGCATTGCAAGATGGTGAAGTACTGATCTTTAGGCACCGGCACAACAACTATACATCTGTCTACTCTTACTTGTACTATATCAGAGAAACACAGTTGAAAATGACGAAGAACATGATCATGAAGGAGGGAAGCAAATTTATACACCACAGAAGCAGCCTTATCCAATGGAAGAACGAAGAAGAAGTGGTGGCAAAGAGATTGGCCAGTCTGACCTCTCCCTAATAAGTATCTATAGTACTGTTCTGGTTGGTTTTAAACCAGTAAATGCATGAAACTTCGAAAATTGTTGTTGCTGGTTTTGAGTTTGCAGATGTTAGTATAGGGCTTTTGAAAATACTTAGCATATTTTAGGCATATTTGTAGTATTTATCTGGGTCTTATAAACATACATGAGTCTTTCATTTTTTTTTTAAATGTAAGGGGTGGCAAAATCCTAAAGCATATAGTCTTTATCCCTTAAAAGAATCTTTCTTGAAAGAGCTAGACTGAAAGTGTTTGTTGTGCTGTCTTGCTAGCTGCAGATTTTGCTACTGCTGATATGCTCTGCTATTAAGTTGCTGCTGTTTGCTGTCTAAAGAAAACAACAGCCTAGTTTTTGACGTTTTAATTTGGAGCAAAAAGAATTGCAGTTTACTGCTGTTGCTTCTTGCTGTTTTGTGCTGTATTTGACTATTTCTGGTCTTTAAATGTTGGCTAAACCTTCGGTTCCTCTTGTACTCCCTTTTCTTCATTTTTCAATAATATATTAGTTTAATTAAAAAAAATCCTATAAAATTGTAATAACACAATGAAATTGTTATTTCTCCTCACATTCAACCCTATTTTGTTCCAAATAATGACCATTAACCCTTGCTTGGTTTCAACTTATTTTGCCCTGTTTGATTGAAATACCAAAAAATATTCCAAGGGATTTTTTATTAAGTTAATAGAAATTTTATACTTTTACAATATTACCCTTGGTTGCACCAATGATTTGTAAATGCATAATAAACACAAAATCAATTTGATTATCGCATCTATCTAATATTACAAAATTATCTTTAAATACGTTTTTTGCGTGTAAATTAATGAATGCAAGTGTACGTGTCGCAATTAAGTAATAAAGTGATAAGAAGATATCGATTTCACGAGGAATGTTAATCCTATAATTATCGAAAGTGATTAATTTACGAATTTATCTAAAGGAATCAAAATAATTTTGATTGAGGGAATTAAAACAGACTAAAATTTACTACTATGCAAATTAATTAAAAGATTCAACTAATGAAAAGTTCTAGAGCTAATGATTTATCGTATTTAGTCACATCCAATTCTTCAATTGACGTTGTTCTAATTTAAGATCCGTGTTGCTAATTAATTATCCTAATTTATTCAATTAACTCTCTCGAGATCAATCGAGTCTACTTCGCACCTAAAATTTTACTATATCTCTATGTGAAATTAATTAAATGGAAGTGTATTACGATTAGTGATAATTTTTAATTAAACTATGCAAACCATATTAGTATATCTCTAACTAATATGTAATTTACAGCATCTATCACACGATCTAGATATGATATTAATTTCTTAATTCATATTCATTCACAATTCATTCAAATATTGGTCAAATATTAAAAAATATTAATTTTCATAATAAATGCTTAACACTAAATCTCAAATCAATTGAACAACACAATATTAGAAATGTATGCTTCAAATAAATTAAATCATTACCCTAGAAAATAGGTTTAGCTAAACATAGAGTAGAGTTCAAATTTAATAATCAAGAATTTAACAATTACAAACATAATCTCAATAAATCACAATATTGTTAAATTCAAGACTAAATTAAAGAGAGAAAGAAGGAAAGACTAGATGATGAGGAAAGTTTGAATCTACAAAGTTGATGAGAATCCCCAATCTCTTAATGAAATTCTCTTCTTCTTGTTGATTTTCTCCTTTCTCTCTAGTTAACCTTCTTCCTTCCTCTCTTCTGTCTCTCTCTAAAAAAACCCAAAACAAGTCAAAAGTCTCTTCTTCCTCTCCCTTAGGGTCTAAAAATCATCCAATTTGGGGGAGGAAGTGCCGACACCTTTGTCGTGCTTGCGCGCACCAAATTGACCTAAAAATCGATTTTGGATGGATAATAACAATTAAGACCCTTTACCTATAATTAATCAAACATTTACTCATAGTTTGAAATTATAGTTCATTTCAGTTTTGTTTTTGTTGCAATTTGATCCACCTAGGCAGAACGCGGTACGCGGTCGCGCAGCAAGGCCCGCGATCTGTTACTTGCCGCCAGCAAGAGTGGTACCTCTGTTGGCACGCGAGCTGTATCCACGAGCATTGGGCGTCGCCCCATGAGCGTGAGTGGTTCCTACCACACCCATACTGAGTAAGTATATAGAAAGCTCTCTTGGGACAGCAGGCCAAAAGCTAGTTGGGCAATCCCTTATGTAGCTGGGAAGGAAGCAAGGGAAGGAGCACATTGGCACTATAGCGCATACTGTAGCGCCGAGACTGTTCATGCCCAATAGGCCCATTTTGTGTTAGTGGGGTTAGGTAGGATATCTTGTGTATGCTTATTTGTTGATGTTGACTTGTAATTTTAGCCATTTAAAGTGCTTGTAAAAGGTAATCATAGCCATCCATTTGTAAATATATAAGCATGTAAATGTTGCTCTAGATGAATGGAGAAGCATCTACCATTTCTAACTTCTCTCACGTTCAGAACATTTTAGCCTTTCTTTGCAATTGCTCTGCACTCAAATTGGGCAGGAAGTTTGCACTAGACCATTCACACACCTATACACCCATTTGATCTTGGCTATCTAAGGCTTACTTAGCTTGGTGTCCAGCCAGCTTAGTTAGGTGCCTCACGCTGTGGAAGCTTGAAGTTTTCTACACGTGATAGTTTGGTATCAGAGCAGCTTTGGGATGATTTCTGTATGGTAAGATACTCTATAACCTTGTGGCTATTGTTTGTTGAGGCTAGCCCTTTTAAGGCCTTGGTTGTAGAACCTAGGGTTTTCAGTGTTGTGGTAGAAACCTTGTTGTATCTTTGACTGTTGTTAGATTTTTCTTGTGGAATTTGGGATTGTTGGTTTGTTATCGAGGAGTTTGTCGTGAAATTGCTGTGGCAATATTGTGTTTGTGGGAAGTTTGGTTACGGAAAATTTTTGATAGCTGCCAAAGACGTTGAAGGTGGTAATGTTGCGGAATTGGTTCAAAAAGAGCGGGGTCGTGCCCAAAGCACAAGGAAGGCGTCGAAAGAAAGAGCGGTGTCGAAAGATGTGGTAAGCTCTTTTGAAGCTAGGCTGGTGAAGCTTGAACTGTCCTTAGGTGACATTCATGAGCGCCTCGACGCTCTCGACGATCAAGTGAGAGATCGTGAGACAGATGTGGTGGCTGCCGTTATTGAGGGGAGACTCCAGCAGACTGTTGACACCTTTGCTGAGTCCATGAGGCAGGCCATGGACAAATTTAAAGGGATGGTATTGGTACAATTGGATGTAGTGAAGGCGGAGATGGCAGAATTTCGCCAAGACCTTGTGCTATGCAAAACACCCATCACAGCGGGTATCGCTTTTAGTAGCGCTCCAAGAGTTCGGGTTTCGGATCCTTCTAACTTTTCAGGCAAACGGGATGCTAAGGAAATAGAGAACTTCCTATGGATGATGGAGCGTCATTTTGATGCTATGCAACTGCACGAAGATGAGCTCAGAATAAATACCGCTACCCTTTACTTTGATAGTGATGTGGCGTTATGGTGGAAACGTCGACACACGGAGATGGAGAGGGGACTATGCCATATAGACACTTGGGACACATTTAAGATAAAGTTCAAGAGGCAATTCTACCTCGAAAATGTTGAAGAGGCTATCATGCGGAAACTCCGAGGGTTGAAACAGCGGGGTTCGATCAAGGATTATGTGCGGGAATACAATTCCCTAATGCTTGAGATTACGGACATGCTGGAGAAGAGTCGGTTGTTGTTTTTCCTTGATGGGTTACAATCTTGGGCCGAGTAAGAGTTGAAGCGAAAGAATGTGCAAGACCTCGCCTCGGTAATTGCCGCGACCAAAACTTTGATTAAGTATAGCCGGGAGCATCTAAAATAAGACCGGAACAGAAAACCGAGCAAGGTTGGGCAGGAGAAAGGTGGGGGAGATAAACCTCACAAGCCGGAACCCCAACAACACATGGGGAGACCACACAAAGACAACGAGTGACGGGATGGCAGCAAGGCGCCGTATAACAAGCAGCGTGATAAATGAAGCAGTGGACATGCTACTTGTATGGCGGGGCGCATCACACAAAGGAATGCCTGCAGCAGAGTTGGCTTAATGTCTTGCTCAGCTCGTATGAGACAGCGGAGGGTGCGTGGATGGGATTCAATACGCATTCTCAATGCTATGAAGACTAAGGCGTCGTCTAAGTGACAAAGCTACAGCCTGGGAAGACGCTAAAATACGTCGTCGCCAACATAAACGGATTAAGCTTCAAGGCTTTGATTGATTACAGAGCTAACCAATGTTTGGTTGCCAAGACTTTGGCAAGGAGATTGGGGTTAATGCACAGCAAAGAACCGGGATGGGTCAAAGTTGTTGAACAGCCGCTGCAGCCTATTTGCGGAGTCGCTCGCAGCGTTCCTATTAAGACCGGGACATGGCAAGGCAAGGTGGATTTGAACATCATGCCGATGGGTGATTTTCAGTTTGTGTTGTGTGATAAATTCATTGATCGAATGTTGCCCTTCACTTTTACGGATGATGGGTGTATGGAATTCAAATATGCGGGAAAGATGCATAAGGTACCAATTGAGCAGATTCAAGTTGGGGTGAAAGTATTATCGGCTTTACAAGTAGCGAGAGGTGTGAAGAAAGGGGAAGAAACTTACTTGACTATGCTTAAGGATGATGATATTCCGACTTCAGTTTCTGACCTTTTGAAGGAAGTTTGGGGCATTCTCCGAGAGTTCAGTGACGTGATGCCACTGGAACTCCCCAAGAGACTCTCTCCGAAGCGTGAGGTCGACCATGCCATAGAACTTGAGCTAGGTACTAAACCACCAGCGATGGGGCCTTATAGAATGGCTCCGCCAGAACATGAAGAGCTTCGGAAGCGACTAACAGAGTTGTTAGATGCGGGTTTGTGAGACCTTCGAAAGCGCCCTTCGGCGCAACGGTATTGTTCTAGCAGAAGCATGATGGGAGCTTACTGATATGTATTGATTACCGGGCGCTAAACAAGGTGACAGTGAAGAACCGGTACCCTATCCCTCGCATCGATGATCTATTTGATCGGCTTGGCCATGCTCGGTGGTTTTCGAAGCTAGATTTACGGTCCGGATATTGGCAGGTGCGGATAGCGGAAGGAGATGAACTGAAGACAACGTGTGTGACTCGATACGAGTTGTTTGAGTTCCTTGTTATGCCCTTCGGCCTCACCAACGCGCCAATAACGTTCTGCACACTCATGTACTAAATATTCCACCCGTTCCTTGACAAATTTGTGGTAGTATACTTGGATGATATTGTTGTGTACAACGCTAGTCTTGGAGAGCATGTGGAGTATTTGAGACGTGTTTTTCAGATGTTGCGGGAGAATGAGCTATATGTGAAGCCGGAGAAATGCTTATTTGCGCAACAACATGTGCTGTTTCTTGGACATAAGATATCCGACGGGCGGATACATATGGACATGGCCAAGGTGCGCGCCATCGAAGAATGGAAGCCCCTTAATTCCGTTACTGAGTTGAGATCCTTCCTCGGCCTTGTCAACTACTACCGACGCTTCATTTCGAGTTACTCGAAGAGAGCAACGCCTTTGACAAACTTGCTTAAGAAGATGAAGGTGTGGGAATGGACGCCGGCCTGTCAAAGCTCTTGTGAGACCTTAAGCGTGCAGTGACAGAGAAGCCAGTTTTGGCGCTGCCTGACTACTCCAAACCATTTGAAGTACACACAGATGTGTTGGACTATGCTATCGGGGGTGTGTTGATGTAGGACACTCACCTTATGGCCTACGAAAGTCGCAAGTTGAATGACACAAAGTGGCGGTATCTTGTGCATGATAAAGAGATGACGGCGATCATCCATTGCTTGTGAGTATGGCGGCATTACTTGCTCGGGGGACGGTTTATGATCAAGACTGACAATGTTGCAACAAGCTATTTCAAAAATCATAAAAAGCTTAGCCCGAAGCAAGCTCGATGGCAGGACTTGTTGGTGGAGTTTGATTATGTCATGGAGTACAAGCCGGGACGAATTAATCTTGTTGCGGATGCAATGAGTCGGAAAGCGAAGTTTGCTTCTATTAGTCGATCGGAGTGTAGCTTGTTGGATCGTATCAAGGAGGGCTTGACACATGATGCCTTTGCCAAAAGTCTCATGGAAATTGCCCAAGAGGGCAAGACAATACGGTTTTGGATAGAAAATGGCTTTCTCTACACTGTCGAGAATCGTATCTTCATTTCGAGTTGGGCAAACTTGAGACGGGAGTTGTTGAAGGAGTGCCTCGACTCAAAATGGGCCGGACATCTAGGTATTTATCGTACTTTGGCGTTAGTGGAAGATGCATACTACTAGCCGCGTATGCGAGATAATGTAAAGGCATATGTGCGCACTTGTCTTGTATGCCAACAAGATAAGATGGAGCAAAAGCAAGCTGCCGGGTTACTTCAGCCTCTTCTAGTTTCAGAACACCGGTGGAGTGTGTTACCATGGATTTCATCTTTGCGTTACCAAAATCTGAGGGATGCGGATCGATACTGGTCGTGGTCGATAAGCTGTCCAAGAATTAAACTTTTATTCCAGCCCCATGGGATTGCATTGTCGAGGACACTGCCCGCTTATTTTTTAAGCATGTTGTGAAGTATTGGGGCCTTTCTCGGATCATTATAAGTGATCGGGACTCTCGCTTCACCGAAAAATTTTGAGGTGAGTTGTTCAAATTAATGGGGTCGAACCTACACTTCTCGACAAGTTTTCACCCACAGACCGACGGACAAACCGAGAGGGTGAATGCACTATTGGAGCTTTACTTGAGATACTTTGTCAGCGCAAATCAGTGGGATTGGGCGAAGTTATTTGACGTAGCGCAATTCTCATACAGCCTGCAGCGGAGCGAAGCCACGCAGCACAGCCCATTCGAGATAGTGACAGGTCGACAGCCACACACGCCACAAGCCTTGTTGAAAGGCTATATGGGTCCGAACCTCTCAGCATACAAATAGGCGAAAGGTTAGCAAGAGCAGCTCGATATCACCAAGGTTTACTTGGACAAAGCGTCCAAGAAAATAAAGAAATGGGCGGACAAGGATCGGAGGCCGTTAGAGTTTCAAGTCGGCGATCTTGTCATGGTGAAACTACCAACTCAGTAGGTCAAAGCCTACAGGACAGTAATGTTAGCTGGGAGATGGAAGCGGACTTGTGGCAATTCCGAAACCAAGTTGAAGAGTACAAGTGGAGGAGACTTGATGAGGGCGTCAAGGACTTTGGTGGGGGAGGATGTCACGTGCCGCCAACAAGAGCGGTACCTCCGCCTGCACACGATCTGCATCCACGAGCGTTGGGCGTCGCCCTGTGAGCGTGAGTGGTTCCTGCCACACCCACACTGAGTAAGTATACAGAAAGCTCTCTTGGGACAGCAGGCCAAAAGCTAGTTGGGCAATCCCTTATGCAGCTGCGAAGGAAGCAAGGCAAGGAGCACATTGGCACTGTAGTGCATACTGTAGCGCCGAGACTGTTCATGCCCAATAGGCCCATTTTGTGTTAGTGGGGTTAGGTAGGATATCTTGTGTATGCTTATTTGTTGATGTTGACTTGTAATCTTAGCCATTTAAAGTACTTGTAAAAGGCAATCATAGCCATTCATTTGTAAATATATAAGCATGTAAATGTTGCTCTAGATGAATGGAGAAGCATATACCATTTCCAACTCCTCCCTCACGTTCAGAACATTTTAGCCGTTCTTTGCAATTGCTCTGCACTCAAATCGGGTAGGAACTTTGCGTTAGACCATTCACACACCTATGCACCCACTTGATCTTGGCTATCTAAGGCTTACTTAACTTGGTGTCCAGCAAGCTTAGCTAGGTGCCTCACGCTGTGGAAGCTTGAAGTTTTTTGCACGTGACAGATCGCGCACCTCATTCTTCCAAGAATGAAAATGCAACAAATATCAATTGATCCCCCGCACTATTGATTATTATGATTGTAGCCCCTTTGTTTTATATGTCTATATTTTGGTCTGTGAATCTCTTGCGCATTGATCCCAAACCATCTTCCTTTTTAGCCAAATTCATCATTTTCTAGCCAAATTCATCATTTTTTAATAAAATTCATCTTGGATAGCTAAATTTATTATTTTTGGTACAAAACAACTAAAATACATTAAATTCGAATAAAACTTGAGGATTAAACAAATAATTTAAGTCTAAAAATAAATAATTAGCGCGTGTTTTACGCACTTATCAAAGTTACACATTTCACTTCAAATAGTTTTAAAATAATAAAATTATAATTTTATACATATCTATTAGTATTTAATTCATATTTTTTAAATATAATTTTGTAAATATTACTTGATTACAATAATAAAATGACAAAAAAAAAAATAGAGTATCTTTTGCTTCTTCCTTTCATTTCCATTTATATTTTTCTATCTCCACCTCACATTTAAAAAATGCATAAAGGAAATTTTTTTCAAGAAAATATTTGAGAAATTACCTAATATAAATTTATTTATTTTTACCAACTTTTGTCAACAATAATCGTTTAGAGATCCCAAAAATCCAGCAACACCACGAGATTTTATTTAAACAATGCTGCAATATTTTTTTTTGATTTTTCACTTATTTTTTTGATCGAAATTGTTTGAATTTTTAGGAGAAAGTAAAAGAGAAAATATTTGTTTGGATATCCAGAAAGTGAAGAAAGAAAAAAATTTTGTTTGGCTATGGAGAAAGAAACAGTGGAGAAAACAGATAATAATATAAAAGAGAGAGAGTATTTTGATGGCTATAACAGTTTGGTGAAGGTCTGGTAATGGTTTATGGCTACGCTTGGCATGGAGAAAGTGGTGAAAAAGGAAAAAAAAAGATAGTGAGAAAGGTAATATAAAAAATAAAATTTTTTGCTTATTAAATCGCGAATCAAATAAACCCTAAACTAGTGTTAATATAATATAATTTATTAAAAAAATTACCAATTTCATCCCTAAATATTTCGATATTATTACTTACATTTCTATTATTTCAAAATTATATTTTTAATCCCTGCCATTATAACATTAACCTTATAAATTAAATTTTTAAGTAAAAATGACCTTATTATCCCTATATTGACAATGATAATGTCACCTGATTTTTAAAAAATAAAATAAAATAAATATCAATTATAAAAAACTCAAACAAACATTAAGAATAAAATTATCTAATAATAATTAATTTCAAATTAAAAAATTAAATTCATAATAAATTTATTTATTTTTAATTTTTAAATTTTTACAACAAAATCAAATATAAATATAGATAATAAAATATAAATAAGTTTATTTCTTTTCATTTTAAAAATTTTTACAATACGATCAAATAAAAATAAAAATAAAAATAATAAAATCTAAAAACTTATTTCTTTTTAGTTTTTACAATAAAATTAAATAAAAATAAAATAATAAAATCTAAATAAGTTTATTTCTTTTGAATTTTTTAATAGTACAATAAAATTAACTAAAAATAATATAATAAACCTAAATTTCTTGTAAAAAATCGTTTATAAATAAGACGTTTTATAAAGCCTAATTATGAATATTTTTTTGTAAAATTTTATAATCCAAAAAATATTATTCAATAATTATTTGTTAAAATAGAAAATAAAAATTAAATTAAAAATGAAAGCAATTAGTGTTTTAATAAAAAAAGTTTATTTTTTATATTTTTTTATATTAATTTAAACTCAATACAAATTTAATTTAGTTCAGAACAAATGTATCAAATAGTAAAATATATTAACATTTAACAGTCATGTTATAATAGTAGGGACTAAAGATATAATTTTAAAATAATAGGGATATAAGTAATAATATTAAAATATATTAGGAATTGAATTAATATTTTTCTAGTTATAAAAGAAAAATAAATATCCAATACTTTTTATATATGGTGGCACCATTTCGACATCACATGCAAAAATATCATTATACCCTATAATCAATGATTTTATTCGTTACCATTTTAAGGATAAAGGTTTTTGTATATATTTCGTTTTAGTAGGGGAAACCTATTAAATTTGAATCTAACAAGGAAAATTAATGGTCATCTTTCCTAGGTTATTTTAATTTTTTGGGATATTAGAGGAGGTGCAAATTTAAGAGCTCAGGATCAAACTTGCTCTATTAGTATGTTAAATTTAATAAAGTGAAAAACAAATCATACTTCCACTCATGTATATCTAAAAGGGTTTATACATGTACTAATGTGAGTTTCAACAACAAATTTAGCTAATTAATTTATTAATGAATTAAAGAATTTTAATAGACACGTTCGTTCTTGTCATGTGATAACTTAGCTAAAATATGTTGAGAAAAAAGAGTCAAAAGATATTAAAAAGTATGGTTGAAAGAGTTATTTTAATAGAAAAGCTCTTACTAATATAAAATTATTAGTTATGTTTTTTGAAATATTTTTGTTGTGTATGTTAGCAAAATAAAATAGAATATGGAAGTGTACCTTTTCACTTTGGATATTAGAACAAGTTGTTCTACCATTTTAAGATAGTGGAAAATCACACACAAGAAAGTCTACTCACTACACAATGTAAGAATCCCCTATGATTTTACTCATTCTTTGCTCTCTGTATATCTAAATTTTAGACTACTCAACAACTATTGAATGGGATGAATAAGAACCCTATTTATAGTGCTAGAGAGTTGAGGAAAACTTCCCTTGATTAGAATTAGAATTATACAATTCTAATCTTAATATAACTTAAGATTTTATCTTTTATTTAAAGATAAATATTTTATCACTTAAGATAAGACGTGCCTTTTAACTCCCCATTTATCTACAATAATTAATTAATTAATTAAGATCATTAATTTAATTATTTAGATAAATACAATAATATTTATTACATAAATAAATACTATCCCATTGTAATTAGGCCAATTGGGACAACCTATCATGGGCGCCCCATTGGGCTAGCGCAAGTCCAATATCTCCCACTCTGCACACGATGGGATGACATTCTATATGTAGCAAGGAGCGAATTAAAAACTTACAAGATACATAATATATTACGGAGTTCATACAGGTAAATGCTTCGTATGCCCATGAACAAATAAAATAAATAGAGCCTTATATATATATATATATATATATATATATATATATATATATTGCAAATAGCTTCGCAAAGAATATATTTACAAATTGTTCATTTATGTTTGCTACATTAATCAAAGCATACTTATTTCCTCGACAGCTATGCTTGATTTACTTTAAACTCTATGTAATCATAATTATATCAATCTATAAAGATTATATAATTGGTCGACCATTGAAAATATAAGTTTTAATAAAAACAAAATAAATATTCCCATTTCATTCATGTCATTTGGTTTCAGATTAACTTCTTTCATAGACATATTTCATAAATTGAATATTATTTCATAATCGTAGATAATATGCTAAACTAGCTAAATATTTATTTGCTACTTCATGACATGGGAAATAGTGACTAAAGATATTTCATAAGGTTAGAATATCTACCTCTAGGAACTTACACAACCAAGAGGATAGGGATAAATGTTCATTTTCCTAATTGATCAACTTAAGCACATGGTATATGCTACAACAATTTCTTTCCAAAAAAACATGTCAATATTGCTATACAAATCTTATCTTAGTTGCTATCTCAGCGCCTAACTTCAATTCTCAAATGTTCGTCTTCCAAAAGATAGATTAAGATTTCATATTTGGCTATAATCATATTATCATGATAACAAATATATCAAGTTTGATTCTATATCAAATAGACCTCATCTTGACCTAATTAAGGCTATATATTTTTATAATACAAGTTCAAAATATTATAAGTGTCTCATCTCAACTTGTTGTAGTCAACATTTAAGGCGATCACTTGTATAAGTGAGTTGTTCTTCGATCTGATGACATATTATTGAGGTATGTTAATATATGTGCCATCTTGCAATTCACTATAAAAAATTAAATGTAAGAACAAAAACTTCATTTATTCATAAAAATATTGAAGTGACATCTCAGTATATTAAAAACATAATATACGTAATCTTAAAAATCAATCATGTGATGAATAAACATCCCTAGTAACTACTTTGATCAATGGATCAGTCACTATATGACGCATAGAAATATACTAAAAATTACTTCTTTATTTGCTACAATATCTTTAACAAAATTGTACATAGTCTCTATGTGTTCGAATTTGTTGTGGTATTTAGTATCTTTTGTGAAAGATATAACTGCCTGACTATCATAATGTATAGTGACTGGTCTAGAGATATTTGTGATAATTTTAAGATTCTTAAAAGGTCTTTTCAGCCAAACCACTTCTTGTATTGCTGCCGAACATGCCACAAATTCAACTTTCCATAGTTGATACAATTGTCAATGTCTGCTTCTTACTACATGAGATAGCTCCTCGACTAAGTAGAAAAGCATATCTTCAGGTTGATTTTTGCTCATCCAGATCACCGCCCCAATTAGTGTATATCCAACTAAGCATAAATCACCTCCTTGGTAGCAAAAATAGTAGTCTACAATACTCTTTTAAGTATGCTAAAGTCCTTTTAACAACATTCTAATGCTTTTATCTGGGATTAGATTGATATTAACTTGCTAATCCATCAGCATAGAAAATATCAGGTCTTGTACACATTCATAACATACATGAGACTACCAATGGCACTAGAGTAAAGAACTCTTGCCATTTTTTCACGTTCTTGTGGAGTCTTAGGACACATATCTAGGATTAGAGTTTGTACTTTTGAGACAGAAGTATCCATGGGTTTACAACTAGTCATGTTGAATTTCTCAAGAATCTTCCTAATGTAAGGTTCTTGAGATATAAAGTTAGAATTTTTCTTGAATGATCCCTATAGATCTTAACTCTTAAGATATAAGTTGCTTCGCCCATGTAGTTTATCTCAAAATTTGAAGATAACCATTCTTTAATGGTCTCAACAAACTATTTATTGTTCCCAATCATTAATATATCGTCCATGTATAAAGATAATACCATAAAATTATCCTTAGATCACTTAACATACACACAATAGTTCTCATCAATCATAGAGAATCTATAGGAAATTAAGACATAATGAAACTTAAGATACCATTATCTAAAGAATTATCTCAGTCCGTATATTGATCTTTTGAGCTTGCGAACTTTATGCTCTAGACCTTTAGAAACAAACTCTAAAGGTTGTTCCATATATATTTCTTCCTCTATTTCTCCATTGAGAAATGCTATTTTTATATTTGTTTAATGTAATTCAAGATCCAAATATGTAACTATGGCTAAGATTAAATGAATGAAAGCAAAACTTACTATAGGTGAGAAAGTTTCCTCACAGTCTACACCTTTTTTTTTGGGTATAGACTTTTTCTATTGATCGTGCCTTATATCTTTCAATTGTTCCACTCACCTTTGTCTTAATATGAAGAACTCATTTGTTTCCAATGGGTCCACAATTAGGTGATAAATCAATAAAATACTAGACTTCATTAACTCTCATGGACCATATTTCTTCTTTCATCCATAATTCCCTAAAAGATGAAGTAAAACCCTCAGCAAAGGTTTTTTGGCTCATCACTATGATGGGAAGCAATCATAAAAGCCTCCCCCTCAATCTTAAAATGATGACATGGGATGATTATATGATGACTTCTACGAGTTTTTCTACCAACTCTAAAGGTGTTCAACTCCCATTAGGACCAACATCTTGAGAAAATTCTATATTTTCTTTAACACCTTTGTGTGAAGTATAACTAAAATCATCCAATTCATAAAATTAGAACAATGTAATGAATAAGTGCCAAACAAAAGTTTATGGATTTTATTACATAAACATGCATTGCAAGAAGTAGAAACAGAACTAGGTTTTTAGAAACGTAGCTTGTGAGAAGCAATAAGTTGATGAAGAACTTTGGAAGATAGGTGACTGAGACAATTGCGGCGAGATGAATGGTTGAAGAAGAAGAATGTAACATGGATGCTGTGAGGGCTGAGTGTTATGGTGACACATGCAGTTCGGTCACTGAGTTGGCCATTCTTACACGTTTCCTTTACTCCAGCCTCGCACCAAGGATGCCCCCCGTGGTTAGATCCTTCACAAGAAAGAAATTAGGGGAAAATTCAATAAAAGTGTTATTGTGAGAGCAAAATTGAGAATCAGTTAGAAGATTTTTCTTGATGTTAGGTGCACACGAAAAATTATTAAGTTTAAAAGTGGAACCATAAGTTTTAAGAGTAGTTAAGCATGTATGTGCAAGAGGGTCGTATAGCTCCATTATTTAGTACATTCAGAGATGGATAAAATTGCTTTTTACCCTTATTTTTATGTAAAGGATCTAGTAGGTTGGGTAGCTTTGGCTATCTTTTTTTCGATTTGAATTCTTTATCTCCTAATGTTTTGGGGCATCTCGACAATTATATACCTGCTAATCCAATACCCACCCTTTCTCATATTGTGCTAGAGACTTATTGTATCCATGTGAATTATGTCCCCTATCTCTATGAATATGAAGAAGTTATTCCATTATTGTTTACTAATAATAGCGGAAGCACTAAAATAAAAGATATAAGCGGCTTGGATCCTTGGTAGTATGCTTCGGAGGGCGAGGAATTCATGTTTTGCTTTTCCATTGACTCCAATCACTTCTATTTCCTCGATTTTATCCAGATCCTCTTTTTCTTTCAAAAAAAGGGAACGAGAAGAATCTTCTTCGATTTTATCCATACTTTTGGGGGTGTCATCATTTTTTCTGGCTCTATTGCCAATCCCCTTTGCCAAATGTCTTCCAATATCGTTTCGAGCAGAGTATTTAATAGAGTGAATTTCTCCATCTCCTAATTTGTCACTTTCTTACCTTTAGGATATCTAGACTCTTTGGTTTGTAAGGCAAGTGCTATCATTCCCTCCATTAGTAAACCTCTAAACCTCCTATGGTTGTAGCTATATTCTTGATCCCAGCGATCAGCTCTTCGACGAGACTCGTAGATGTCTGGGTCTTTCCTTCACCCAAGCTCTGTCCTAAGGTACTGTCTTCTTCTAATAGTTGTTTCATGTTCTGTCTTTCATTTATTCCTCTCACATGGCCAAGATCTTCGGATATCAACTTCTGGGTGTTGAAACACCCCTATTGCAAACGTTTTTTGCTTGCTTGCTACACCAACAATATTTCTTCCTTTACTTTCTAATAACCCTTTTGATAAGTATTATACTTATTTTTTCTTATTTTAGACCAATGCTCACTGGTCTTGAGCCCTTTCCTTAATACTTCAAAGGCTATATTCTCATTGTATGCTCCTAACGCAATGACTTTTTTATTATATTGATGAATGGAGCGATTGAGACTTTACTTTTCCTCCTGTTTAATCATCAACAAGCTTTCCATGTCCCTTGCTAGAAGAAAAACTCCTTGGAATTCTTTGACAAACTCATAAGCAATTTATGAAAAAGAATGAATGCTTCCTGGCTTTAATTTCAAATACCAAGCCCTAGCTTGTTTTCCCAAAGTGAGAGAGAAAGGCCTACAAATCTCATCTTCAGTTAGTCATTGAATGTACATTATCTCCCTATATTGTTCAACATGTAATTTGGGTCAATTTGTCCTGAATAAGGGCTGACATGTGCCATCTTGAATCCCCTGGGTAGCCTTAGAGACATAATCTCGAGACTTAGGGGAGACACCATCTCATAATCTTCTTCTTTCCCTATTGTTTGTTGTTGTCCCTCCTTGACCTCTTGCAGCTCCTTAAGCAGCCATTTGATTTCATCTATAAAAGAGAGGTTGCCTATTTCTTTGTGAGATAAATCTTTGTGATGTTTAGGTGTGGTTGCTTTTTCCACCAAAGCATCAAGATTAGGGATTTTCCAAATTCCTTCACCCAATCTATTCGCTTCAACCATCTCAAGATCTCATATTTCACTATGCAAAGAATTTGTCTACCTTTTTATGTTACCCTCATTCCTATCTTCTCTAGAAGGGATGACCACTTCCCAATTTCTTAATAACGACATATTGTCATACCATATTTTTTCGTTGTTCTATATTCATCAATCATCTTTTGCATTTTATCTATCAATTAGCCCTATTATTTAGTTTCTAGGGGAAGTGCTTGATTTTGCCTTCTCTTACTTCTGTCATTCTTTATTCTTTTTCTTAAGCCTTTTCATTTAACTTTTCCCAAAATCGGTGCCAGCTATTGATACGAAATTTTGTAACTTGATTATCTTCTAGTGAATTTGTTTCTTGTCCAAAAGACCCCCTACTTTCTTATTTCTTGTCCCTTATATACTTAAGGTTTATTTGGTAGGGCTTTTTAAATAGTACTTTTTGGAATAGATCTTTTAGTCTTAAAACTTCTATAAATAGAGTTTTTAACAAAAGTTTATTATTCAATTAGTTGTTACAAATAACTTTTTAAAAAATTTGAGTAATTACTTTAATAGAAAAAATTTTAATGTTCTATTTTCAAGAAAAAAAAGTAAAATAAAATAAGAGTATTTTAGATAATTTTATCTTTTTAAAAAGTTAGCGAAATTTTACTGTCAAAAATCAAAATTTGGACTTCTTCTAATAGAAAAAAAAATAATTTTTCTAATTTTCAAAAATTCTTCTCTCGTGTCAATTAAACGATATCAAAAAATTTGAAAAGAGATTTATCATTAAAAAAATTCTTTTAGTTAAAAAAAACACCGAACCAAAATGGCACTTATTGTATCCTTTCTCCTGTATGATTTCTAACTTCAATTATATTCTACTTAGATTTCTTGAATTTTATATTCTAGTTAGGTCTTTACTTGGGCCTTGTTAGGCTTGGGCTTACTGGGTTTTAGTTAATTAAAGTGACTTGGTTTGGGCTATGGATTTTTGATGATTTCGACTTGCATGAGCCATTTAATTTTAATTGCGTAATTGGCTAGCCGATGGTAATGTAAACTCAGGTATCGATCCTTACCTTCATCCCTAGGGATTATTGGGAAATAAGACCTCACTTGCACCTCTGTTCTTCCATGGATGTCATCCAAATTCGATTCAAGCTAATTACCCTGAAGCAAATCACCCTTCGAAAGTGTAATTGTTGGCCCAAATTGGGTGTCAGGAAGTTAGGCCTACTATTTAGCTTGGTAGGCTTCACCATAAATGGTTCTTGGGCTTCGGGATGTCGGTTTCTCGATCTCTTAAACAGTGCCATATCCCATTCTTGTGAGTACTTTGAACTTCAAATTTTTAATCCACGTAATGATGGGACAACGAATACTTGAAAAAAGAATCATACATTTTTTTATTTAAGTATTCTATTGTAAATCAACGGGAAGACCTAAAATATCTTATCTCAAATGAAATATCTAATCTCCAAAATATCACCATTTTTTTTTTAGATATTCAGTATAGAAGCAAATAGTTTGAAGGGCAAGCAACATTTACCCCGGTTACATTTAATTATACTTGAATTCTTCTTGTTAAAAATAAATACTCAAAACTTTCCTACTGTCGGCTTTTTAACAGAAAAAAATATCTTTTAAAAGGTAAAATAAACTTTGAGATAAAAGATAAAAGTGACAATATTAAACTTTTATAAAATAAATTAATTTTTATTGAGATAATGTGTTATATCCTCTCACTTTAAAAAAAAAGAGTCTCCTAAATTTTTGGTCAGTTTTAGAAATTCTTATCACTTTTAAAAAATACTAAAATACTCCTTAAAACACTATTTTATACAATATTTGAACTTAAATTAATTATTTTATCCTTCAACTATTAAAAAATATATAAAATTACTCAATTATCTTTATTTTTACTGTTTAATAATCAATTTAATTTTATATTAATATTTAAATTTTAAAATTATAATGATATTTTAATTCTTAATTATTTTTCTTTTAAATTTGTTATTAATTTTTAACGATATTAATTATATATATTTTTAAAATTTTATTTTATTAAAATAGTTTATTTTAAAAAATTATGTATAATTAATATTGTCAAATTCTTAATTGTCGATATTTTACAATATAAATCGTAAGTAAATTTTAACAACATTAATTGTAAAAAAGTTTGTAAAATACAATTTGTTATAACAACATTTTTAGTTAGTTGTAAAAAACTAATTGTAAAAATTTTAAAATAATTTTTTTACTATTAGTATTATAGAAAATTGACAATGAGTATTGACAATATTAATTATACATAACTTTTTGGGTTTACCATTTTAATAAAATGATCAATTTTAAAAATATGTATAATTAATATTATTAAAAAAATAATAACAAATTTAAACGAAAAAAAATTAAGAATTAAAACAGTTATAATAATTAATATTAACTTTTAAATTAAATGTTATAATAAAATTATACTGGTTATTATAAAGTAAAAATATTTAAATATTATAATAAAATTATATTGGCTATTATAAAGTAAAAATAAAAATAATTGAATTATTTTATAAGTTTTTTAATAGGTGAGAGATAAAATAGTCAATTTAAGTCTAAATAATGTATAGAATATTATCTCAAGGGAGTACCTCGGTTTTTCTTCAAAAGTAAGGGATATCTAAAACTGAAAAAAATCTAGGGGGGTATTTTACTTTTCTCCAAAAGTGAGGAGGGCAAAACGCATTATCCCATTTTTATTTTGTAATAAAAATAATTAAAAATTAAAAAAATTGAAATAAAAACAAAACCCTAATCTAACCTTTCTCTTTCTCCTTCTTCTTCTCTTCTTTGCCTTTATCCCTTCTCTTCTCCTCCTTCTCCCTTTAGTTCTCTTGTTAGTCTTTCACCCCACTTTTCTTTTTCTCCTTCTATTTCTCTTGTCTGCCTCTCACCCATCTTTATTCAACCTTCACCACGCCTACCACCATAACCATTCGCCTCTACATGCTTGCTGCCATAACTATTCGCCTCTACCAAGCATGCTACCATCACCATTAACTTTTTCTCATTCCCCTTACCTACCATCAACCTTCTCACATTCTGCTTCTGAACCTTGGTTGAGAAAATTGCTTCATGTCGTGCCTTTGCTAAATTGGTGCTATTTTGAGTTTTACTTGTTAATTTTTCATTTTCTTGCTTAATTTCTTCAAGATTTATGTATTGTTGGATTAAATTGTTTGTGCCTCTGCTCTCTGCGTGACCTTTTTGTTGGAAAACTGTTGTTTCCTCATGATCTAACACTTCGACAATTAGGAGTTATGATTTTTTTTTTTGTTGTATTTCCATTTTGATTTTTAAATTAACGTGTTGAATTTTCCGTAAGAGAGGACTTAATCTTTCTCGGCTTTGTTTTGTTGTTGCCAATTACTTGTTTACATGAGAATTGTTTAAGATCAACATATGAGGTGTGTCAAACCTCAATATATCATCAGAGTCGACCATAGAGAGCAGACAACTGCACACACGACGACTGTGGATACTAGCAGAGAGGTCACATTCACTGAGAAAGTCGATATAGAGGTAGCAACCACTGTAGAGACACCACAGAAAGTTATCAACATAGAGATCTCTGCCTTATTACCTGAGACCACTCAGGAGACATTAGAGGCTGCCCCAATTAGAGAGAGCATAGATGAGCCATCACCGATGGATAGACGTATACCAGACCCAGATAATCCTAATGTGGTTACCGTGAATTTTTTATCGATTGTTCTCGTGTATCGTTTAGAGGATTATGCCACTGAGAGGATAGTTAATGATGAGTTTGTATAAGATCTTAACACCAAAAATACACAGGTTCCTAGGATGAGCCCTATAGTTCATTAGAGCAGAGTCGCATTGATGATGACATGAGTCATGACTATTACAGCTACCCTGATGACTTTACCTTAGTTACCTCCGGTCAGCATGTTAGGAGGTCATTTCGCATTCGCAATCACAGACGTAAATAGTTTTATTATTATCACTTCTCTATCACTCTAGCCATTTGGTGATTTTTAATAAAATAAATGGTGTCATTTTGAAAATATGGAACAATATCATTTAATTGTATAATTAGAAAAGAGGAAGGATCAACAACCTCCCATATTTTTACATCAAACCTTAGCCCTTAGATCTTGGCACCTCCAATGGTTCAGATAAAGTTTGAAATATATAATTAATACTTATTAATGTACCATAATTAGTGTACATGTTAGATTCAATTTAAAAGTGAAAAATGTCTAGATTTAATGATCCATAAAATAGTATGAAAAAATATATAAAAATATGGGTTGTTTACGCATTCCTATTAAGCAATTAAGAAAAACAAACAGATATTGTACTCGTCTATTTCATTATATGAAAATTTTTTGCATACTCCCTTGAGGTTTGCCAAAACCATAGGTAGAGAGAAATAATTTATTAATTCATAGCTATCACCCTTCTGACATAACAAAAATTACCTTTTTTGTCCACTGTAAGGGCAACAATGTCATTTTAATGGAGACAAAATCAATGGAAGTTTGAACTTAGATTTTCACCTTTGAACATTCATTTTGTGTCTTTTTTCTCACATTTCTAGTTCTCTATCCCCTCTTTACCCAAAACCTCCCTGATAACTGAGATCAAGTATCTAATGGAGATCAAAACAACGTGAAATACCATACTAAACTGTCAATACATCAACTTATATAATTACAAGCAATGTAATAGGCATTTGGAGGGAGAAATTCGCGTTATTTAAGCTAAGAAAGCCTACTGGTACGAAGTTTCTATGTTTGTAGAGATGATCGTATATATGATGGGGACATTTAGCTAATAGAAGCTGGACATAGCTAAAAAAATAATACTAAGAAGAAAACACAGCTTATGAGTGATAATTTGGGTTTGTTGAAGAAGGAAGAAGGCTCGATTTAACAACGGTCAAGTACCAATTGATGATTTTTCTTGTTGGGAGCTTGAAACAAACGTTGATTGTTTGTGATTTTTCTTGATTTGCATAAATTGTTTGGTAAGTAAAAGTAATTATACCCAACCATCTATAAACCCTAGTTTGCAAAATTGAGGGTTTTTTTATGGTGTTGTCATTTTGTTTTTCTGGGGTATTTTATTTGTTTTTGATGGTTTAATCATGCATGTTATGGTTTGACTATTTGAAGTTTGAAGGTTTTGTAATATTCTCTTATATGTTAAGGACATTATGCTACTCAATTTGGGGTCCATATACATGTTCTTACTGTGAAATGAAGTTGGTTTTTGGCTGGCTACTACTACGTTTCTTTTGGATATTGTGTTTAGTGTGCATTTATGCCTGGTTAGATAGTGTTTCATATTGACATTATCCATTGCTTTTATAGCCATTTTGGGGTATTCGTTTGGTTTTACCATTGTTTTATGTTGAGTGCTGGATTCACCTAAATAGAGATTGCATATGTTTTGATTGCTTTTGTATGCTATGTAATGTTGTATTATGCATTCGTTGGTCTAGTTAGGCCGTGATATATGACTTGGTTGCTGATAATTGTCATCATTTTGGACATATGCAATTGCCATATTATATTATGCAAGCACATGGTCCTAAAGTTTAAAAAAAAGGAAGTAGTTTTTGTGCACCTTCATTATGACTTCTTTTTTGCTTTGGTTTAAATCGTCAAAGAAAATCAACAAACCAAATAAGCTTTGTAATTTTTTTTTTTTTGGTTTCGTTTTTGTTCCTATGTTTGGTTGTGTTTTGTTGGGAAACATTGAAATGAGATTTTTGAAGTGAGGTGTGATTTGGATTTGGGTTGAAATATAGGTCAGCATCTTTGAACGATTTTTCATATATTTTAGCAAAATGGTCCTTTCCGGAATGAAATCTATCAAGATGATATGAGATAGATATAAAAACCATGTGTCATTCATCTTTTCTTCATTAAAAGAAAGGTTCTCTAGTTTAGCATGCATACATAAACAAAAGCATAATTTCAAATCTTAGATCTGTACCAAATTTTAATTTTGGGATATAAAATGAAAGCATATGAATGGTAGGCAGGGTAATATATCTTTTGCAATACGTATGAAGAAAAAGGTTTATGCTTAATGCCCTTAAATTTAATTTTGAGTTCTTTAAAAGGGTAAAGAATTCGATTTATATATAAATATGGTAGATAGTCATTAAAACATATTGAGTTTTTAGAGTTAGTTGCCTTTGTGTTTCATTATTATACTTTCTAGCCTAAGACAATCATAAGAAAAAGAATAGAGAAATGCAAATTAAAATTGCATTACTTTAAACTAACGGTGCCAAATCAAAGACAAAAAACTCTTAACTAAAAATAATTGATGGGTATAACAACTAAAACAGCACATAGACCTTTTATTTATATATGTAGAAATGATTATGTTCCTCTAGGATTCTTGTAATGATTGATTATTATTTATAATAATTTATGTATAGAGTAATCACCAAGGGGATTGAGATGCTCCTTCCTTCATGATTTGCTATGATGAATAAATTCTCTCTTATTTTTTTATCAAGTATTCATTATTGTTTATTGTCTTCATTCTACATTAAGTTGATATTAAAACTTGAGGATTTTGAGAGATTGACTTCTTATTAAACAAATGAACTTATATAACTCAATTTCAAGAAAAGGTTACAGACTAACAGCCCCATGTAATTATAATGAACTCCACAATATCAATTTGGTCAGAAAAAGTAGTTGATATATATATATATATATATATATATATATATATATATAGGAAGTGAAAATGAACAATCAGAAACGAGAACCAAAGATCAAACATATTGTGCATGATCAAGTTATGATCACTTTCCTTCTCCTATTTAATCAATTAGACCATGTTTTCTGACTTGGAAGTTATAAATTAACAATTTAAATTTATTGTTGCAAGTTTTTTTTAGTGAATTATGCATGATTTCTGGCGAAGCTTAGGCTGAACAACATGTTCATTATGCTATTAACTTGATTGTTATTATGTTGCTAGGTTTTAAGGTTCAAATGACCATTTGAGTAGATCTCATCATGCTGCCATTTGAGTAGATGCGGCTTTTGCTTAGCTCTGTTGCAATAACCTTGGCTGATGATGTTGAATAGATAAACAAAGTTGCATTTCCATGGCCAAATAGTTTATTTTAGTAGCTGTTGCAGATGCAACTGCTATTATTTGAACATTTTTCACAATTGTAGGCCTCAAGTATATGCAGTTGGCAATGAGCTAGCACCTGCAGCTTTTTGGCCAAGGCACATTGAGAGAAAATAGGTTTTTCAAAAAAAATGTAAACAGAATGGATGGAAAAAGTGATTTCTGTTATGTCAGAGGGGTGATACTTGTGAATTAATGAATGTTTTCTCTCTACCAGTGGTTTTGGCAAACCTCAGGGGATGTATGCAAAAATTCCCCTTCATTATATTCATATTTTTCTATATTTGTTGTGCAAGTTGTCAATTCATATTATATCTTTCTGGTATACGTTCTTATACTTATCATAGCCTTACTTTTATAAGTTTTTGCAGTGCAACTAATTAATTAAAAATTAACATTAAATTGGTAAATAGCAATTTGTAAACAAAACTTTAACATACATATATAACAGAAAGTTTGTAAATCAATATTAAATTTGTAAATCTTGACATAAAAAATAAAATTATTAACTAAACTTGCAAATAAAACATAATATTTGTAAAATATAAAATTAAAGTTGAAATGAATAAATCAGTATCAAAGTTAAAAAATGCAAAACAATTTCATAAACTCAATATCAAAAACTTAAATTTAATGCTACCTATAAGCTAATAGCAAATAGGTAAATGACAATGATATAATTGTAAACCAAACTACAATTTATAAATGTAACTTTAGTTTTGTGCTTTTAAATCTTGATTAAAAAAATTAAACTACAATGTAAAATTTGTAAAAACATAATATTTGTAAAAATTAAAATTAAAATTTAAAAATAAAAAATCAGCGTTAATTTCACAAAACCTACATCAAATATGTAATTTAATGATGCTATATAATTAATATCAAATTAGTAAATATCAATATTATGTTTGTAATTGAAATTAAAACTTATAAGTGTAGCACTAAACTTGTAAAACAACATTATACCTATAAATCTTAATGTAGAGATTGTATTATAATGTAATAAATATATGTATACATATTTCAAAGCAAATAAAATAATAAAAATAAATATCAATGAAAATGTATAAAAAATTGTATAAGAGTAAAATATAATATATTTATATAAGATATGTTAATTAAATAAATAACAATATTATTTTAGTAATATATTAATAAAATGATTGTGTAAAAAAAATACCTAATAAATTTTTGAAATAGTATTGTTAGTTATTTTTATTAAATAATTATTATTATAGAGGGGTATAATTATTATTTTATAATAAATTGAGATTTTTAAAGGTATTTTTGAAATTATTATGACTTATAAGAATATTAGACCAAATCTTTGGAATTAAAATAATATTATAATTAATTAAGTAACATGAAATTTTAAAATTGTGAGTATTTCAGTAAGTGTATTATTTGAGGTTAGTTGACTAACGGTCAAGGAGAGGTTTTTGATATATTTTCCAAACTTTCTATTTAGCTGATATAATCACAAACCTTAGGGGAAGAATTTGATAATAACCCTTTAATTTTATTTGAAAGTTTATCTACCTTCCATCTTGAAGAATTGGGCTTCAGACAACTATATATTCATTCTTTATCATTTCTAAAACAAGTAATAGTCATTCACACAAACATGAATTTTTTCATAGCCTAAATCAAATGTCATTGGAAAACACATTTTCTGATTGAGTATACTAATTTTAGAATTACATCATACATTTGTAACATATCATGCAAAATCTCCAAAATTCATAACAACTTTTATCTGACATCTATTTATAACTTTATGTTTATATAAACCTGTAATACCCCAACAATTTTGTGTTTTTGATACAACCTAGATATAAAGGGGTTTCTTCCTCTTTTGGTAGTTTACTAAAATTCTTATCCCTTTTCTTTTCTAAAGGCATGAAATCTTCATTGTCCATATATCTGTCTACAAATAAGTTACATTCTTCTTACTTCACTTCAATTACTTCATCTCTTATTATTTGTTCTCTATGATGAAACCAATTTGTATAATGTGAGATCCATTCCCTTAAAAATCAAGTGGTCATAAATTGTCTCTTTATCATAATAACTTAAATTATGTCAACCTTTATAAGGGCACAAAATCTTTTATGGATTCTCTATACTATTTTTATACATTTTAACAAAATTCCTTTTAATTTAGCTTTCATATACTCATTGTTTATACATGAAAATTGACTATGGACATAAGCCTAAGCAAAAACTACGTCATTTTATCAAGTAATGTATACAAAAAGTACAAATGGACTCAAGCCATTCTTTAGGGCTCAAATTGTAACTTATGATGTGAAAGGTAAAATTAGGCTCAAGTTTGGCCCCAATCAATACAATACCCTAGGCCTAACCTACTTGCGACGTACTTAGGCCTAAAAGATCCATTATATGATTAGTCTAATGCATAAGGAATACAAAAGCCTAAAAAAATCTTTTTCTTTGAAAGCCCAAGAACTTGTTTTAATTAATTTAAGGTTAACTAAAATAAGTATCTTATTCTAATTAGGATGAGTTAGAATAATTGTTTTTATTACAAATTTAGTTTTAAATATATCTTTTAAATAGGATTGAATTACACTAATTTAACTCATAAATGAAATTCACCAAATTTGAGGAAGAAGAGAAAGCTTTAGTTAGGGAGTGAGCATTAAAATTGGACCCGGGAAATGGAAGGATTTTGGAATTTATTCGAGTTGAAAATGGAAAGCACTCACCAACACACCAACATAAGCAATAGTTTCTTTAGTAAGCAAAGTTTATGCTAATGCTTCGGTGAATCGTGACAATGATTGTGTGTTTATTCGAGGTAAAAGAATTTTCTTCAGTTCAAGGGCCACTAGTACATATTATGGCCTACCATCCATTGATGAAAGAAAAGGATCTATATGATGCATTATAGAGGGATGACAAGAATTACACGATGATTATTGAAAAATTGTATGTTCCCGACACTTAATAGTTAAGAGGTCGAGGTAAATTTAGCAAGTCTCTCGCTTTCTTGGAAAACAAGCTCAACAAATATGCCAAAGCTTGGCATAAATTCATTTACTCAAATCTTATGCCCACTTCCCACCTCAATGAAGTTATAGTAAAGCAAGCCGCCTTACTCTATTGTATATGTACAGAAATTGCAATTGACATAAGGAAGGTTATAAGGGAAAGCTTGCTGGCATCTACTGAAGCTAAAACAACTGGTAGACACACACACCTCTATCTCATCATCGCCTTATGTTCAAGGTAAGAGTAAAAGTACATGATTGGGAGTTTAGAGTGAATCCGATGGCTTCGATTGATGGGCTAGAAATTTCCAAATACATTTGTTGGGAATGAGGTGCTTCTTTCCGATTCGGCTTAAGATTTCATGTAGATCTAATAATCAAGCTCCACTACCACGCGAGCTTTGACCTCGCCTTAATAAAAATGTAACCGTGACAAAAGCATTAATGACAATTGCCCTGGGGTATGATGATGCCTATCAAGAAAGGTTAAGACGTCAACAAAATCCATCAATTCTCATCTATGCCAATCCAAGTGATGAAATCGACCAATCCTCCTCATCTCAAGATAACCACAATCAATCACGGATATCCGAAATGCATCATCAAATAATTCAACAAGAAAAAGAAATCAATAAAATTCAGCAAGAGTAATTCAGGATGCTGCAATATCAAATGGAGTGTTTGAACACTTTTGCTTCATACTTCCAGCAATTACGCCCCGATGCACAATTCCACCGCTACTGTAATTTTCGCCCCCACAAGGAGACAACGACGACAATGAGCAATGTGAGGCAAGATTCGTACATCTTGCCTCCCAGGTATGGTCTTCCTTATTTCTTCTTTTGTTTTTCTATTTTTCAACATTAAGGATAATGTTTTGATTAAGTGTGGGGGAAGGAATTTTGGGATGTGTGTTGTGCTTTGTGAATGCATTGAGTACACCACCGATCACAAAAAAATAAAATTCGTGATTTAATTGGTCATACTCTAGGAGTTTGTTTGTTTGTTTTTGTTGTAATTTTATGTTTATTTGTTTTTAGTCTTTTCTTTTCTTTGTTCTTGTGAATGAGACCCTTTTCTTTTGAGATTGGACTTATTTTTGTTGAGCATATTTTTGCCTGAGTTAAAAAGAAAGCCAATGATATTGTTGTGATAGTGAATGCTTGAATTGTGGGAAATGAATGTTGTTTTAAATTTCTTATGTTTGACTTGTCAACAATTTTCTTTTACTTAAGGGGTCCTTTAAAATCATTGAGCACCAACTCACATTTTCTTAGTTGTTAAAAAATTTAGAGAAATCTTATGTGATCTAGAAAGGAGGTTAAGCCTTAATGAACTCTTGGATTTAGTTGATGGTCACTAGAAGTGAAACATTAAGGGGCACTTCATTAGGGAAATAAATTAGGCCATTCTTGATTAATTCAAGCCTTCCAAGCCAACCAAGAGAAAATTAATCCATAGTTCACCCGTTTGAGCCAAAACTTTTGCTTTGTTTCACCCCCATGACAATGAACAATTCCTAGTTTTCACAGCCTTTTGTTTTAGCACCTTAAATGCTTTTTTTTTCATTATAGGGCTATCAAATTAAGGGAGGTTGAGAGGAGTATGTGAATAAGTTGAACTCTTACCAAGTAACCGAGTTTCACGCTTAGGCAAGCGTAGAGTACTTGCGTCAAAAGGTAAGAGCGAGGCCGAGTACAAATAGAAGTTTGAAAAATAAGCTAAACTCTTACCGAGTACCGGGTCTCATGCTTGAGTAAGAGTAGAGTACTCGCGTAAAAAGGTGAGAGTGAAGTTTAAAAAAAAAAAGATGATGCAAATAATTAAGTGCAGGGGTATGCATACTGGGAGGTGAATAAAGAAATGAAGCATTGGATTGAAGGAATGGTTTTAGATAGATTAAGGTAACTAGGGTGCTAGTACTTCACTTAAGGAATCTAAAATCTCTTACCTTAACCTTGGCCTAGCATTACAAGCCTTACAAGCCATAAAGATATTTAATGTAATGTCATAATGCATGAGTGAAGAGTGACTTGAAAACTAAGACTATAGAGTTCTCTAAAAGTTCAATTTGAACTTGATTGTGAACATAATCTAATCCGAATTGAAGAACAATCACGCATGAGTGATAATTCACACACTCACGAGGAATCTTTAAGTAAAATAACTTTTATTATTCAAGTTAGATTATATGACAAAGTGACTGCATTGTGGAATTTTCCTCAACTTGAGCATTTTACTCGATCTATGAGGCTTGATATTGTTTTGATGAAAGGTTGCTCACTCGGTTAACTAATCTCAATTGTGTTTCTTTGGATCAACTTTTCCCTTATCTCTGTTTGTTTTGGTTTGATTTGCTTGAGGACAAGCAAACATTCAAGTGTCGGGGTATTTGATAAGTGTGTAAAAAGTCCTTTACCATGTACTCTTAGACTTGATTTGTTTGTTTATTCCTCAAGTTTTATTAACATTTAATGTGTTTTGGTTGTATTGTGCAGAAGATGATAAAATTGACCATTCATAACAAATTTGACTTAAAATAGATGAATTTGGTACAAAAAGAAAGTCGTTCGGAGACCTAAGCGAAAGAGATGTACGGAACAAAATGCAACAAAATAAGAACCAAAATGAAGAAATATCAAAACAAGAGACAAAAGTCAAAATAATCCAAAGCAAAGGAGTCCAATTGATAATTGCCTCATTTTATAGATTTCTTGGCAGAATGAAGTGTGCGGCCATCGCGCCTTTCATTCTGCCCAGGTGGACTAAAATGCAACAAAAAGAGGATGAAAATGAAAACATATAAACACAATGACCCAAATTTAGATTAATAAATAATAAGGGGACCCAAGTGATATTTGGTACCTAAGTTCAAAGTGGACGATTTTTGTATAAATTTGGGACCTTTAGATGAAGTTTTGATGGTGAGATATATTTGAGATATATTTGGTGAGATATATTTTCGGGGAAGGAAAGAGAAGGAATTTTTTTTGGAAAGGGTTTGGCTTGCATGAAAAGAAAGGAGAGAGAATCTAGAGAGAGAGGAGATTAGAAGGATTGGAGGGCATTAAGTTCAAGTTTCTGGAGATCAAGACCCTCCTAATCTAGTTTTTATCTCTTTTCTCTTGTCTTTACACCTTTGTCTTGAATTGAACAATTGTGGAATCATTGTTTTTTTTATGTTATTAAATTGTTAAAACAATATTATGTTTTATGTTAAAACAATATTATGTTTTATATCTTCCTTATTTCATTTGAATTCTTTTTCTTTCTTTACTAGGATTTCTTTCGCTTTATTTACTAGGTTTTCTTTTCTTTGCCTATATAAAAGCTAACTATTGTATTATTTTATAATTCAAGATATCAAGAACTAATTTTCTTAACATGGTATCAGAGACAAAATTGGCTTAGTTCTAGTCTTGATTTTTCCTTTCGGTCATACCTCCGAAATTCTGTTCCTGACACGGCCAAAAGAGTACCCAGGATCGTCCACTGTAGCCACGTGTGAACCTCACGCACCATCGATCACAGCTGCGCGTGTGACTTATGCGTCGCCACTGTCGTCCTCCGTTTGGTGCACCGCCGGTTCCCACAGCTTTAGAAACCGCCAGCCAACCTATCTGTGGTCTTCATCTCTCTACACGCGCCACCATTGCCTCCACAAAGAAACCCGCTCATTGGTTATGTAGCGCCTCGATCTGCTTGATCGACGGCGAGTTAAATGTCATCACCACCACCGTTTGACTCAGAAACGTCCGAGCATTCGTATTGTGGTCTCCGATCTCACTTTACGACCACCTATCTCTCTGGTCAATGTCGAGTCAAAGCCGTCACTACCAAAACTTGCTTCGGCCGATCACCGTTGCGTTCTTCCTCATCGTTGCCATCATTCGATCCACGAGCACTCAGAGAATCTTCTTGTGGCCATCGTTGCTGCTTTCCGACCACTGTTAGTGGTGGTGGAACCCAAAATTCGAACGTATTGGTACATCAAATACTTGGCCATGTTTTTGGGTTTGAACGTTTACTTTGTTGTTTTTTTCTGTTGTTTTCTTTTCCCGACAACTTGGCTATCATTGGGAGTGATATCTTATCTTTGTTCTTGTGATTTGGTCACCTATTTCGATCCTTGTAAATCTTCAATATGGATAAATCCAATGTTTCTCATCCTATTCACATCCAACTGGATGGACATAATTATGTTTTGTGGGCACAAGCAATATCTAGCTTTCTCAAAGGATGTCGTCTTTGGCGGTATATTATTGGTCACATTACAAAACTTGTCAAGACCAATGACGATAGTGATGAAAAAGTCGCTGACCGTTTGGAAGAATGGGATAGCAAAAATCACCAAATTATTATGTGGTTCCGCAATACTTTTATCCCTTCTATCCATCTACAGTTTGAGAGATTTGAAACAGCGAAAGCATTATAGAACTTTCTTACTAATTGGTATACTGCCACTGATCTGTCACACCAATATCAGATTCTATGTAAGCTTCATCAAATGCGTGAGGAAACAGGTTAGTCTATCTCGGACTTTCATTCACAGATACAGTTTCTATGGGACCAACTTTCATTTTCAGAACCTAAGTGGACAACCTCTAAGGATGCAACGAAATTTGCCACTTATAGAGACCGGCAATGGTTAATGATGTTTCTTATGGCCTTACGATTTGAACCTACTAGAGCTTCCCTTCTCCACCAAAAACCTTTATCTACTCTTGATGAAGCTATTGATATGCTTGTCTCTGAAGAAACTCGTCTTGCTCCTCTTCAACCATCTCGCCTTGATATTGCTCTAGCTACAACTTCAGTTCCTCAGCCTACCTCTATAGTAAGTTGTAACTATTGTCATAAACCTGGTCATTGGGTTCTTAATTGTCCTATCAGGATATGCAAAGTTTGTCGTAAGGTTGATTATTAACATTTTGCACGAGATTGTCCTAATAAAGGAAAACAAAAACATCCTTCATCACTGTCTGCTGCTACTACTAATGGTCCCAATGACTGTCCTACCTCTCCATCCCTTACCACCAATGATATCGCATCACTTCTTCAACAACGTTTGCAAAAATTTAGTAATCCTCTCATTTCAGCTTCTGGTCCTCAAATTACAGCTTCCTCAGTTCCCTCAGGTAAATCTTCTTGGTTCTTTGACTATGCATGTTGTAATCATATGACTATAGAGTCTACTCTTTTCTCTTCCAAATCTCTTGTCCAACAGTTTCTTGCCATTCAAACTGCGAATGGATCTACTATGCATGTCAGTCACTTAAGCCAAATTACTTTGTCTAATTTCTCTTTACCTGCACTCTCCTAATTCCTCGTCTCACTCTTAATCTTTTATCTATTGGTCAGTTATGTGATCTTGGTCTTCATGTCCTTTTCACTGCTTCTGGTTGTTATGTATAGGATCTGAGGATGGGTCAGATGCTTGGGATAGGCCGTAAAATTGGATGATTGTTTGAGCTCATCAGTCTGCATCTTTCATCTACACATCCATCTATTCCCTTGCCTGTTGCCTGTACAACTCCTGTCTCTTCCTTGAGTCTTTGGCACTCCCGACTAGGACATCTGTCAATTGGTAGTCTTTGTTCATTAGTTTCTAGCGGTATTCTTGATAGTGTATCCCATGATCAAATTGATTGTGTCTCTTGTCAGTTAGCTAAAAATACTGCTTTACCTTTTAATAATAGCGACTTGATATCTAAAGCTCCATTTGATCTCATCGATTATGATATTTAGGGCCTTTCCCCTAATGCTACTATAGGAGGTTCTAAGTATTTTGTTATTTTTATTGATGATTATTCACGTTATACCTGAATATATCTTATAAAGCATAAATCAGAGTTATCCAAAATCTATCATGATTTTGTTAAAATGATCAAAACACAATTTTCATGTCCCATTAAAATTTTTCGCACTAATAATGCTATGGAATATAGGGATTATGAGTTTTTAGACCTCTTGCAAACCAATGGAACGTTTTTTCATTGCTCTTGTTTGGGCACTTTTCAACAAAATGGTCAAGCTAAACGAAAACATAGACATATCCTTGAAACTGTTTGTGCATTTCTCCTTTGAGATTATCATTGCTTTTCTACTACTCTTTCCTTATATGAGCCTCAATCCTATTATGAGGCCAGTTTTAATCCTGTTTGGTAGCAAGCAATGGCAGAAGAACTACAAGCTCTTGAAAAATCACATACATGGGACTTAGTTGATCTCCCCTCTTAAAAATCCACTATCGGTTATAAATGGGTTTATAAAATCAAGATTAAAGCTGATGGCTCTATTGAACGGTATAAAGCCAGACTGATTACTAAGGGATTCAATCAAGAGTATGGAGTTGACTATGAAGAAACCTTTGCCCCAGTTGCTAGTATGACATCTGTCTGAAGCCTTTTAGTAGTGGCAGCAATATGCCGATGGACACTATCTCAACTGGATGTAAAAAATGCCTTCCTTAATGGTGATCTCACTGAAGATGTTTATATGAAACCTCCTCCAGGATATGTTCATCCGTCACACAAAGTCTGCAAACTCCGTCGTGCCTTGTATGGTCTCAAGCAGGCTCCTCAAGCATGGTTTGCCAAGTTTAGCACTATCATTCAGCAACTTGGTTTTCGTTCCAGCTCTTATGATACAGCTCTCTTTATTCATAACACAGATCATGGTTGTATTCTTCTTTTACTTTATGTGGATGATATGATCATTACAGGCGATGATATTGATGGGATATCTGCACTAAAGACCTCACTTCAAAAACACTTTGAGATGAAAGATCTTGGTCAACTTAATTACTTCCTTGGTTTGGAGGTACTTTCTGACGTTGATGGCTATTATCTTTCTCAAGCAAAATATGCCTTAGATCTCTTTGCTCGAGCTGGTTTAACTGATAGTAAAGTCACATCTACTCTGTTGGAGCCAAATGCCAAACTTACACCCCTTGACAGGGTTCCACTTAAGGATGCCACTTTTTATCGCCAGCTGATTGGTAGTTTGGTTTACCTTACGGTTACTCGACCTGACATCTCTCATGCTGTTCATATTGTGAGTCAGTACATGTCTGCTCCTCACTCTCCTCACTACACAGCTATTCTTCACATCCTTCATTACATCAAGGGCACTCTGTTTCATGGACTTTATTTCTCTACTCATTCATCTCTAGAGTTATATGCCTTTTTAGATGCAGACTAGGTTGGTGATCCGACTGATCGACACTCTACCACCGATTTTTGTGTTTTCTTTGGAGATTCTCTTATTTCCTGGCGTTGTAAGAAGCAAACTGTTGTTGCACGATCTAGCATAGAGGCTGAATATCGTGCCCTTACTGATACTACTCAAGAAATTACTTAGCTTCATTGGCTTCTCAGTGATATGGGTGTTCGTCACTCTGGTCCCACTCCTCTTGCTTGTGATAATAGTAGTGCTATTCAAATTGCTCACAATGATATCTTTCATGAGCGTGCAAAACATATTGAAGTTGACTATCATTTCATTCGTTAGTATATCACTCAAGGAACTATTGTTCTTCGCTCAATCTCCTCTTTGGATCAACTAGCAGACTTATTCACCAAAAGTCATCATCGAGGTCGTTTTAGTGATTTGGTGTCCAAACTCAAGATCACTTCTACTCTACCATCTTGAGTTTGAGGGGGGCTGTTAAAACAATATTATGTTTTATATTTTCCTTATTTCATTTGAATTCTTTTTCTTTCTTTACTAGGATTTCTTTCCCTTTCTGTACTAGGTTTTGTTTTCTTTGCCTATATAAAGGCTAACTATTGTATTATTTTATAATTCAAGATATCAAGAACTAATTTTTTTAACATAAATGTTTAAATTCTTGATTATGGATTGTGAACTTTATTTAATATATAGCTAAACTCACTTTTTAGAACTAATGAAGTAATCTATTTGAAGCATCCAATTTTCTGAAATTGTTTTCTTAACATAATCTAGTATTGCGTTTTTATCATAAATTTTAATGTTTTTGAATATTTGGCTAGTATTTGAATGATTTGTGAATTAAAACAACTAAAAATTGAGTATTTTATCTAGATCGCATAATAGATATCATAAATAATTTATTAGATAGAGACGTACTAACATGGTTTATGTGTATAGTTTAATTAAAAATTATTACTGAACGGAATGTACTTCCAGTTAATTAAATTTTCATAGAAATATAGTGAATTAAATTTTTGTAAAGTAGATTCAACTGATCTTAAGAGAGATTGTCGAATAAAATATGATAATTAACTAGCAACACGGAAATTTAACTAGCATAACATTAATTTACGAATTGGATGTGAATAAATATGATGAAATCATTAGTCCTAAATCTCTTTATTAGTGATATTTTCAATTTAATTTGCTTAGTAGTTACTTTAATTCGTATTCTGTTATTTTCTTAATTATTCTCAATCACATTAATTCGAGTTATTTAGATAAATTCAATACTTAATCATCTTCGGTAGTTAACAGTTTAACTTTTTCTCGCATGACCAACACCTTCTAAATAGTATGTTACTTGTTTGTAGCACGTGCATTTGTGTTCGTTAATTTACGTAATAATTGACATTTAATAGCATTGCAATAAAAAAAAATACTACAGTGAAACATTATTAAATGTGATATTTTTTGCTAATTAATATGATACTCATGAGTTAATATCAAACCAGTAAATGATAATATTATATTTATAAATATAAATAAAACTTAGAAAACATATATAAAATATGTATAAAATTTTATTTAATGTCTATTTAAAAATTATTTTATTTTTGTTGTATTTTGTTAAAAAAAATAATCAAGCACATTTTAATATAATAAACAAATATAAATTCATACTATATTTACCACAAATAAAAATAATCAAAATTCTCTTTAAATTTTTTTAATCAAAATTAAATTAAACCATTAAATAGGAATATAAAATACTTATTTTTATATCTTTATAATTTTTAAAAAAATAATCAAACACAGAATTAATATAAATAAAAAATATACATATATAGACATTATATTAATTACAAGTAAAGATAATTAAATTTTTTTAAAAATGGTTTAAAAAATAATCTAACACATATTATATTTATTGCAAATAAAGAGAAATAATCAAGTACATAATTGCTGTAAACAAGAGAAATATAAAGACACATAGTAATTGAAGTTACCCGGATACATAAAATCTCTCCCCAGTGATCTGAACAATTCCAATCATCTGGAGTGACATCAGCACAACAATAATAGCAACGTACCAATCCTGCCTTCTAAGGCCCTGATCTGTATTTTGAAAAGCATATCCGGCAAAGAATAGGCAACAGACATCTTCACCAAGGCCCTGATCACAGAATGGTTTTGCTCTCTGAAAATCAAGCTCAATGTTACTGAGAGCTTGAGGGAGGATGTTAATTGAAATGAAGCCCAAGAGGAATCAATGTTGCTTCAATGGTGACGATTGTAAAATATATTGGTTGAAATACACATTATAGCTTAAGGTTTCCAAAGACGACATTTGATATGTTGGTCTGCTATCATTTTGAAGGATTTCAGCTTGGAGCGGTGACCCAAAAAAGGCTGGGGATGGATGGCCTACTGTTGGTGGCTGTTGGATCAGCAGTTATGAATTGTGGCCTGCCTACTGTTGGCTCTCATTCTCACGAAAATGTCCATTTTACCCCTCATTTTAAAAACGGGGAAAACTGCTATAAACAATAGGGACTAAATTTTTAATTCTAAGCAAAGATTGTTGTTATTTATTATTTTTCCAACGTTCAGGGATGAAAAGGCTGTTATCCCATTTATCATATGCTAAGACAAACTTGTTGAAAAATAAGAATTTCGTAATGACTCAAAACACACAAATATATTTATTTCTCATACAAATTTATAAGAAATATATAAACACTCTCAAATACTTAAACAAGGACTCAAGCTTTATTTCTAACTTAATTCTAAAACCTTAAGGGGGGAGGGGTATTTATAGTTGAAGCAAATCATTCTAAACCATTGATTTAGTCTTCATGTAGAACACCAATGTTGACTTTGTCTAGCACACCAATATTGACTTTGTCCAACACACCAATATTGACTTTGTCTAGTACACCATTGTTTACCAAATCTAGTACACCATTGTTTACTAAATCTAGTACACCAATTTAGACAATTCAACATTCTAGATTAAGTTTACAATTCAACACTCTCCCTTAAACTTAATCTAATCACACCAAGTGAATTTCTCAATCTTTTAAAATCTTCTTGTTTGAGTGGCTTGGTAAAAATGTCAGCAATTTGATCCTGGGACTTCACATACTCCATATGTACATCATTTCTTGTGATGCATTCCCTTATGTAGTGGTAACGCGTGTCAATATGCTTGCTTCGATCATGAAACACCGGATTCTTTGCCAATGCCACAGCTGACTTGTTATCAACATAAATCTTCGTTGGCTTCTCTTGTGAGCACCTCAGCTCCTTTAGTAGGTTTCTAAGCCAAATTGCATGGCAAACACATGATCTGGCAGCTACGTACTCAGCTTCACATGTGGAGAGTGTTACAATTAGTTGCTTATTTGACATCCAGGTGAAAGCGGTACCTCCCATAAAGAATACAAAACCAGTTGTACTTTTTCGATCATCAGTATCTCCAGCCCAATCACTATCGCTATATCCAACAAGTTCAAAATTATCTGAACATGAATAGAACAAACCAAAGTTTGTTGTACCTTTTAGATAACGAAGAATCCTCTTTGCAGCCTTCAAATGTGTGGTTGTTGGAGTTTCCATGTAGCGGCTTACAAGTCCTGTTGCATAGAGAATATCTGGCCTAGTACATGTTAAATATCGTAAACATCCAACCAAGCTCTTGAAAAAAGTTGAATCTACTTTTTCTCCTTCTTCATGCTTCGAGAGCTTAACTCCACACTCAATTGGCGTACTAATAGGCTTGCAATTTTCCATTTTGAACTTCTTAAGGATCTCCTTTGTATAGCGTTGTTGTGAAATGAAAATTCCATCTTCCTCTTGTCTTACTTCGATACTGAGGTAATACGCCATAAGCCCAATGTCAGTCATCTCAAACTCCTTAGTCATCGTGTTCTTGAAATCATCGAACAAGCTTGGATTGCTTCTAGTAAAAATCAAATCATCTACGTACAAGCACACGATCAAAATATCTTCATCTTTGATCTTGATGTAAAGTGCGTGTTCATAAGGGCACTTAGTGAAACCATTCTTTTGGAAATACTTGTCGATTCGACTATTCCATGCTCTTGGTGCTTGTTTCAAACCATAGAGAGCCTTTCTCAATTTCAACACCTTGTCCTCTTGCCCTTTGACTTCGAAACCTGTAGGTTGTTGTATGTAGACTTCTTCTTCAAGAACTCCATTCAAGAATGCAGATTTTACATTCATTTGATGGATCTTCCACTTGTTTTGAGCTGCCAAAGAAATGATTAGTCTTACAGTTTCTAAGCGTGCTACCGGAGCAAACACCTCATCATAGTCGATGTCGGCTCTTTGACTGTAGCCTTTTGCAACTAGCCTCGCTTTGTATCGTTCAATCTTTCCTTTTGAATTCTGCTTTGCTTTGTACACCCATTTGACTCCAATAGCTTTGTGTCCTTTAGGAAGTGACACAAGCTCCCACGTATCATTCTTCACAATAGCTTCAATTTCTTCATCCATTGCATTTCTCCATTTTTCATCTTGTATAGCTTCTCCAAAACTTATTGGTTCACACTCAGCAAAAAGGCAAAAAAGAGTGAGATTATCTAACCTCTCAGTTACCTCATAGAGATATTGGAAACTCCTTGTGCGTTCTTCATTTCTTTCCTTTAAAAAGGATGGTGGTGAATCTCCTTGATTGTTTGTTGTTGGTGAAGTTGGTGGAGTATGCGGAGTAGTAGGTTCTTCTCTTGCATCTCTTGCTTGCTCCATTATTGGTTCTTCTTCAAACAAAGGAAAGAAGTTGAAGTCATCGACATCTGGACCAAATTCCCATTCTCCTTCTTCGTCAAATATTACATCTCGACTGATCACAATCTTTTTGCTGTTTGGATTATACAACTTGTAACCCTTTGAACTTGAATCATAGCCAATGAAGATAAAACTCTCGCTTTTATCATCCAGCTTTGTTTTTCTCTTGTCTGGTACATGAACATGAGCTACACTTCCAAAAACTCTAAGATGAGAAATACCAGGCTTTCTTCCACACCATGCTTCTTGTGGTGTTTTTCCCTACACGCTTCTTGTTGGAGATCTATTGGATAGATATACAGCAGTTGATACAGCTTCAGCCCAAAACTCCTTGGGTAGTCTTTTACTTTTCAACATACTCCTCGCTATGTTGAGAATTGTTCGATTATTTCTTTCGGCAACACCATTTTGTTGGGGGGATCTCGGAACGGTTAAGAATCCATTTGCTTCACAGAATTCTTGAAATTCCTTGGAAATGAATTCTCCTCCACGATCAGTTCTCATGGCCTTAATCTGACGACCACTTTCTTTCTCAACGGCAGTTTTAAATTTCTTGAAAGCTCTAAATACCTCAGACTTTTGCTTCAAAAGGTAGATCCATGTTTTTCTTGAAAAATCATCAATAAAGAGAAGGAAATAATTATTGTTACCAAGAGATCTTGGCTTGAATGGACCGCATACATCAGCATGAATGAGCTCCAATGGTTTCTTGGCTCTAAAGGTAGACTTTTTTGGAAAGCTTTTTCTGAATTGCTTCCCATGTAAACATCCTTCACAAAGTTGGTTCGGATGATTGGTGTAAGGAAGACCTCTTACCATCTCCTTCTTAGCCAATAGCTTTAACCCTTCAAAGTTGAGATGCCCAAATCGAAGATGCCATAGCCATGATGCATCTTTGTAACAAGCTTTCAAACATTTTGCAACATCGTTTTGAATATTCAAAGAAAACATTCTATTCTTTGACATTTTTACTTTAGTAATTAAGTTGCCTTTGTCATCTCTTATAAAAGGACTATAATCTTTCATATGGATGTCGTAGCCTTTTTCTAAGAGCTAACCTAAACTCAAAATATTGCTTTTCATATTAGGCACATAGTAGACATTTCCAATAAATTGATGTCTACCATCTTTTAATTGTATAAGAATGTTACCTTTTCCTTTCAAGGCTACTTTTGAATCATCGCTAAATGAAACATTTCCATTTGTTGATTCGTCTAACTCCACGAACATGCTTCTTTTTCCACACATATGATTGCTCGCACCAGTGTCAAGATACCATGTGTTCTCTTGACCTCCACTATTGTCTTTGTATGCTAGCAAGACAGTTTCATCTCCTTGATTCTTTTCTTCTACATAGTTAGCCTTCTCTTCCACTTCATTGTTGTAGGCTCTACATGCAGAAGCATAATGGCCAAACTTTTGACAATTATAACATCTGACTTTAGACTTGTCGTACCTTGTATTTGGATTGTTTCTTCCACGACCTCGTGTTGAGCTTTCTCCTTTCTCATAGTTGTTGAAATTATTGTAGTTATAATTCCAACCTCGTCCACGACCACCGCCTCTACTTTGTCATTGACCTCGACCTCGTTGGTTTCTCTTATAGCTTTGAATGTCTTCTTTCTCCTTGAATTGCATCTTGAGAAGTTGTTCGAAGATGCCTTGCTTCTTTTTTATTTTTTCTTCATAGGCTTGCAATGATCCTTGTAGTTGGTCGATCGTCATTTCTTCCAAATCTTTAGTTTCTTCAATTGTTGTGACTATGTGATCAAATTTTGAATCCATAGATCGTAGTATCTTTTCCATTATCCTTACTTCACTTAATTTTTCACCATTTCTTTTCAATTGATTAGAAATAACTTCAATTCTAGAGAAGTAATTAACAGTTGACTCGCCTTCTTTCATATATAAAGTTTCAAATTCTCCTCTCAATATTTGAAGACGTACGTTTTTTACTTGCTCGGCGCCTTTGTAGGATGTCTGAAGTTTATCCCATGCTTGCTTTGCGGAAATTGCATTTGATATCTTCTCAAAAGCATCATCATCTAATGCTTGATAAATGACATAGAGAGCTTTTTTGTCTCTCTTTCTCGAGTCCTTCAACGTGTCTCTTTGTGCTTGAGTCAAAACAGAAATGGCAACATCATCTCTAGGTTCATTATAACCTTTCTCCACGACCTCCCACACATCTTGTGCTCCAAGGAGTGCCTTCATTTTTATGCTCCAATTATCATAATTGCTTCTATTGAGAATTGGAACTTGGAATGGTGTCATACCTCCATTTGCCATAGCTTTCTAACAGTATTTCGGATAGTAATATGAATGCTTATAGGTGTGAAAATATACACTAAGAAATTCCTAGGAAAGATTGGAGGGGTCACAACGGTCCCACTTAAAACCCAGACTCCTTAGGCAATCTTGGCCTTTTTGACAGAATTTCCTAAATATGCACGTAATCACACAAATATAACATCCACGTTACAAAACCAAGCTCTGATACCACTTTGTTGAAAAATAAGAATTTCGTAATGACTCAAAACATACAAATATATTTATTTCTCATACAAATTTACAAGAAATATATAAACACTCTCAAATACTTGAACAAGGACTCAAGCTTTATTTCTAACTTAATTCTAAAACCTTAAGGGGGGAGGGGTATTTATAGTTGAAGCAAATCATTCTAAACCATTGATTTAGTCTTCATGTAGAACACCAATGTTGACTTTGTCTAGCACACCAATATTGACTTTGTCCAGCACACCAATATTGACTTTGTCCAGCACACCAATGTTGATTTTGTCTAGTACACCATTGTTTACCAAATCTAGTACACCATTGTTTACTAAATCTAGTACACAAATTTAGACAATTCAACATTCTAGATTAAGTTTACAATTCAACAAAACTACTGTTAAAAGTCTATAATACTTTTAACGAATATTCTTTTATGTTGAACCATAGTTTGTTAATAAGTTAGACGAGGAGTTTTTTAAGTTCTGTGTACCCAAAATACACGGAAAAAAACTAAATTAAAAGGTCAATTTCTAATTGTTAAATATAGTATATATGATCATTCTTATGGAAGGGAAGACTCTTAAAACTTAAGATGTTTCTACGCATGGTATTTTACTAGATGTTTCTACGGATAAAAATGAGGTAAAATTTTAAGGTAATAGTTATGGAGGTCCTAAAAGTTTAATTAATTAGTCATATAAGTCCTTATAGTTTCAAATATAAGAATGGTTAACCAAGCTTATTATGCATTGTGAAAAACACATGTAATGTAAATACAATAATTCTATCATGAAAATAGAACATATTTTAAGTAACTTTATATCTTTCCATAACAGTATTAATTAATAACAAATATTTCCGATAATTATTATGTGAATCACAGTACACGAGCTTAAAAGAAAACCAATAACTGACTCCAAATTTCCTCTTCATCGATTGCACATACAATCAATCGATTCATTTATTATTTTAGGTAGATAGAATCTCCAATTTTTTAGCTTGAGAGTACTCTTGCAGCTCATATACTATATAGAGCTCTAATTACTTGAATATCATCTCCATGCAAACCTTTGTCACTCCAGGAACAAGTCCAGGATACATAATTGCACCCTGAACTGAGCTATGCCCGAGGCCAAGAAGATGCCCAATTTCATGCAATGCAGCTGTCTCCAAATCATATGCACCTGGAGTTGCGCCTACAGCCCATGGCTCGTCTGCATCGTAATGGAATATCCCCTCTGTTGGTGCGTCCGCATGAGCTAGAACCCCCCCACGACCATAGAAAGGAAACCCATCTCTATGATCACCACTCTGGAAGCTAATCTTGATATCAGCATTTGTGTAGTCTTGTGTTTGGGAGAATTTGAAGTGAGTGTTTGCAGCTCATGTTTGAAAAGCTCGCGCAACTGGAGTCTTGGCATCATCTCGAGTTCCTGGAAGAAATCTGTAACTGAGTTGGTACTTAGATGCTGGCCATTTTGGGCTTCCTGGTAAAAACTCATAGTGAGCGACTGTATGAAAATGGATAACTCAATGATTTTGCTCTTTCTTGCCGGAACGCATTCGAGTTGTGCCATTGACAATGTCTGCAACTCCACATCTTGGCCTTGTCATCATTCCTACAGTTTTAGCATCCAAAACTCCGGTGGATTTTAGATGATAATTAAGCTGGTAAGTTTTGATGGCAGATTCTAAAAGCTCATCAAAATCATCGTCATCGGCATGTGTTTGGTTCTTGGAATTGTTATAATTCAAGTAGCCAAACATTTCCAGGTATTTTTTGAGCTCATTGATGCCCTTAACCTTATCACCCTTATGACATCCTTTCAAATGCTCCACGAAGCCAAATGGGGTTGATTGGTTTTTGCCATTGGAGTGTGCTAAAACTGAGCAATGAGATAGAAGAGAAAGGAGGACAATTATCAGAAAGAAAAATGAGAAGCCAGGAAGAGCTTTAGAAGCCATTGTCAACTAATATTGAAGAACTAAAACAAGCTCTTTACTATGTTAATTGCTTGTGTACAAGCGATAATCTCTATTTATAGAGATCTTGTGATGAGAAAAGAATATTGGAATTTGGAAGTGAATAGAATAGAATGACTCGGTTTCTCTGTTGAGTTTGACGTTCGATACTGTTGGAGTTTTGTTTTCAACCATGAAGAAAATCATTTTCAATTACAAAACACATGGGCTGCCACACATGCAAATTATTTTTAATCTTTTTGAAGCTTTCGGCGCAATACTTTTTGACCAAAATGTTTTATCCAAAATGCATGAAGAATGCCAAGTTTTCCTCCTCTGCTTCCCTATGAATTGAGTGTCTCTGATGCCTTGGGAGATAGACAAGTAAGAGAGGAGAAGAGAGACAGTGAAAGAAAAAAAAATAGACAGAATTTCTACACAGAAAAATTATTGTAGGAATTATGAGATTTTTATTGCTCAAGTTTTGTGTATAAAATTTGAGAAATTTTGTTGTATCCGCTTTTGATATAGTGAATTGTTTCTGTATGAGTGATTTGTTGTCACCTCCTAATATTTTCTTATAAGGGTTTTTCAAGTTAAAAATTTTGGTGTCTTTCTGTGAACTTTATTATTTCCGCCGTGTTTAATTTAATTTTTTCCAACAGATACACGGTCCTGAGGCCGAAGAACTAATGGTAGAAAACAAAGACTTAAAGAAACCATTTAAGACCGCCATGTCGAAAGTACTAAGTAATTAAATGAAAGGAAGGAATTAATTTATAAATTAAAGGAAATTAGTAAGACTTTCGTACTTCATTATGACATAAAATTGTTGTGTACACGTAATGAGTTCCACCACTATTGATCTCAGATTCTACCCACAAATTAACTTGATATATAAAATTAACAAGATTTAATCAAAGGAAATAGTTCATTTTATATATGTAACCACCTACATGTATTTATTACCGTGAATCCGCCTCAAGTGAGATATATCTGGGATGATTTGATGTGAAATTAGAAAAAAATTAATCTTCATAATATTTTTGGAATAGGGAACTATTTAATATTTTACAACCTGCTCCCGCCGTCATATATATCTATATATATATTAAAAAAATGCATACAAATAATATTTAATTAAAAAATTTATAATTTATAACATTTTTATTCTATTAAATAATAAAATTTATATTTAAATATAACTGTTACATATAAAATTTATATTATATATTGGTAGATATTTCTCTAAAAGTTGATACCACACAAAATGTTAGCAGTAAATTAATAGATTCTTAATAGATATCTGAATATCAGTAAATTATACTAAAAAAAAAAAAAGAGAAGGAAAGAGAAAAAGCTATCAATGTCAACATTGTTAAAGAATATTGAAAAACTAAATATAGCTCTTAATGTGCTAACTTTAATTACATCTAAGATGATCAATCACTTATAATGAATTTCTAAGTTTTGAAATCAAGAACTAAAATGTTTATTTAAGAACAAAACCCTAGCTAGAACTAGTTTTCTAAAGAGAGAAAATGAAGAATACAACTCAATAACAGAAAAAACAAAACTCTAATTTCTTGTCAAGGAAAAACAAATTATATTCCTTATCTATATAAATGAACCTTAATTAAATAAAACAACTCTTCTTATAAGTCATTGATACAAGTGCTTGTATATATATATATATATATATATATATATATATATATATATATATCTATGGAGCTAATTATGAAATATTATGTGCATGTATTATTACTTTCATGAATAACATTTTTTTCTCATAGATACCTTAAGCTTTTTCATCTTAATGGCATCCTTTCAAATGCTCAATAAAGATACTCAAATGCATGTGATCTCTTTTTCCATTTTGAGTGTACTAAAACTAAATAACAAGAAAAAAGAGAAAAGGGGCAATAACAAGAAAAGCATGAATATGCTCGAGTCCTCCCATGTTTGGGGCTCTTCCCACAGTTGTATTGTGAGAATTTTTCACTAATTATTTATTGGTAGATGCTCCTCTAAAAGTTGATACCACACAAAATGTTAGTAGAGATCTGGACTATCTAATATCTATCGTATCTAAATTCTGTTGAAAAATAAGAATTTCGTAATGACTCAAAACACACAAATATATTTATTTCTCATACAAATTTACAAGAAAATATGTAAACACTCTCAAATACTTGAACAAGGACTCAAGCTTTATTTCTAACTTATTTCTAAAACCTTAAGGGGGGAGGGATATTTATAGTTGAAGCAAATCATTCTAAACCATTGATTTAGTCTTCATGTAGAACACCAATGTTGACTTTGTCCAGCACACCAATGTTGACTTTGTCCAGCACACCAATATTGACTTTGTCCAGTACACCAATGTTGACTTTGTCTAGTACACCATTGTTTACTAAATCTAGTACACTAATTTAGACAATTCAATATTCTAGATTAAGTTTATAATTCAACACTCCCCCTTAAACTTAATCTAATCACACCAAGTGATTTTCTCAATCTTATAAAATCTTCTTGTTTGAGTGGTTTGGTAAAAATGTCAGCAATTTGATCCTGGGACTTCACATACTCCATATGTACATCATTTCTTGTGATGCATTCCCTTATATAGTGGTAACGCGTGTCAATATGCTTGCTTCGATCATGAAACACCGGATTCTTTGCTAATGCCATAGCTGACTTGTTATCAACATAAATCTTCGTTGGCTTCTCTTGTGACCACCTCAGCTCCTTTAGTAGGTTTCTAAGCCAAATTGCATGGCAAACACATGACGTGGCAGCTACGTACTCAGCTTCACATGTGGAGAGTGTTACAATTGGTTGCTTTTTTGACATCCAGGTGAAAGCGGTGCCTCCCATAAAGAATACAAAACCAGTTGTACTTTTTCGATCATCAGTATCTCCAGCCCAATCACTATCGCTATATCCAACAAGTTCAAAATTATCTGAGCATGAATAGAACAGACCAAAGTTTGTTGTACCTTTTAGATAACGAAGAATCCTCTTTGCAGCCTTCAAATGTGTGGTTGTTGGAGTTTCCATGTAGCGGCTTACAAGTCCTGTTGTATAGAGAATATCTGGCCTAGTACATGTTAAATATCGTAAACATCCAACCAAGCTCTTGAAAAAAGTTGAATATACTTTTTCTCCTTCTTCATGCTTCGAGAGCTTAACTCCACACTCAATTGGCGTACTAATAGGCTTGCAATTTTCCATTTTGAACTTCTTGAGGAATCTCCTTTGTTTAGCATTGTTGTGAAATGAAAATTCCATCTTCCTCTTGTCTTACTTCGATACTGAGGTAATACGCCATAAGCCCAATGTCAGTCATCTCAAACTCCTTAGTCATCGTGTTCTTGAAATCATCGAACAAGCTTGCATTGCTTCCAGTAAAAATCAAATCATCTACGTACAAGCACACGATCAAAATATCTTCATCTTTGATCTTGATGTAAAGTGCATGTTCATAAGGGCACTTAGTGAAACCATTCTTTTGGAAATACTTGTCGATTCGACTATTCCATGCTCTTGGTGCTTGTTTCAAACCATAGAGAGCCTTTCTCAATTTCAATACCTTGTCCTCTTGCCCTTTGACTTCGAAACCTGTAGGTTGTTGTATGTAGACTTCTTCTTCAAGAACTCCATTCAAGAATGCAGATTTTACATCCGTTTGATGGATCTTCCACTTGTTTTGAGTTGCCAAAGAAATGATTAGTCTTACAGTTTCTAAGCGTGCTACCGGAGCAAACACCTCATCATAGTCGATGCCGGCTCTTTGACTGTAGCCTTTTGCAACTAGCCTCGCTTTGTATCGTTCAATCTCTCCTTTTGAATTCTGCTTTGCTTTGTACACCCATTTGACTCCAATAGCTTTGTGTCCTTTAGGAAGTGACACAAGCTCCCACGTATCATTCTTCACAATAGCTTTAATTTCTTCATCCATTGCATTTCTCCATTTTTCATCTTGTATAGCTTCTCCAAAACTCATTGGTTCACACTCAGCAAAAAGGCAAAAAAGAGTGAGATTATCTAACCTCTCAGTTACCTCATAGAGATCTTGGAAACTCCTTGTGCGTTCTTCATTTCTTTCCTTTAAAAAGGATGGTGGTGAATCTCCTTGATTGTTTGTTGTTGGTGAAGTTGGTGGAGTATGCGGAGTAGTAGGTTCTTCTCTTGTATCTCCTGCTTACTCCATTATTGGTTCTTCTTCAAACAAAGGAAAGAAGTTGAAGTCATCGACATCTGGACCAAAATCCCATTCTCCTTCTTCGTCAAATATTACATCTCGACTGATCACAATCTTTTTGCTGTTTGGATTATACAACTTGTAACCCTTTGAACTTGAATCATAGCCAATGAAGATAAAACTCTCGTTTTTATCATCCAACTTTGTTCTTCTCTCGTCTGGTACATGAACATGAGCTATACTTCCAAAAACTCTAAGATGAGAAATACCAGGCTTTCTTCCACACCATGCTTCTTGTGGTGTTTTTCCCCACACGCTTCTTGTTGGAGATCTATTGGATAGATATACAGCAGTTGATACAGCTTCAGCCCAAAACTCCTTGGGTAGTCTTTTACTTTTCAACATACTCCTTGCTATGTTGAGAATTGTTCGATTCTTTCTTTCAGCAACACCATTTTGTTGGGGGGATCTCGGAACGGTTAAGAATCGTCGAATTCCATTTGCTTCACAGAATTCTTGAAATTCCTTGGAAGTGAATTCTCCCCCACGATCAGTTCTCATGGCCTTAATATGACGACCACTTTCTTTTTCAATGGCAGCTTTAAATTTCTTGAAAGCTCCAAATACCTCAGACTTTTGCTTCAAAAGGTAGATCCATGTTTTTCTTGAAAAATCATCAATAAAGAGAAGGAAATAATTATTGTTACCAAGAGATCTTGGCTTGAATGGACCGCATACATCAGCATGAACGAGCTCCAATGGTTTCTTGGCTCTAAAGGCAGACTCTTTTGGAAAGCTTTTTCTGAATTGCTTCCCATGTAAACATCCTTCACAAAGTTGGTTTGGATCATTAATGTAAGGAAGACCTCTTACCATCTCCTTCTTAGCCAATAGCTCTATCCCTCCAAAGTTAAGATGCCCAAATCGAAGATGCCATAGCCATGATGCATCTTTGTAACAAGCTTTCAAACATTTCGCAACATCGTTTTGAATATTCAAAGAAAACATTATATTCTTTGACATTTTCACTTTAGTAATTAAGTTGCCTTTGTCATCTCTTATAAAAAGACTATAATCTTTCATATGAATGTCATAACCTTTTTCTAAGAGTTGACCTAAACTCAAAATATTACTTTTCATATTGGGCACATAGTAGACATTTCCAATAAATTGATGTCTACCATCTTTCAATTGTATAAAAATGTTACCTCTTCCTTTCACGGCTATTTTTGAATCATCACCAAAAGAAACATTTCCATTTGTTGATTCGTCTAACTCCACGAACATGCTTCTTTTTCCACACATATGATTGCTCGCACCAGTGTCAAGATACCATGTGTTCTCTTGGCCTCCACTATTGTCTTTGTATGCTAACAAGACAGTTTCATCTCCTTGATTATTTTCTTCTACATAGTTAGCCTTTTCTTCCACTTCATTATTGTAGGCTCTACATGCAGAAGCATAATGGCCAAACTTTTGACAATTATAACATCTGACTTTAGACTTGTCGTACCTTGTATTTGGATTGTTCCTTCCACGACCTCATGTTGAGCTTTCTCCTTTCTCATAGTTGTTGAAATTATTGTAATTATAATTCCAACCTCGTCCATGACCACGGCCTCTACTTTGTCCTTGACCTCGACCTCTACCTCGACCTCGTTGGTTTCTCTCATAGCTTTGAATGTCTTCTTTCTCCTTGAATTGCATCTTGAGAAGTTGTTCGGAGATGCCTTGCTTCTTTTTTATTTTTTCTTCATAGGCTTGCAATGATCCTTGTAGTTGGTCGATCGTCATTTCTTCCAAATCTTTAGTTTCTTCAATTGTTGTGACTATGTGATCAAATTTTGAATCCATAGATCGTAGTATCTTTTCCATTATCCTTACTTCACTTAATTTTTCACCATTTCTTTTCAATTGATTAGAAATAGCTTCAATTCTAGAGAAGTAATTAACAATTGACTCGCCTTCTTTCATATATAAAGTTTCAAATTCTCCTCTCAATGTTTGAAGACGTACCTTTTTTACTTGCTCGGCGCCTCTGTAGGATGTTTGAAGTTTATCCCATGCTTGCTTTGCGGAAGTTGCATTTGATATCTTCTCAAAAGCATCATCATCTAATGCTTGATAAATGACATAGAGAGCTTTTTTGTCTCTCTTTCTCGAGTCCTTCAACGTGTCTCTTTGTGCTTGAGTCAAAACAGAAATGGCAACATCATCTCTAGGTTCATTATAACCTTTCTCCACGACCTCCCACACATTTTGTGCTCTAAGGAGTGCCTTCATTTTTATGCTCCAATTATCATAATTGCTTCTATTGAGAATTGAAACTTGAAATGGTGTCATACCTCCATTTGCCATAACTTTCTAACAGTATTTCGGATAGTAATATGAATGTTTATAGGTGTGAAAATATACACTAAGAAAATTCCCAGGAAAGACTGGAGGGGTCACAACGGTCCCACTTAAAACCCAGACTCCTTAGGCAATCTTGGCCTTTTTGACAGAATTTTCTAAATATGCACGTAATCACACAAATATAACATTCAAGTTACAAAACCGAGCTCTGATACCACTTTGTTGAAAAATAAGAATTTTGTAATGACTCAAAACACACAAATATATTTATTTCTCATACAAATTTACAAGAAAATATGTAAACACTCTCAAATACTTGAACAAGGACTCAAGTTTTATTTCTAACTTATTTCTAAAACCTTAAGGGGGGAGGGGTATTTATAGTTGAAGCAAATCATTCTAAACCATTGATTTAGTCTTCATGTAGAATACCAATGTTGACTTTGTCCAGCACACCAATGTTGACTTTGTCCAGCACACCAATATTGACTTTGTCCAGACACTAATGTTGACTTTGTCTAGTACACCATTGTTTACTAAATCTAGTATACTAATTTAGACAATTCAATATTCTAGATTAAGTTTATAATTCAACAAATTCTTAGTAGATATTTGAATATCCGTAGATTATAATCCTATAATACTAAAAAAAAAACGATGGAAAGAGGAAAGCTATCTTTAATTACATCTAAGATGATCAATTACTTATAATGAATTTCTAAGTTTTGAAATCAAGAACTAAAATGTTTATTTAAGAACAAAACCCTAGCTAGAACTAGTTTTCTAAAGAGAGAAAATGAAGAATACAACTCAATAACAGAAAAAATAAAACTCTAATTTCTTGTCAAGGAAAAACAAATTATATTCCTTATCTATATAAATGAACCTTAATTAAATAAAACAACTCTTCTTATAAGTCATTGATACAAGTGCTTGTGTATATATATATATATATCTATGGAGCTAATTATGAAATATTATGTGCATGTATTATTACTTTCATGAATAACATTTTTTTCTCAACTTTAAATGAAAAGGCTATATCTTTATTTATGAAGGAAAAGATAAAAATATATACAAACAAATAAGAGTGATATTGTTCGTGTATATATGCTTTAATTTCATGAATGGGGTATGAATATTCGTAAAAGTATCACATCATTTTCTACACAGGCATATTTGTACATTTACAATACAAAGGAGTACAGGAAACTTAAAATCAACAGAGGAAACCAACACTCAAATCCCGTCAGCCTCCCTACAATAATACCTGTCAGTGACTTCGTCCCTATGAGCACTACTCTGCTTAGTCTTTCTTATATATTAATCACTTTACTCTGCCTAATTAGGCTAGCTGGCTATATTCTCCTTCCTAATAAGAAAAATAATGGGCTGGTTAGCATGTCCACTTCTCATTGCAACTTGAGGAATAAATAAATAATTCAGCCAATTTTTTTTTTTAATTAATATTATCTTAATCCTTTAAACAATGTAGCGTAAATTAGAAATATACACAATAAGAAATGACCTACTGAATTGAAGACTCAATTTATCTAATCATAATCATCAATTATGTTTATTATTTAAAATACTTTTCAAATAGTTTTCCATTTAATGGAATTAGATGTTGTCAATTGCTCATAATATAATAAATATAAATAAATGTGAAAGTAATAAAGAACAAGAGAAACTTATCATGTACCAACAGAAAATTAAGAACGTGGGAGTTCGACAAAACGGATGAATAGGAATAATAATATCTATGCATATATAAAATATTTGAGCTAAAGTCAATGTTAGTCCCTAATGAAGCCTTTAGTTTTTCTACAATTTTAATACAAATATTTTATATATTTGACAGGTTAACGACAAAATAAGCCTAAATCCTTAAATTCCCTAAGAATTTTATCGGACAAATATTTCAAACACAGTGGGGAAATTAAAACAAGCATATAAGGAAGGAGCAAGGAAGAAAAAATGGACTTTTCTTGTAAGTGAAGAAATTTGGTATCAATAATATATATGTATATATACATAGTACATTGTCTTAAAAAAAGAGCTGGCCCTAGTCAATAGCTAGCTACTGTGACTTAAATATACAATAATCACCTCCTAAAATTTGACGAATTGACGCAATATGGTGTACATAGAGACGAGAGTCTAATGTTTTAAATATAGTATGATTATTATATTCACATAGTATTTTACCGAATGATTCTCTATACATGCAATTTAGATAGAAATTCTAATAATATAATGTTTGGAAGAAACCACACCTAATGTAAATACAAGATTTCTATCTTTAAAATAAAACATATTTTCCATAACTTTATATCTTCTCATAACAGTATTAATTAATAACAAAATATTTCCGATAATTATTTTGTGAATCACAATACATTCATACAACAAAATAGAAAACTGTGGCACTCGATAGCCCAAAAGAAAACCAATAACTGACTCCTGATTTTTTATTCATCGATCGAATATGCAATCAATTCATTTATTATCTTAAGTAGATGAAATTGCCAATTATTTAGCTTAGAGTACTCTTCCACCTCACACACGATATAGAGCCCTAATTCCTTGAATATCATCTCTATGCAAACCCTTGGTCACTCCAGGAGTAATTCGAGGATACATAATTGCACCTTGAACTGAGCTATGGGCGAGGCCAAGAAGATGCCCAATTTCATGCAATGCAACTGTTTCCAAATCATATGCACCTGGAGTTGCACCTACAGCCCATGGCTCGTCTGCGTCGTAATGGAATCTCCCATCTGTTGGTGCAAAAGCATGAGCTAAAACTCCCCCACGGCCGTCGAAAGGAGCCCCGTCTCGATGATCACCCCTATGAAAGCTAATCTTGATATCAGCATTTCTGTAGTTTTGTGTTTGAGAGAATTTGAAGTGTGTTTTTGCAGCCCATTTTCGGAAAGCTCGCGCAACTGGAGCCTTGGCATCATTTCGAGTTCTCGGAAGAAATCCGTAAGTGAGTCGGTATTTGGAAGCTGGCCATTTTGGCCGTCGTGGAAAAAACGCATAGTGAGCGACTGTATGAAAATGGTTAGATCCTTGATTTTGTTGCTTTTTCTTGCCGGAACGCATTCGAGTTGTCCCATTGACAATATCTGCAACTCCACATCTTGGCCTTGTCATCATTTCTACAGTATTAGCATCCAAAACACCGGTAGATTTTAGATGATAATTGTGTTGGTAAGTTTTGATGGCAGATTCTAAAAGCTCATCAAAATCATCGTCATCGTCATTGCCATCTGTTTGTTTCTTGGAATTGTTATAGTTCAAGTAACCAAACATTTCCAAGTATTTTTTGAGCTGATTGATGCCCTTAACCTTATCACCTTTTTGACACCCTTTTAAATGCTCCATGAACCCAAAAGGGGTTGATTGGTTTTTGCCATTGGAGTGCGCTAATACTGAGCAATGAGAAAGAAGAGAAAGGCGGACAATAATGAGAAAGAGAAAGAGAAATGAGAAGCCAGGAAGAGCTTTAGAAGCCATTGTCAACTACTATTGACGAACTAAAGCAAGCTCTTTATTATGTTTATTGCTTGTGTTCATTTCATAATTTTATGTCTCTATTTATAGAGATCTTATGATGAGAAAAGAATATTGGAATTTGGAAGTGAATATAATAAAATGACTCGGTTTCTCTGTTGAATCTGTCGTTCGGTACATGGTCCTGACACCGAATCATTAATCGTAGAAAATAAAGAGTTAATGGAAGGATGGAAATAATTTAAAAATTGAAGGAAGATTCCTTTTAGCAGCCAGCTGAGTGACTTTCATATTTTCTAATCATATAAAGTTATTCTTGTGTACACGTCATGAGATTCCACCATCATTGACCTTAAATTCTACACAGATGAGGAGACTTTAATTCTTCCCACAAGTTAAAAGTAAAGGTTAAATTACGAGTTAATTCTACAAATACTTTACCACTTATTTTTTAGAATATTTAATTAAAAATTATTTTCACTATAAATTAATATAATTATATAAAAATTACATAAAAATTCTCAAAATTATTTATCATAGAAATAATTACGTATCTCCATATATATATATATATATATATATGACTTTATCATAAGTTAGATTTTCCACCGAATCATTCAGTTCGGATGAACTGAATTATGTGAAATTATTACCTTAAGAAGTGGATTTTTTTCTGAATTTATAAAGATGGATCTTTGTTGCACCAACAACCAGAATCTGTAAAAGATATTGTATCCATGTGCTTGACAAATTGCCAGAAATAGTCCCAATGTTCTGTCCATTGCTAAGATATTCCAAAAACTATTTAAATATAAGAATCTTGGAAGAAATACAAGATTCTTCTTTTTTGAAAAGAAACAGAAAATTGTGGTTTATACGGGTAGTGTGATACTCTAAGCAAATTCACATCAGCAAAACAAGAGAGAGATATTGAGTATATAAGATAGTAAGTTTTAACTTTTAATAAATGCATTTTAGGTTAAAAAATTTCAACCGAAAACAAAATTGTGATGGGCTGTATATCTAAAATGAACAATATTTCTGGTGAGTTGGGCTGTTACAGTTGGTATTAAATTCATTCTGCGTATCCTCTTGAGTGATGGTGGGGCAGACTTCAGCGAAAACGCTGAGTCCTACATGAGCAAAGCATGAGAGAAATACTGGGTATATAGGACAACATGCTTCAACTTTTAATAAACATGTTTTACGTTGAAAAACCTAAAAATAAAATCGTGATAGGTTATGTTCAAAACGAATAATATTTCTAATATGTTGGGCTGTTGTTGGCAGGATTTTATTTTCTTCATTATTTTTATCTATTATTATTTTCTGGGGCCAAAATATTTCTCGGAATTGGGGTCTACTTGTGCGGCTCTTAATGGCATATAATTGACATAATTAGGATTAGCTTGAAGAACGAGACAAAATTAAAATACTCAAATTGTGAATCGTTGATTATCCAACATATTAAATACAAAATTATTAAAAAGTAAATAATAAGATTATATTGATTATCATATAATAATAACAAAATTAAATTATTTAATTTATATACTTTCTAAATTTATAAGGGTAAGATAATTATTTTATATAATTACATAATAACTTCAAGAAGTATTTATCATTTATCCATATCATAGGAGTATTTATTATTTCTAAAACTTAGAGGGTATTTGTAGTTTCACCATATATTAGAATTATTTGTCAATATCTTAACTATTATTAAATAAAGGTATATTTGTTATTTATTAATAAATCAAGACTTTATAATTATTTTAAAAAATTATTAGAATTAATTCAACTAATGAGTCAAATTTTAAGAACTCACTTGTCATTAACCATTAAATTAATATAAAAAAATAGTAAAACTTAATCAAAGGAATTAGTAGTCCATTTCATATATAGGAAACCACCTACACATTTGTTATGATAAATAATCAAACCTAATTCCTGCAAAAAAAAACTTGTGACTTCCATAATTTTATGAAAATGAAAAATTCAATCATTCGATCATATCACAAAAGAAAATTTATAATCTTTTTATTGTTTTCTAAAAAAATTGCCACGGACCCCTTTAAGTTTAGTTGATATATTCATTATCATATGAGGTTTTAAAAATATCCTATTACATTCTATCATTACCTGAAAACTTAATAATTTTCAAAATGTATTTTTTATTTTGGATATTTTAAATTATATTAGTAATTATACTAAATGCAAGATATACATAACACTATATATGAAAAATGATTGCACGAAAATAAAAGAATAAGCATGTATATTGTGGAGTTTGGAATTCTTAATTTGTATATTGTGCTGGGGCACATGCTTAGAAGACAGACTTTTGGAATTGTTGAAAACTGTTTTAATTATTGGTTCTAATTAATTAATTAAAGATAAAGCATATATTTGACTCGTTCAAAGGAATAATACTTTAGAATATTTAATTAATTATTAACTCCATAAAGACCATGATGACTATCTAGTTATTTTAATTTTTCTTTAATCTATATTGAAAGCTTCAAAGATTCTAATTATTAGTTAATCATAAGTCCAAACAGCAGGGATTGTATTGTTAATCGTTCAATTTCTTTTATAAATGTTTTTGCTATAATTTTTTAAATTTAAATTATTTCTATAGATAACTATATAAAATTATTATTATTATTATTTAAAGAATATTGAAGAACTAAAGATAGCTCTTTGCTAACTTTGATTGCATCAAAGATGATCAATCATTTATAATGAATCTCTAATGTTTTGAAATCAAGAAGTGAAATGCATATGCAAGAATAAACCCTAGCTAGAACTAGTTTTCTAAAGAGAAAAAATGAAGAATACAACTCAATATGATAAGAAAACAACTTTAGTTCCTACTTTGAGGTTTCCTTAATTTCTTCCATGGTATTTCATTTTAGTTTTATCCGTACAATATTATATGTATTTAATATCCTTAATCTCTTTCAAAATTTTAAATTATATTAACTTTTGTAAAAACACTATCATTCAGTGTTATATATTGTTTGTCTTAAGATCACAACTGTTCAGATATTTTCCCACAGAAGTAAGGGTATAGTGCATTTAGAAACATTACTGTGACTTGAATACGAGAATCTCCTCCTAAAATTTGACGGAATATATATAAGGATTAAGAGTAAATCGAGAGATAAATTACCAAATGTGCAATTCGGATAATTAAAGCATTATAATTATGAGACAATCTTGTGATGTGAACTTACAAGTTTTATAAGTTTTTAAAATAGAATATGATTATGATTATTATTATTATACAATCATTGACCTCAAATTCAACACGCGCGTAGATGAGGAGACTTTAATTCGTCCCAGAAAATTAATAAGACTTAATCAAAGCAACTAATAGTTCATTTTATATATAGGTAACCACCAACATATTTATTATAATAATTAATTGACCCTAATTCCTCCCACAAAGCAACAAAAAAAAAAACTTGTTACTTCCATATTTCTTTATCATAGTACGACAATGTCACCTTCATATTTCTATATCATATAAAACTTTACGTCTACATGAATTCACCCAAAGCCAAATCTAGAATGAATTGACCCAATTCCTCGCATAAAGACGATATTTTTTTCCTTAATCAAAGTGTTGATTTCTAAATTTTAAATACAGTTTGAACTGTATTATAAAATGTGAAAAAAAAAGCCTCTTACCAAAGTGACAAACATATACAGTTTCATTTTGAAAGAATAAAATAAAGGAGCAACCACCAACAAGGGTTCGAAAGATTGTATCATATTAATCGATTTACTGTTTCGAATTGTAAATTTCTCCATGTCGTAGGGAAGAGAGATTCTTCTTTTGGTGAATAAAATATGACCTTAATTTGAAGTTAATAATTTCTACATGTAATAATTTTTGTTTATGCATTCTAATCATTTTCATTATCATAGCATTTTACCAACAACATTGATCAAATTTACCAAATTAATTATAAATTAAAAAATCACACGAGGTACAGTTTAATTAGTTCAATCCACCAATTATAATGCATTTTTCCACATTTAATTAGGGTAAGTAGAAAACCCTTTTTGATTACTTTGGTTCGTATGGTAAATTTAAGAATCAATAAGATGACAAGAAAGAAGGTAAAATACAAACTTTATCCTTAAAACTTAATAATTTCTTATTCAGATACATATCCTTAATTCTGTTATTAATTTCTTTTATAGTTCTTATCTTTGTAAGTATTGTAGTTATTTTACATAAGCACATATAATACTAATAATTTATAAGTATTGTATAAATAATTTCCTTATAAATTATTTATACAGGGTGCTTTTTTTAAAAAAATAAATAACTTTTACTGGTAAGGAAAAGCTTTATTAAAATAAAAACAATTGAATAATTTTGAAATAAGATCAAAGGGGACGAAGTGAGCCTTATCCTTTAACAAGAACATAAAATACGATGAAGACAAATTGAAAACACTTAAAACCCAAGTTAGCCAAAGCAATCAGCTACAAAATTAGCTCATAATATATATATATATATATATATATATATATATATATATATATATATGCTACACACAGAGAAGGAGAGTCTTAAGTTATGTGTACCAGCAAAATATATTCATCATTGCTAAGAAAGTCTACACTGTTGGATTATCACAATATTTGCATGGTATTTTACTGAACAATTCTATAGAAGGAATTTTAGGTAAAAATCCTAATATTATAATGTTTTGAGGGAAACAGATGTAATGTTCTGCAAGATTTCTATAACAATATTAATTAATAACATAATATTCATATATCTATATCTAAATCTATATTTATATCTATAACTTCATTTATATTTGTTGATACTAATTTTTGTAACTCTCGATATCCAACAATGAATCCCTCTCTTTGCTCTAAGTAATCTACAAAATAAATAATTATCAAACTATTGAATTATAAACTTAATTTAGAATATTGACTTGTCTTATGGTAAAGATCGATGTGATAGATATGGTTAAGAATAATGTGCTAGATATAGTAAACATTGGTGTTCTACTTGAAGTCTAAATTTAATAGTTAAGATTGGTCAAAATATTTGGTGTAACAACCATGATCAATGGCTTAGAATAATTTGCTTCAAGTATAATTACTCGTCCCTCCTTAAGGTTTTATATTTAAGTTAGAAATAAAAACTTGAGTCTTTATTTAAGTATTTGAGAGTGTTGTTTATTTCTTATAAGTTTATATGAGAAATAACTAAATTTCAGTCGTTTGAGTTCTTACAAAATTCTTATTTTCAACAAAGTTGTATAAGAGTTCAGTTTTATAACGTGGATGTTATATTTGTGTGATTACGTATATATTTAGGAAATTATGTCAAAAAGGCCAAGATTGTCTAAGGAGTCTGGGTCGTTTTAAGTGAGACATCTCCAGTCTTTCCAAAGAATTTTTCTAGTGTATATTTTCATACGTATAAGCATTCATATTACTATTTGAAATACTGTTAAAAAGTTATGGCAAATGGAGGTATGACGCCATTTTAAGTTTCAATTCTAAATAAAAGTAATTATGATAATTTAAGCATAAAAATGAAGGAGCTTCTTTAAGCACGAGATATGTGGGAGGTCGTGAAAAAATGTTACAATGAACCTATAAGTGATGTTGCTATTGCTGTTTTGACTCAAACACAAAGAGACACATTCAAGAACTCAAGAAAGAGAGACAAAAAGGCTCTCTATGTTATTTATCAAGTATTAGATGATGATGTTTTTGAGAAGATATCAAATGCAACCTCTGCCAAGCAAGTATGGGGTAAATTTCAAGCATCTTAGCTGAGCAAGTAAAAAAAGTACGTCTTTAAACCTTAAGAGGAGAATTTAAAACTTTATACATGAAGGAAGATGAGTCGATTGTTAATTACTTTTCTAGAATTGAAGCTATTTCCAATCAAGTGAAGTAAAGATAATGGAGAAGATACTAAGCTGCACGGATTCAAAATTTGATCACATCGTCACAACAATTGAAGAAACTAAAGATTTGAAAAAAATGACAATCGACCAACTACAAAGATTATTGCAAGCCTATGAAGAAAAAATAAAAAAGAAGCAAGGTATCTTCAAAAAACTTTTCAAGATGTAATTCAAGGAGAAAGAAGAAGTTCAAAGTTATGAAAGAAACCAATGTGGTCGAGGTAGAGGTCGAGGTCAAGGACAAATTAAAGGCCATGGTCATGAACGAGGTTAAAATTATAACTACAACAATTTTAAGAACTGTGAGAAAGGAGAAAGCTCAACACGAGGTTGTGGAAAGAACAATCTAAATACAAAGTACGACAAGTCCAAAGTTAGATGCTATAATTGTCAAAAGTGTGGCCATTATGCTTCTGCATATAGAGCCTATAACAATGAAGTTGAAGAGAAGGTTAACTATGTGGAAGAAAAGAATCAAGGAGATGAGAATGTCTTGCTAATATACAAAGACAATAATAGAGGCCAAGAGAACATATAGTACCTTGATACTAGTGCGAGTAATCATATGTGTGGAAAAAGAAGTATGTTCATGGAGTTAGATGAATAAAAAAAGTGGCAATGTTTTATTCGGTGATGATTCAAAAATAACTGTGAAAGGAAGAGGAAACATTTTTATACAATTGAAAAATGGTAGGCATCAATTTATTGGAAATGTCTACTATGTGCCCAATATGCAAAACAACATTTTGAGTTTAGGTCAACTCTTAGAAAAAGCTATGATATTCACATGAAAAATTATAGTTTTTTATAAGAGAAGACATATGCACCTTAATTACTAAAGTAAAAATGTCAAATAAAAAAAATATTTTTCTTAAATATTCAAAACGATTTTGCAAAATGTTTGAAAACTTGCTACAAAGATGCATCATGGCTATGACATCTTCGATTTGGACATCTTAATTTTTGAGGACTATAGCTATTATCTAAGAATGAGATAGTAAGAGGTCTTTCTTGTATCAATCACCCAGACCAACTTTGTGAAAGATGTTTACATGAGAAGCAATTTAGAAAATATTTCCAAAAGAGTCTACCTTTAATGTCAAGAAACTGTAGGAGCTCATTCATGCTAATGTATGTGGTCCATTCAAACTAAGATTTCTTAGTAACAATAATTATTTCCTACTCATTATTGACGATTTTTCAAGAAAAATACGGATATACCTTTTGAAGCAAAAGTCGGAGGTATTAAAAGCTTTCAGGAAATTTAAAGCTGTTGTTAAAAAAGAAAGTAGTCGTCATATTAAGGCCATGAGAACTAATGGTCGAGAAGAATTCACTTCCAAGAGTTCTAAGAAATTTGGTGAAGCAAATAAAATTCGAAGTTACTTTTCTTAACCGTTTTGAGATTCCCCTAACAAAATAGTGTTGCTGAAAGAAAGAATCAAACAGTTCTCAACATAACAAAGAGTATGCTGAAAAGTAAAAGGCTGCCAAAGAGTTTTGGGCTGAAGTTGTAGCAACTATTGTTTATTTATCCAATCGATCTCCAATAAGAATCATGCGAGGAAAAATACTATAAGAAACATGGAATGGAAGAATGCATGGTATTTCTCATCTTAGAGTTTTTGGAAGTATAGCTCGTGTTCATTTCCCAGATGAGAGAAGAACAAAGTTGGATGATAAAAACGAGAGTTTTATGTTCATCGGCTATGATTCAAGTTTAAAAGGTTACAAGTTGTACAATCTAAACAACAAAAAGGTCGTGATCAGCCGAGATGCAATATTTGATGAAGAAAGAGAATGAGATTTTGGTTAAGATGTTGATGATTTCAACTTCTTTCCTTTATTTGGAGAAGAACCATTAATGGAGCAAGCAATAGATGTAAGAGAAGAACCTACTACTACATATACTATATCTACTTCATCCACTTCACCAACAACAAATACTCTAGAGGATTCACCATCATCCTTTCTAAATGAATGAAATAAAGAATGTACAAGGGGTTTTTAAGATCTCTATGAGGTAACTGAGAGGTAAGATAATCTTACTCTTTTTTGCCTTTTTCCTAAGTGTGAACCAATGAGCTCTAAAGAAGCTGTACAGGATAAGAAACGAAAAAATGTAGACGAAGAAATAAAAGCAATTGTGAAGAATGACACGTGGAAGATCATTTTACTTCCTAAAGGACATAAAGCTATTGGAGTCAAATGGGTGTACGAAGCAAAGTAGAATACAAATAGAGAAATTGAAAGATAAAAAGTGAGGCTAGTTGTAAAAGGATACAGTAGCATGCTTGAAAGATATAAGACTAATCATTTCCTTGGCAGCTTAAAAAAAGTAGAAAATCCATCAAATGGACGTGAAATCTGCATTCTTGAATAAAGTTCTCAAAGAAGAAGTCTACATAAAAAAACCAGTAGGTTTCGAAGTAAAAGTGCAAGAGGACAAAGTGCTAAAATTGACAAAGGCTCTTTGTGGATTGAAACAAGCACCAAGAGCATGGAATAGTCAAATCGAAAAGTATTTTCAAAAGAATGGCTTCACCAAGTGCCACTATGAACACGTACTTTACATCAAGATCAACGATGACTATTCTATGACCAAGTTTGTTCAATGATTTCAAGAAAATAATGACAAAAGAGTTTAAGATGACTGACATTAGGCTCAAGGCTTATTACCTTAGTATCAAAGTGAGACAAGAGAAAGATGAAATTTTCATTTCACAACAGCGCTACACAAAGAAGATCCTCAAGAAGTTCAAAATAGAAAATTGCAAGCCGATTAGTACGCCAATTGAGTGTAGAGTTAAGCTCTCGAAGCATGAAAGAGAAAAAGTATATTCAACTCTTTTCAAGAACTTAGTTGGATGTTTATGATATTTAATATTCACAAGGCCTGATATTCTCTCGCAACTAGACTTGGAAGTTGTTACATGGAAACTCTAACAACCATATATTTCAAGGCTGCAAATAGGATTCTTTGTTACCTAAAAGGTACAACAAACTTTAGCTTATTGTATTTATGTTCAAAAAGTTATAAACTTATTGGATATAGTGATAATAATTGGGCTGGAGATACTGATGATAAAAAAAGTATAACTGGTTTTGTATTCTTTATGGGAGACATCGTTTTCACTTGAATGTCGAAGAAGCAACCAATTGTCATATTCTCGACATGTAAAGCAGAGTATGTAGCTGCCACATTATGTGTTTACCATGCAATTTGGCTTAGAAACCTACTAAAAGAGTTAAGGTGGCCACAAGAGAAACCAACGTAGATTTATGTTGACAACAAGTCAATTATAGTATTGGCAAAGAATAAGGTGTTTCATGATCGAAGCAAGCACATCGATAAGCGTTACTACTACACAAGGGAGTGTGTCACAAGAAATGATATACAAATAGAGTACGTGAAGTTTAAGGATCAAATTGCTGACATTTTTACCACGCCACTCAAACAAGAATACTTTATAAGATTGAGAAATTCACTTGGTGTGATTAGATCAAGTTTAAGGAGGAGTAATGAATTGTACATTTAATCTAGAATATTGACTTGTCTTATGGTAAACATTAATGTACTAGACATGGCAAAGAATGGCGTGCTAGGTATGGTAAACCTTGGTGTTCTACATGAAGACTAAATTCAATGGTTGAGATTGGTCAAAATGTTTGGTATAACAACCATGATCAATAGCTTAGAATAATTTGCTTCAAGTATAAATATTCCTCCCTCCTTGAGGTCTTATATTTAAGTTAGAAATAAAAGTTTGAATTTTTGTTCAAGTATTTGAGAGTGTTGTTTATTTCTTGTATGTTTATGTGAGAATTACATAAATTTGAGTGTTTTGAGTTCTGATTTTCAACACAAGAAAGCTGAATTTCTCAGCAGAAACCCTTAAATACTTAAGTCAAAGAATTGTTTTATAAAAATAATATAAGAAGCATAAATAAGAATAGTAGTTTTTTATATTTTGGGGATTAGAATTCTCATACTTTTTTTCTCTATTAACCTCTCTTTTATATTTGATTTCTTAAAGTATTGATAAAATTTCTTCTCTGTAACAGAAATCATTTTCTCATTAATATTCCTTTTATCCTTTATATATTATCTCTCAAATCAGATGAGATGATCTCAAGTTGAGCTGAGGTGACCTTAAACTGAGATGAGATGAGCTCACTTTGGGTGAGACAAGCTCAGGTCTGATAAGATGAACCCATTTTGGATGAGGTAGCCTTAACCTGGGGTGAGGTGAACTTATTTTGGATGATATGAGCTCATTTTGGATGAGATGAGCTCAAGTTGGATGATATAAACACACTTTGGATGAGATGAGCTCAAGTCCATGTCAAGTGACGGTAAGCCCTTGCTTTCAAGTTAGGTCAGGCAAAAATCCCCAAAAATGTTTAGCACCCTAGTTTCTAATAACAATTAATCATCAGTTGTTACTTGAAACTTGAATTTTTTGAGATTTTAGATTGTTGTTGTCAAGCATATGAGTTCGTATTTTTAGAACAAGAATAGTGCTTACCTCAACTTTTTAAAGCATAAGTGAGTTCATATTCTTTTAGAGCATAAATGTGCTCATCTTAGCATTTTTAAGCAAGAATAGTATTCAGCTCAGCTTTTTTCTCGAAATAGTAGAATATTAGCTTAGTTTTTTCTTTTGAACAATTGTATGTCAACTCAGTTCTTCTTTCTTAGTAATTGGCTCAATTATTTTTTTTTAGCAGTAGAATATCAACTTATGTCGCTTAATGCAGGAAAATTTTAGAATTTAATTAGTTTAGGAAGTATTTTATCCTTGTTAATTTAATTTGTTATTTAATTCCTAGTTTTCTTCTTTAGGTAGGAGTTATTTTTTCCTATTTAACTTAACTTGGAACACTAGGTTCTCTTTATTAGATATAGAGAGTCTATAGTAGTTGTTGTAACAATATTTTATTCAATAAAAATATTTGCCTTTAATTTTGTTCCTTATGGATCATTATCTTAACACTAGTATTTCAAGTTGTTAGGGGTTAAAGGATATTTAATATCATCGATTAGAACATTTATTTAACCTATTGCGTCAAAACACTGAACGAGATTTGATATTCAATAAGTTGCTTTTATCTCACCTGCTATCCTACCTACGTCAATTGATATCGGAGCCTACTTCTATACCAGATAGAACTTCCTTATATCGGTAAACATAACCGCATCCATCAATACATCGTTTCACAAAAAAAAAAAAAATATATTAGGATCATGGTCTATTATGTTAGGCATGATGCATTATTGTTTAATGAATGTGAAGAATAGATGCTTCAAATTCTTGAGAACCTGAGAATCTGGGTACCCCGAGTACCCGATGACCTGATGTCATGAAGTGGAGTAGTCATTCTGACTTGAAGGGGATCTAATCTGGTACCCAAATGCCCAAGTACCTGAGGACCTGAAGACCTGAAGAGGTGTTGTCATCCTGATCTGAAAAGGATTTCAAACCTACTAGAATTAGGATACTAAACCTACTTGAATTAGGACACTTAGGGACATTATGAAAACCCTGTACTCTAGACCTTGTGAAGGGGGACGTGAACTGAAAGGGAGATAGGAGAAGAAAAGGAGAAACTGTAGAGAGGTGATTTGAGAGAAGAAAGTCATCTTATACAGGTGTTATCTTCTGATTCTAATAAAAGACCTTACATGTGTTTACTTCGTGGACATAGGCAATTTTGCTGAACCACGTAATTCTTGTGTTTCTGAACTTGTTTATTATTTATCTATTTTGTGTGGTCTGGTCAGACCTAAAAGTTTTTATCAGATCACGATCTTGATTAAATTAATAAGCGTTAGAACATCGTTACTGAGGCTGATTTTCCGCAACAATGAAAAATATAATCCGAAATTATTTTTATTTTGGTTGGAAGATGTCGAAGAATTTTTTAAAGTTAAGAGGATCCATAAAGATAAAGAGTATAATTTGTAACTTGTTTCCTATTAAAAAGGAGCACATCAGATTGGTGGAATATGTTACAGTGGATATAACTTGCGAGCTAAGAAGACGAAGTTCGATTAGGGGATCAGATAAAGTGATTAATGAGGTCATAGTGCATTCCTCTTTATTATAGTTTGGTACGTCAAAGTGTGAGGTTTATTCATTCCTATACTATAAAGTTTAAGGACTTTTATGGGAATTCATTTTTTTATGAGTGAAGAGTTTTTAGTTGAAAGATTTTAGGAGAGACCCTGTGCTAATATAAGAGATTGAATATCATAATATACTATTCATAGATTGCCATATGCAATTCTTTTTGCCAAATGAATCAAAGGGAAACTAATGCTTGACTTGGATAGAGATATTAGAGATGATGCTAACAATGTAGTTAACAAGATATTTGATAACATGATTGAAGTTAACCCTAAGTTAGTGACTGAAGATGTGCTTGAAAAGAAGACTGAAGATGTGCCAAAGAATATACAAGAAGATGTTTTGTTTGATTGTAATTTGAAAATTGATAATGTGATTAAACATTCACTACTGCAAAATAATTAAAAGAGAACACTTAACAGAAGACAGTTTTGATATTTTAAGACGGTTTATATACAAACTGTCTTTAATTCTAAAAAATAAAAATGTTTTTTGGAAACTGTCTTCTAAAATATGTTTAAAGTCTAAAATATATATTTAGAGAATGAGTTTAATAAACAAACTTTGATTCTAAAATTTAGAAAACAGCTTTTAAACCATCTTTCTTTTTTACATATTTAGAGGACAATTTTAGTAAAAAGATAATCGTTTTAAACCATCTTCTTAAATCAATTTTTAGAGCTTAGTACCCAATTATGGTACAGTGACTTGCCATAGTGTTTTGCTATAGTGATGTACTAAATGATTAAAACGACGTTGTTTGATATAGTGATATGCTACAGTACAATGATCAAACGACGTCATTTTGTATAAAGTGTGTTATAGTATCATATATACAAAGCCCTAAATCACAAAACCTAATAACAAACTGTCGTTTGAACTTCTGTCTTTTGAAATCAATTTGTTGTTTACACTTCTATCTTCTACTGCCGTTGATCGCACCAATATCAATTATCGTTCGCACCAGTAATCAGGTATGTGATTGTGTCAATAGTATTTGTAAAATTGTTGGTAAATATTAGAACTTGAGAATTTGAAATTGATATGGGATTGAATTCGGGGCATGTATGCATTGAACACAGAAGCAAGAAAGTGAAACAAATTATGAATTCTTTATTATGATTGTTTCTATCCCATGGGTGGTTTACTTTTATTTGTTACAATGGTCACTGATTTGGTTTGTACCGAAAGGCAGATTGCTAATGACTATATTTATATTACTTTTAGGTTAGGTTTAATTAATGAGCTTTGCTTATATGATTATTGGAATTGAAGATCATTGTGAATTATTGTTGATTGGAAGTAGCAGGATAGTGTATTTTTATCCTATGGTTGTTTAAATTTTTTTATTTCATTCTAATTCAGTTACATTACTTGTTCATCGCTGGGTGAAAAATCTTTCTAAGATCCGTTCTTCTTTTTTTATTTTTTTATTTTAAGCTTTATAGCCTTTGATTAGTTGTTTCTATTTGTTTCCCTAGAAAATGAAATGAATATATAGTTCTGGGTTTAGTAGAATATTAAATTTAAGATCGTGATAATTAAAATTACAAGTGCATGAATATGACCTTTGAAAACAGTTTGTTCAATATTAGTAATATAATTACTACTGCATGTGGAATTGAAGAGTAGTGCACTTGATCAAAATGATATTAAGACCACTTTAATAAATTCTTTTATAATGTTGAAGCCGCGGACATACATTCTTTTAATGTTTTATGTATTTTTCTTCCAAAAATTGGATAACTTTTTGCAGTGTGCTTTTTTTCTTTTATATCAATTATAAGAAAGAAAACAAAATAGAACAAGAAAGTGAGAGAAATAGAATATTATGTATTAAGAGGACAACACATCATATACACGTATTATTAGCTGTAAAATAATAGAATGTCTAGCATAAAATGAGTGCTACAAGTGTAACAAAGTAATGCATTGTCTTCATATTTTTATACAGAGACAATACTCAATCTAGTTCAAATGCACATTTTTCTAAAAGGCAAGAGGAAAAAAATAGTTTTAAAATCAGTGCAAAATGCTTCTAATTAAGAATCCACCAATGTGCAAGTGTTATTTGTTTGATTTCTTTAAATTCATCAGTATTTGAATGTCAAAGAATGTTTGTATTTGTAATTGCTATAAATCGTGTAGTTTTCGACCCCATATTTAATGTTGAGATAAGTTGAATGTGCTATGTGGTTTCAAATCAATTGTCATTTTAATTTGTGGAGGAAATATTTGTTCTTAAAAATATTTGGAAATGATAATGAATCCATGCATGTTTGTTTCAATCATTTTAATGAGGCCGATTTATTTCCATATATCTATCTATTTTTTATAAGAAAAGAGGCATTATTAGACCACAAAGTAAATGGAAGTTGCCTTTTGGTATGTTTGCTATAGGGATTACTTTCTTGTTTCTACTACGGAAAGTAATAAAGTTGTCTTTGCACTTGCTGTATGTGTTCTTGGGAGTTACTAGCTAAATATTTTCATGGTTGTTTATTTTTGCAAATTTGTAATGATATGGGCTCTTTTAATTTAAACCCCCTTTAATTTGTTTTTGAACTCATGTATTACTTTTTAAACTATTAATAATATATACATATGTATGAACTACTGAGTGATATTATTGTCATGTACTTGTATTATATATATATATACATATACATATACATATATATATACACACGTATAAAATATTGTCCTCTTATAAATTTAAGTATTGTTACAAAATGTGTTCTTATAAATTCAAGTACTATTTAAAATTGTTTTCTTATAAATTTAAAAACTGGTAAAAACAGTCTTTTTATCATAGAAAAAAGAGAATAATTTTTAACATTCTAAGACACATCAAAAGAAGACGATCTATAATGCATTCTAAAAGGATTTTTAAAACGCTTTATAATAGTCTTAGATTACAACATTCTAGTATTGTGTTGGAAATTCCAGTTGAAGATAACCTATATATCATCGACATGATTCTACCTACTCATATCAAAGGAAAAAAGGTTATTCGTAAGGAAGGTTTGGTTGCAAAGACAAATTTAATTGGTGAGTGCATCGAACAAGATGTGAGAAGAGTTATGAGAATCGTAAAAGTAGTTTGTTATTATAAGTACACATTTTCTCATAAGGACTACTAACAAGTGCAAGAAAAAGATAGAATAGGATACTTCCGCGTTTCAAAGAAGCATGCTGAGAAGAACTACAAGTTTCATTCACTACACAAAATTTGATGGCGAGATTTCTTTAAAAGATAGGGAATCTAATGTAGGAAAATTTTACAATTTTTAGAAGTCTTTAATTCTTGCTAATTTAATTTGTTATCTAATTCCCAGTTTTTTTTAAGTAAGAGTTAGTTTTTCTTATTTGAGTTAACTTGCAACACTAATTTTTTTCTAGTAATTATGAAAGCCAATAATAGTTGTTTTTAACAATCTTTCATTTAACAAAAATATTTTTCTTTGATTTTTTCTTTTATGGGATCGTTACTTAAGACTCATATTTTGAGTAGTTAAGATCAGAGCAATATCTAATCTCATCTATTAGAACATTTTATCTAAACCTATTGCATAAAAAAAATGAACGAGATTTGGATTTTGACATGAAGCTTTTATCCCACCGTTGATCCCACTTGTGTCATCGCTTATTTTTGAGTAATAGAATAACAACCCTTATTGCTTCATTTTAAGTAGTAAAATATCGGCTCAATTATTTTGTTTAAGCAGTTGAATGTCATATGGTCTAAGACGAGGTCTTCTTTTTATAACATTTTTTTAGAAAAATTCAAAGTAGAAATGAGTGTCAAGTGGGCTAAAATAAGGTTTTCTTTTCACAACGTTTTAAAGAAATTTGAAATAGAAAAAAGTGTCATATGGCCTAGAATCAAGTTTTTTTTTTAATAAATTTTTTTAAGGAAATCTACAGTAGAAAATAGTGTCGTGCGGCCTGGAACTGGGTCATTTTTTCACGGCTTTTGTATAGAAGTTCCAAGTAGAAAAGAGTTTCAATGGCCTTGAATTAGGTCTTCATTTCATGACATCTTTTAGAAAAAAATTCATAATACCACTGTAGAATTAAGTATTCATTAATGAGGACAAAAGATAATATGTGTTTTAAGGTAAATATTGGCTAAACATATAGTAGTAAGTATGCCTACGATGTGCTAGTCGGCATCCCATGGGACGATACCACCATATGAAAGACCTTTTTGAAGTTGTTCCCATTTGAGCAGGGATTTCTACTAAAACTTGATGGGATGTTCACTAAGAGGGTGTAGGGGGTGCCAGCTATATGACCAATATCGAAGGCATGTAAGCAAGTGAGGATAATTATGTAATCCCATTTAATAGGCCAATCCTGAAAATCAAGGCATCTTGCTGTCAAGTTGTGTTCCTCCAAAACAGTTAGCTATATAGGGGACTATTTAACTGTGGCCTGCAGCTATCTGTGCTGAGTAAGAGAAGTTTTTTTTTCTTCGAACAATAACATAGGAATCATAAATAAGAATATTATAGAGTTTTATGATTTTGCGTTTCAAAATTTTTATATCTTTTTGGTTTATTGACCATTCTCTTATATTTGATTTCCTAATGTAATGGTCGAATTCTTTCTTTGTGAAGGAAATTATTTTTATGAGTTTTTATGAAGAGATAATAGGCAATTATTTGTGAGATTTTCTCATTAATTATCCTTTTATCTATTACATATTATCTCTTAGGTCAGTTGGGATGACCTCAATTTGGATGAGATGATCCCAAGTTGGGATGAGGTGACCTCAAATTGGGTTGAGATGAGCTCATTTTGGATGACACAAGCTCAGGTCAGATAAGGTGATCTCTTTTGGATGAGGTAACCTTAAAATAGGATGAAATGATGTCAATAGAATGAGATAACTTAAAGTTAGGATAAGGCGACTTGAAGCTAAGATGAGATTACCTTAAGACTGAATGAGATGAACTCATTTTGAATGACATGAGCTCATGTTGGATGAGACGAACTCAACTTGAATGATATAAAGCACAAGTTGGATGATATGAACTCATTTTGGATGAGATGAGCTCAAGCCCAAGTCAGGTCAGGTTGAGCCCTTGCTCTCATGTCAAGCCATGTCATACAAAAATCCCCTGACAATATTTATATTTATTACCCAAGTCTAAATCTAAATTTAGATCTATATTTATATTTATTATATAATATTATATATTCTTTTCTTTGATTTTTTTTTTGTTGTTATTACCATTCTAGCATAAAAAATGATATTATATTAAATAAAAATTATTTATTTTTATTATATAATAATATTATATTATTATATTATTATATTTTATTTTCTTAAATCTTATCTTTTTCCGTCATTACTATAACTCTTAACACACTTGTAGTTCTCATAAGGGCATTAATGTAAAAGTGTAAATTTTCTTTTTGTTAGCTTAACAGAAAAAGTCTTATTGTTGGGCTTTTGGCATTCTTTGAGCAAGAGGGAGACTCTTACCAAAGTGTCACCAACTTGTGTTTCATAATGAGATTTATTTTCGTTGATCTCTTTATATATATGCATATGTAGATGTATATATATATGGGGCGGGATCAGCAGTTTTTTTATTTTACACAAAATCTTACATCAATTATTAGCCTTCAGATTAAGGGTCTATCAAGGGTCAGTATTGCATATAATAAATATTAAAAAAATTTTACAAACTCATTTAATAGGGTCTTTTATGTCTTTTTAGTTTTCTTTTTTATCTTTCATTTATTAATCTCTCTCCTATTTTTCTATTATTTATTATATTTTCTCTCTCTTCATAATTTCTTTTTGGTTATTATTTATAATTAAAAATTAAATTTTATTTAATTCTGACTTATAAATTCAAAATTTTAAAAATTAAAATTATATTAATTAATTTATCTAAAAAATTTAAGAATTTTTAAAACTATCATAATATACAAATAGTAAAAATAATTATTTAATTTATGAGATTTTAAGTTATAAATGATAATTACAAATAATAATTTATGAGTTTTTAAGTGATAATTAAACTAAAAATTAAAATAGTTATTTAAATTTTTGAGTTTTTAAATTTACAAATGATAATTAAAAATAAAAAGAAATTATAAAGAGAGAGAAAATATAATAAATAATAGAAAAGCATGAGAGATATTAATAAATGAGAGATAAGAAAGAGAAACTAAAAAGACATAAAAAAATCCTATTAAATGAGTTTGTAAATTTTTTTTAATATTTATTAGATGCAATCCTGATCCTTGATAGACCCTAAATCTGGAGGCTAATAATTGATGTAAGATTTTGTGTAAAATAAAAAAGTTGCTGATCCTGCCCCTATATATATATAGGGCAGATTCAATGACCTTTTTTTTTTATACAAAATCTTATATCAAATATAAGTCGTTGGATCTAGGCATATCTAACGGCTGATATTGCATTTGACCATGTATTTAATGCATAATTAATGCATCTGTAATTAATGCACTGTCAGATACAATCTCAGCTGTTGGATGTGCCTAGATCCAACGGTTTATATTTTGATGTAAGATTTTATGTAAAAAAAAATTGGTCATTGATCCTACCCCTATATATATATATATATATATATATATATATATATATATGTATATATAAAGGAATTAGTTTGAATCTCTTCATCACTTTAGTATTAAAAAATAAATTACTCCATTTTAGGTGTAAAGTTTTGGAATTTATAAATTATAGTCATATTATAAAACTAATTGATTTCGTTAAGGGTTTTTGGAAAAAATTAAAATTTATAATTTGCAATTCACGAAAGTTGTTTTGGAGTATTAATTGATGTTAGGCCAAAACATTAAGGGCAATAACTGATGAGATGATTCTTTACATTATATAGGAAGACTTAAATAAAGTAGTTGAGTCAATTTTGAGTAGAAAAGAACAATACAATTTCGTTTTGAAAGAAAATAAAGGAGCAACCACCGACAAAGGATTGGAAGATTGTAGCACATTAATCAATTTATAATTTTGAACGACTGTTTCGAATTATAAATTTCTCCATGTGGTGTGAATCACAAAGTGCTTCCTATAATTATTTTGTGAATCATAGTACATTCTTACACTAAACAAAAAACTCTATTACACAAGAGATCAAAAGAAAACCAATAACTGATTTTGATCTCCTCTTCATCGATTGCATATGCCATCAATTCATTTATTATTTTATGTAGATGGAATAGCCAATTATTTACCTTGAGAGTACTTTTCTAGCTTACATACCATATAGAGCCCTAATTCCTTGAATATCATCCCTATGCAAACCTTTGTCACTCCAAGAGTAATTCGAGCACACATTATTGCACCCTGAACTGAGCTATGTCCAAGGCCAAGAAGATGTCCAATTTCATGCAATGCAACAGTCTCCAAATCAAATGCACCTACAGTTGCACATACGGCCTATGGCTCGACTGCATCGTAATGGAATCTCTCATTTGTTGGTGCATATGCATGAGCTAAAACTCCCACACGGCCATCGAAAGGAGCCCGGTCTCTATGATCACCACTATGAAAGCTGATCTTAATATCAACATTTCTGTAATCTTTTGTTTGAGAGAATTTGAAGTGGGTGTTTGCAGCCTATCTTTGAAACGCTAGCGTAACTAGAGTCTTGGCATCATCTCGAGTTCCTAAAAGAAATCTGTAACTGAGTTGGTATTTGGATGCCTGGCATTTTGGGCTTCTTGAAAAAAACACATAGTGAGTGACTATATGTTTTGATGCACGGATTTTGCGAACCCCACACCCATACAGAATTAATGAATAGATGGAAAATGCAATTCGAAGCTACGTCAAAGGGTGGAACCACTAAGAGTAATCAAGAATAATCAAACCGCAAACACTCCGCATCACCTGCACAATTTTTCCATTTTGCAACCTCCATTTCCAGCAACACACAACATAGGATGTATAGCCAAACACTCACTAAAATTTAATATAACTTGAAAATAATGACTCACTTGTTGCCTGTTTTTCAATCGACAATTTCGCTCAGCTCCCTTGACCCATGAACACTCTCGACTTTGCAATTCTGTCAAGTTAGTTCGCAGAGTCTCTATAAAACAAATCCGAACTGGTTTGCCTTGGACAAACCCATAACATAAGACACTTCAATGCCAACTCACAAAACCTTAAAGAAACTCGAGAATGGCATAATACACATTGCTTGTTCCTCACTCAATCGCTTCACACACCTTTTTTTTTCCTCAAACCCTCTAGATGCCACAATACCTTCGCCCACCTACAATTGCTGCAAACCTGGTCAAATGGCTTGAGCCAAATGTACACTCCTAAGCCAAGTCAAGGGTGTAGGCTACTAGAAACTACCAGAATCCTCACTGTCCAAACACTCACACAACACTCACGTCACCCTATTGCCTCAGCTGACTTCTTCCAACCGCCTCTTAACTCTTGGCCTATTTTTTATGGCTCCGAAACTCTCCGAAACCTCCCGAGTGACAACACACTTATTGTCCACTTCTCAAATAACTATCTAACTTATCTCTGTTTATGTCCGAACACTCTCAACCCAAGGATTCCACCGAGCTGGTCTTTAACTTCCTGCAAAACAAAGCAAGGCTTAGACAAGAGTCGCCTATTCGGCTTCAGGTCAGAGAGGAAAATATCGAGGACATGGTATATCACTTATAATGGAGAAAGACAGAGGTGTGTCAAGGTGGTGTAAAAGAAACACAAGGAAGTGGTCTATGCTAGGTCGCGGGTAAGGTAAGTAGAGATGCCAAGGGACGGACAGTGAGATCTTTCTTGTATGTTCATGAAGTTTTTGGCCATTGAGGCTATGTGTGTTAATGGAAGAAAGAAAGAGAAAATCCTTCTTGGGAAGAGAGCTTCTCCTTTCTTAGGAATATTGTGGCTAATGGCTTGTCTTATGTGAAAATGAGAAAAATACCTTTTTATATGAAATAAAGAAATACTCATACTTGATTGAATGACTTATTTTGCATAGTTTTAGGGCTTTTACCTTTTCACGTGCCCTTATTTTATTGGGACTTGGTGGCCCAGCTCAAACACTACGTGGCAACTTATGGTTGGTGAACTTTCCCTTATCCAAGCTCAATAGACATGTGTTAGCCCTCTATTGGCCATAGAGATTGCTCTGTACCTTGGTAGACAAGTGGCATGACCTCATTTGCCCAATTGGCACATGATCCCCTACTTGGGTTCTGAACGGTCCCTACCTAGGCTCTGTACAATGTCAAGCAGGATCTACACAACGTTTGCCTAACTGCTGCCAAGACCAGAGGCTGTCTATAGGCTTTAAAATTATCCCCACAAGATATTTTATTGTGCATTGTGCCACTTTAGGGTTCTTTTACGGGCATAAAGAGGTGGGCTCTCGCGCACCTAGGTGCTTGGGTATCCCACCTCCCTTGCTTAGGAGGGCGAAGTTCTTATTTATTGGAGGCGGGTACAGTCATTCCAAGGCTCAATGGAGAAGTAGAGTTGTTTTTCTCCTCTATTTATGTATGCTATGGTATATAGCCACGCTTTTCCACGTTGCCATAGTATATGGTCATATGGGCGTTTTCACATACACCATGGTATATGGTCATATGGGTATTTTCACAGGCGCTACGGTATATGGCCACGTGGGCATTCCCACCCCGTGCCACGGTATATCATCACGTGGGGCAATATCAGCAAATGGAGAATACGTTGACGATACATAGCAGGGAGCCTAGCCTAAAGTGGATCTTATCTAGCCACTCGAATGGCGAATATTCTGACGATACTTAGCGATGAGCCTAACTGAAAGTGGGTTTTACCTAGCCATAATGAACAAGGCTTTTACCATGTCCTGTCTTGAGATAGGCGTGAGGTGGGTTACCTCTTAGTGCACTTGTTAGGACTTTCATGAACTTATTTTCCGCCACATGTACAGTTGTATTTTTCCCATAATAGTTGAAAATGGCTAACTCCATTATTTTGTTGCTTTTTCTTGCTTTAACGTATTCGAGTTGTGCCATTGACAACATCTACAACTCTACATCTCGGCCTTGTCATCATTGCTATAGTTTTAGGATCCAAAAGTCTAGTGGATTTTAGATGATAGTTGAGTTGGTATGTTTTGATGGAAGATTCTAAAAGCTCATCAAAATCATCGTCATCGGCATGTGTTTGATTCTTGGAATTGTTATAGTTCAGGTTGCCAAACATTTCCAGGTAGTTTTTAACCTTATTGATGCCCTTAACCTTATCCCTTTATGACATCCTTTCAAATGATCCATGAAGCTGAATGGGGTTGATTGGTTTTTTCCATTAGAGTGCGCTAAAACTGAGCAATGAGAGAGAAGAGAGAGGAGGACAATAATCAGAAAGAGAAATGAGAATCCAGGAAGAGCTTTAGAAGCCATTGTCAACTAATATTGAAGAACTAAAGCAAGCTCATCACTATGTTAATTGCTTGTGTAGAAGCCATAATCTTATATCTCTATTTATAGATTTCTTATATATGATGAGAAAAGAATATTGGAATTTGGAAGTGAATAGAAGCCACTATGTTAACTACTCGGTTTCTGTGTTCAATCTGTAGTTCGATACACGGTCCTGAGACCGAAGAACTAATATTGGTAGAAAACAAAGGCTTAAAGAAACCAATTAAGACGGCCATTTTTGTAAGAACTAATTTAAAACTGAAGGAAATTAATAAGACTTTCATACTTCATTGTCATATAAAATCCTTGTGTACACGTAATGAGTTTCCACCACTATTGACCTCAAATTCCACGCATATAGATGAGGAGACTTTTAATTCTGCACACAAAGTAAATTGATTTAGAAAATTAATAAGAGTTAATTAAAGGAAATAGTTCATTTTATATATGTAACCACCTGCACATTTATTATCATAAATAATTTACCCAAATTCAGCTCATAAAGCAACAAAAAGAAAAGATTACTCATAATATTATTTAATATTTTCCAACACGCTCCCACTTCTCATATATAAAAGGTGTCCTCGCCGCGCCTGGCCCTATTGACATCCTGCTTGTGACTTTCATATTCTGTAAGTAATAAAATGAAAGAATAAATATTCTCTTTTTTCATATTTTGTAAGTAATTAAGTTGTTTTGGAGTATTAATTTATTTTGGACCAAACTTTAAGGGGACGACTATAAATATTCTCTTTTTTCAATAACTGAGATGATTAGTTGTATTATATAGGAAGGCTTAAATCAAATAATGGAAGTCAATTTTTAGGACAAAAGAATAAATACAGTTTCATTTTGAAAGAAAATAAAGGAGCAACCCCCAACAAGGAGATGGAAAGATTGTAACATAGTAATCGATTTACTATTTCGAATTGTAAATTTCTCCATGCAGTGTGGAAGAGAGATTCTTCTATGGGTGGAAAAACATGACAAGAATATGACGTTAATCAGAAATTGAAATTTTCTATCTATAACTTTTCTATTAAAACATACTATGTATTTAAAGATTAAGCTTCAAAAATTTGATTCTGTTAAAAAAAATTAAAAATTTGATCTAGATTTTGAAGGACTAAAAGAGTAATGCTTGAGAGTGCTCTTAATTATGATAGTCAAAAGTGATTTTGAATATTTAAAATCTATTTTAGGTGTTGGGTAATTTTTTTTTTTAAAACTGATTCTAACAAAATTTCTTTTTCATACAATGACTTGAAAAATAGGAAAATAATTTTTGTAAAATCTGAAGTAATATTATTTTTTTTATTATTTGAAAGCACCATTCTCTACATGTAAATAATTTTTATTTATACATTCTAGTTATTTGTATTATCATAGCATTTTTTACCAACAATATTTATGAAATTTACTAAATTAATTAGATAAATTTTAAATTAAAAATCACGTGCGGTACAATTTAATTAGCTGAATCCACCAATTATAATACAAATTTTCACACTTAATTCCGGGTAAGTAAAAATCCATTTTGATTTGGTTTGATGTTGTAAATTTAAGAATCAATAAAATGACAAGAAAGAAGGGAAAATACAAATTTTATCCTTAACACTTAATATATTAATTCTATGTACAAAAGCTATACTTACTAACTTAACAAAATAATAAGGATTAAATTATGGAACTAGCTACATATTCCACGATGATTTTCTTGTCTTTTCTTCCTAGAAAGCATTTGAGTTGTACCATTGACAATATCTACAACTCTACAACTATGCTTTTTCATTATTCTTATTGTTTTAGCATTTAAAATCCCAGTGTATTGTATATGATAATTGAGCTGGTAAATACTAGCAAATTCCAATAACTCAGTCAAAATCATTGTCATATGCATGTGTTTGTTTCTTGGAATAAGTGTTATAGTTCAAGTAATCAAACATTTTCAAGTATATTTTGAGCTCATAGATACCTTTAACTTTTTCATCTTAATGATATCCTTTCAAATGCTCAATAAAGGTACTTTAATGGATGTGATCTTTTTCGCCATTTGAGTGTGCTAAAACTAAATAATAAGACAGAAGAGAAAGGAGGACAATAACAAGGGAAGCATGGATACGCTGGAGTCCTCCAATGTGTAGGACTTTCCCACAGTTGTATTGTGATAATTTTTCACTGCTTATATGTAAGTAGGTACCCCTCCTCTAAAGGTTTATATCACACAAAATGTGTATAAAGATATGGATTATCCCATATCTGTCATATCTAGAGATCTTAATAGATATATGATATAAATATCAGTAGATTGTAATCTTGTGATATTCAGGAAAAAAAAAAGGAAAGAGAAAAAGCTTTTGATGCCAACATTGTTAAAGAATATTGAAGAGCTAAAGATAACTCTTTGCTAACTTTAATTGCATCTAAGATGATCAATCAGTTATAATGAATTTCTAAGTTTTGAAATCAATAACTACAATGCTTAATCAAGAACAAATCCTAGCTAGAACTAGTTTCTGAAGAATACAACTCAATATACAAGTGCTTATTATTATTATTATTATTATTATTATTATTATTATTATTATGATGATGATGATGATGATGATGATGTGTGTGTGTGTATGTGTGTCTGTTGGACCAAGTTCCCCAGTTCCCGGTAAACTAATGCTTTGATGGGTTTGGGGCTAATATTTCCTACACCAACCTAATTTAATTTCTAATTAACCCTTGCCTAGCCAAACAAGTGATGGAAGGAAAGTAAGCCCAAAACAAGGATGCTTTCAAAGTCGCTCTATTTGACTTATAAATGATAAAAATAAGCCCAAATCTTTAAATTCCCTAAATTAGAATTGATCGTGACTATGTTAACCGCAAATATACGGGTTATATCAAGTAATAAAGTGATAAGAAAAGATGTTGTCCTACGAAGATTGACATTCAAATTAACTACTAAGTACTTTAGTTGAAAGGCTAATTTTATCTAAGTAAACTAAATCGATTAATTGTAATGGAAAATAAATTAAAACACAGATATTAACTAATGTGGAATATAAATTGAGTTTAAGAATTTATAAAAGATGAATTACCTAAGGTCTTGATTTTACTTATCAATCACTATGTTTTTCCTAATTGGTCATTATTAATGCGTTTTGTTCTAATTCACTAATCACAAGATTAAAGTCAACCTTAACACCTCTCTCCAGCGTAAATCAAGGTTTTATACACAATGATTCAAGTTGATATCCCTATCTAACCCCAATAATTATACGTTCATTATGTATTACATGTTATTTAACGCTTAGAACCCAATTCACCTCCAGATTTCTTGAAACCCTAAGTGTTAATTAGATTATCTAGATGTCGATTACCTCCCGGTCTTACAACTATCTAGATTGTGTTTACTTAGTTCGACAAACAAATTAATTTTTTTCAAGACTTAATTCATCCATCTCTAACTTCACTAATTCATTAATTAATTAACAAATCAGAATATTAAGCAAGAGAAACACAAGTGAATCAAACCATAATAACATTAATAACATGCTAATTGATTAAAATATAGAAAACTAGACAACCATCGCAATTAACAACATAAGAATCAACTGTATTACATAATCATACAGTTCAAAAATTAAAGTTCAAATGAAATACAAAATGAGAGTTAAAGAGTTTAGGAAAACTAGACTAGAGATCCAAGCTTCAATGATCCTCCTTCAAGTAATCTTCCAAGGGCTCTAACTTGAATCAATTCACTTCTCTCTCTAAGATCTTCTCTATGTTCTTTCTCTTTCTCACTCAAAAACCCCAATTTTCCATTCTTGGATATTTTTCTTTTTTTGGTGGCTATCATCCAAAAAACATATAAACCTAAAATATACTCAAGTTAGGCCATTGGATTATAATCTCACGGCTAAAAGTTGTTCAAGCCCGTCTAGGAGGTGTTGGGGAGCCCAATATCCCCGCGGGGGCGCCATGGGACAGAATGGGTGGCGCGACTGCGCCATCCTCACAGCCAAAAAGGGATTGGAGCATGGGTATGGTGCTGCCGAACCATGGCCTCCAGCTTTGATTTCTTTGTAATTTGGTCCCTTTAGCTTTGCGTTTTAGTCCCTATTTCCTTTGCGACTTTTCTGATGTTGCTTTCTTAAGTTGATTTCATCTTGAATGCCCATTTGCTATCTTTTTTATAGAAAGTACTAAAACTCATCAAATATTAACTAAACTTGAGGATTTATAAAATAATTCAAGTTTCAAAGTAATCAATAAGTACGTATTCTATACATTTATCAAGAATTTTACAAGGAACTAATGCTTTGAAGTTAAAATAAAGATATAAGAAATGGAAAAGGAAGAAAAAAAGATGACTTTTTATCAAAACCTAAAACATTTACTGATTGATATTAGGTGTTGAAATTTACTATCAATAGTTAGTGTCGTCTATAGGAAAAAGTTTTATTTAAAAAGTCTTGAAGACAAAAAGGAATTATGACAAAAGGAAATGATGGAAATCCAAATCCTCCTAATCTTAAGCAAATGATGGAAGCAAAAAGAAAGCAAACAAGATCAACTAAATATCAAAGTTGCAGAAAGTAACTAATGAATGAAGGGCGATTATTGAAAAACAGAGTCAAGACCTACTGATTTTGATAGGTCAGGATGTTGTCGCCTTCATCATTGGGAGACAAGGACTGGCTAGCTTTTGTTGAAAATAAAAAAAGCCATTGATAGATACTTACCAGAAAGCATATCAAAAGAAAAAAGCGGGAATTGGAACAAGAAGCCATAGAGAAGCAACAATAGCAAGGGTGCACCAACACTCATAAGCCGATATCTCAATTCATCAGCCAAGCAAAAGAAGCAGGAGAAGGACAATTTAGGAAGAGACTATCATCTAGATTGTGTTTACTTAGTCCAACAAACAAATTAATCTTTTCCAAGAATTAATTCATCAATCTCTAATTTAATTAATTCATTAATTAGTTATCAAATTAGAATATTAAGCAAAGTAAACACAAATGAATCAAACTATAATAACATTAATAACATGCCTATTAATTAAAAAATAGCTTGGACAAGTTTACATCAAGACTGTAGATTAGGGAAAACTAGCCAATCATTACAATTATTAACATAACAATTAACATGTATTCCATAATTATAAAATTCAACAATTAAAGTTCAAATGAAATAAAGAAAAAGAGTGATAGAGTTTAGGAAAACTAGACTGGAGATCCAAACTTCAATGATCCTCTTTCAAGTCTTCTTTCAAAGGCTCTAACTTGAATCAATCAACTTTTCTCTCTATATATTCTCTTTGTTCTTCATCTTTCTCACTCAAAACCCCCAAATTTTCTATTCTTGGTTGCTTGGTTGTGGTGGCTAGCATCCCAAAAATATATAACCCTAAAAGATACCCAAATCAGGCTATTGGGTAATGATCACACGGCCTAAAAATGTCAAAGCACGTCCAAAGGCATTGGGGCCCCCAAATTCGCACGGGGGCGTAATGGGGCAGAATGGGTGGCACAGCCGCGCGCCTTGGTGGCACTACTACACCACGCTTGCAGCCAAAATGGCCTTAGGCCACAGGTATGGCGTGAGCGTGTGTGAGGTAAACAAACACACACAAGAATAACAATTACGAAAACATAAAAAAAAAAATCGAGATCAAATTGTGTGAGGTGGCTTAAGCAAAACTTTTGACCAACAAAATATACCAAACACTTTCACAAATATCCCACAAACACTCCACAAGTTTCCACAAATATTTCACAATCATTCTACAAGTTTCCTCCCCCAAACTTAATGTAAACATTGTCCTCAATGTTTTTATTCAAATATAAACAAAGGGAAAGAAACCATACCCGAGAGGGAGATGTGTTATCTTACCTCTTAATTATCGTTATCATCATCGTGCCATTGTGGAGGCGGATGTGAAGCATTTTAGTCATCGGTGTTATCCGGGTATTATGGAAATAGTGGCCATGAATCTCACTCAAACTTTCTATCAAGAAATTCGTCAAACACTTGGTATGCTCACTTTTCTCCTACACCTCTTTTCTTACTAAATCAACTCCTTGAACACTTTCTTGCATTTCCCAAACACTCCATAAGTGATTCCTAATGTGAAGTGATCTTAAAATATTTTCACTCAAGCATTATATCAAACACTTGGTGTGCAAAATTCACTACCCACCCAATTTTTCCAAATTCAAAGCGTCTTTTCACACTTCAAGTGTCACAAAATTTATCCCACTCACGTCTACTATACTTCGAATTGCCAATACTTCCCACATAACTCTCCAACAATATCACAACATACCACACTTTCAAAATTTTCAAGTCATCAACTCCCACAATTCATTCAACTCAAATTCCAAGTCAATAATAATGAAAAATTGGTAAAGCAATGAAGAACTTGCTTGAATTTGAATGTGGTAGACTATACTTGAAGGTTGAGAAATTGATTCAAGAAAATTTCAAGTGAAGAATTTGCAAGAAGAAGAACTTGGAAATTGTAAGTGGGATTGGATTTTTTATTATGTATTGGGAATTGATACAATGTGATGAGAATGGATTGGCAACTTGGAATTGAAGTGTTAGAAGAAGATTGTTCAGCATGGGTTTGGTTTTAAAGAATAAATTGGGGTGAAGAAAAAATGAGGGAGTGCTTGTTAGTGTGTTTGTGTAGTGGGGAAGGTTGGCCAAAACAAAACAAGATGGGGAAGGAAGATATTGGCGCGGCGACGCCATACTCTCGGCAAAGAATTGGGCAATAAAAGGGCTGTAGATGTAGAGAGGGAAATGGGTGTGAGATAATGGCGCTGTAGCATTATGACCTAGCGCGACCGCGCCACGCTCTCAGCAAAAAATGTGAGCATGAGGGCTTGGTGCGAGGCATGGGTTTGTTGTTTGAGCGAGCATGGCATTGGAGCGCTATAGTGTAGTGCGGCTGCACCATACTTATGGTAAAACATAAGGGGAGAGGCTTTGGCAAGGGTACAAGGAGGGCTTGGTGCACGAGCATGGCATTGGCGCGCAACAATGTGGAACAACCGTGCCATGGGCTCTATTCCATGGCTATGCAAATCTGAGCACTGCCTCCAACCACTCCGAACTTGCTAATCATGCGAAAATACTTGCTTGAAATACACCCACATGCATGAAAACACGGAAAAACATAAGAAACTAAACAAAAATAAAACAAAATAATAAAACAAACATCAATTTAAAATAAAAAAAAAACTCAAAGTAAGAAAGGCTTAGGTTGTCTCCCAAGTAGTGTTAAATTTAATGTCGTTAGCTAGACTTGGCCTTTTAATTAGTTCAAGTAAGATCCTCGAAAGGAACATTCACCACATTTGGTTCTTTTTCACCGAAATAAAACTTGAGCTTTTGGCCTTTCACACTAAACAATCTCCCTTCTCCATCTTTCAAATTAGCTTTACCAAGGTGTAATACTTCTTTAATTTTGAACAAAGTCAATTTTCTTGATTTTGCCTTGCCCGGAATCAACTTTAGTCTTGGATTTAGCACTCAATCACGATAACTTGGTGCAATATATCTCCTACGAGCCAATCTATCATGCAGTTTCTTTTTCTTCTTCTTAAAAATTTTAGCATCTTTATAGCATCATTCCAAAACTCTTCCATCTTATTCCTATTCATATTCACCACATCATTATTGATAACATCTACTCTATGACAAGTGCTTGTGTTGTTTAGAGCTTTCTTGTCATGGTAACTATTAAACTTGACATTTTTTTCATTTACCTCAATGTCATTTTGCCACGTTGTACATCAATCAAAGCTCCTCAAGTAGCTAAGAAAGTACCATAAAATCAACCGAGAAGATGAATTTGTCTACCTTGACTAACACATCTTCTACAACTCCCCAAGGATAAGTGATAGACTTATTCACCATGTGCAAGGAAATAGTTGTCGACTTTACTTCACCAAGTCCTAGCTTCGAAAAAATTAAAAGCCATATTAAATTGATACTTGCCTGAAGATCACACAATGCCTTCTCAAAGTTTGATTTTTCAATAGTGCACGAAATAGTAAAACTACCCGGATCTGTCTCTTTTTTAGGCAACTTTTGTTGAATGATAGAGTTACATTCTTCTATTAGCTTCACCATCTAATACTCTTCCAAGCACTGCTTTTTAGACATTATATCTTTCATGAATTTCAAATAATTCGACATTTGTTCAAGCAAGTCCGCAAATAGAATTTTGATGTGAAGTTTTTTTAACATCTCTAAAAACTTTGAAAATTGAGCATCTAATTTCTTCTTCTAAAATCTCTGAGGGAATGGCAAAGGTGGAGTGATAATGGGATGATTATCCAAAAATGAAATCCCATATGGCTTAGACACTTCCTTTAGTGCTTCTTCTTCAACTTTCTTCCTAAGCACTTCACTTTCCTTCATTTTATCCTCCTTAGCTTTACTCTCCTTATGCTTAAATGGCTTTAACTTCTTACCACTTTAAAGAGTGATAACTTTGCATTGCTCTTTTGGGTTGACCTCTGTATCACTTGGAACTTTTTCACTATAAAGAGACTTGATTGATGTATCTAGTTTGCCAACTTGAACCTCCAAGGATTTCACGGTTGCTCCTATATTCACCATACAAGTCTCCATGTTTTCCAATCTAGCCTCATTTTCGTTGAACCGATTTCTAGTCTCCACAACAAATGTGATCAAGAGGTCTTCCAAAGACGGTTTCTTTTCAACCATGGGCTATTGTTGAAATCTCGGTGGTGGTGGCGGTAGCATTCCATTGCTTGCATTGCCATAAGAAAGATTTGCATGATTTTGTAGTCTCTGATGGTAATGGGTTGGTTAGTTGTTGCTTGGTCGAAAGTTGTAGTTTTGGTTGTTGATATATTGACATTGTTCTTGCTCAAAACCATCATCAACACATAAAGAAGTTATAGCCATCACCTTATCTTGACTTGAAGAAGCCTCCCTTATGATGAGGTTCTTAATTGGGTTTGATAATACAGCTACTTGGGTTGAAAGTGCTACCATTTGACCCACCTTATGAACTCTCGCAGCTCTCTTTGTAATTGATCTCTCACTCGGCCATTGGTAATTGTTGTATACTATTTCTTCAAACAAACATAAGCCTCTTCAGTTGTCTTAGACAACAAAGTACCACCAGCAACAACATTTACAATTGTTTGAGTTTGCCCATTCAATCCACTTTTAAAAAGTTGAATTTGGAACTAATCTTGATACCTATGTTGAGGACACTTTCGGATTATGTCCTTAAACCGCTTTCAAAACTCATAAAACGGCTTAAAGTCCAATTACCTAAATTGAGTAATTTCTCCACTCAATTGTGAAGTCTTTGATGGTGGAAAAAACTTTATAAGGAATTTTTGCACCAATCTTGGTCGAGATCGATCTCGACCTTGGTGTTTTATCTCCATCGAAAACCTTCATCAAGATCGGTCTTAACCGCTGTGTTTTATCACCATCGGAAACCTTGGTTGACCTCGGTCTTGACCTTGGTGTTGTGTTACTGTATGATTTTCGCCATAATAATATCTCTATGGTTATACCGCCTTGGTTATGTCAAACCTAATTATACCAACTATGATTATTCTGTCATTACGTCGAGGAAATATCTTTGTTTCTCCATGTAACATCTCCTGGCTATATCAGTATAGTTATGTCAATTCAATTATACCAACTGTGATTGTTTTACTATGATTACATCTCTATGGTTGTATAGCCATGGTTATGTTTATATGGCTATTCCTCTATTTCGCCAAGGTTGTTTCGCTATGATTATTTCTCCATTTCGCCACGGTTATTTTACCATGATATTGTCTCAATGACTGTATCACACTTTACCAGGATGGATTGTTTAAGGAATTTGATTTTAAAGTGTTTGGGCCCTAGTTGAGCTGACCTGGGCCATACCTACATAAGGTTAGTACCACCTCAGGTCACTGGTGACAACTACCATGAACCTTTGACAAGGAAACTTGGTCGTGTCAAGTCAGTTAAAAAGAATTAAAGTCAGACAATGCAAGTGCATCTCACATGTATCAGTTGGTTCAATAAATACCAACCTAGACCATCATTATACAAGGTAGAACATAGTATGAGTATGGCTTTCTAAGCAAGTAGAAGCCTTAAGACCTCTTTAGCACACATTTTATAGAAATAAACAACAACGAAAGTATAGAAGGACATCTCAAGAGGGAAGCTGGGCAAAATTGAGGCCAAACTCGGAGAAAGCTTATATTTCCGCATTATAACCACATTCTTCTTTGTCATCATTATGGTCACCTTCAGTATGTTCAGAGGTGGGAGGACCTTCCAAATCTAGCAAGCAGTTAGTAGCTTGCACTTGAGAAGGTCTAGCTGAGGCGAACTTCTCAAACTTGGCAAAGACCTCGTCTCGATCAAACCCGAAACTCAAAACTTCAAGCTCAATGTAGTATGCATCATATGGACCTCAAATTGAAGCAATTGGCAACTGTTTGCGTAGCTCAACCCTAACTCTATCTCAAATAGAGCAATTTTCCCTCACAGCTCTTTACTTCTGCCCACCTCATCTTAGAGTTGAGCGGAGATGGAATTTACTTTCTTTTGTGCTTCCTCAAGCTTCATAGATAGCCTAAGGATCTTGGCATCTTTCTCTCGGGCTTTCTTTTGAAGATGCTTGACCTGGGCTCTAAGCTAACCATCCCACCAGCTCTTTTTGCATCAACTAAAAAGAGGATAGATTTCATCAAAAGAAAGCATCTGAAAAACATAAGAAAACCACCTATCCAAGATGTTGCTTACCTCATTGGATAACTCAAATGACCATGTTGAGCTCTCATCTTTCATCGCCCACCTCCTTTATCGGAGCCGCTAGAACCAACTCCGTTATTTGTCTTTGAGCACCCAGATACCTTCATCACAATGCTGCACATCTTATTCATAAGGGTCTCACTAGTAAGGATCTTCATGTCTCGTCATCATCATCACCTTCAAAGGTGAAAGCTGTACCTATAAAACAATGTAGCTCACCTATCATACAAGCGATGATTCTCTTCCAAATATTTGTGAACCTTGATCACCCCATCACCATAGAACCTAGACTGCTTCCATCTTACAATGAAGTGAGCTTAGTTTGAGAATAGCGTCATTATAAGAGATACATGGAAGAAAAGAGATAAGAGTTCACTCACCTAAAAAGTAGCTTGGAACTCAAGTCCAAGACCTCACTAGTCCTTAAGTTAACCACCTTACTGACCTTCTTCAACTTAAAGGTGGATTTCAACATGGAAGCACCTAAGCAATGTACGAGAAAGAGTAGCCTAACGCACTGCGTAGTGCAATATGTAATTGGGGGACTGGGGATTGGTTGACATCGCTCTCCTCTACCTTCTTTTTGTTGACATCTTTGAAGTCAAGCTAGCTCTTTTGAGGACTAAAATAGCGCCAACAAGGATTGCACCTGGGCAACATCTAGCATTGTCTTCCTCTATCTTTTTCTTGCTAGCGTCTTTTTAGGTCCGAGTTAAGGCCTTTAAAGACTGAGGTAGCACCTGAAAAGAAGCAGAAAGTGAGGAGGACAGAAATTACTTAGTAAAAAGCAAGGGGGGATCCTTGAATCGGTACTTGGACTTGAAGCCTTAGTCATGCCCACCTCGACCAGACAGCTCGCAACCTAGTTGCTTAGCACAACAAAACATATATGAAAACCCAAGCAAACAACCTGAATCAGACAAGCACTGATATTGATGCATGCTTCCTATGACCCAGGCCAACAGCACTCATCGGCAAGCCATGGCCACTGAGTATGTTAATGCAACACCAAGTTATGGGGGACCACATCTACCTAGGCAGCAACTCCAAGTCTTTTATGAATAAGTGAGACATGAGTCGGGGTAGAATAAGTACCTAACTTAGGGGTGAACACTAAGAGAGTGCATATGTCACCCAACACTTGATCATTAGCATAATCACTCTTCGCCCATGGACATGAGGTTATCGCCTTATGAGATTTTACATTTATCGTCGCATAATACTTCAGCATGTTAGTACTTTGTGTTATATCGCCATATATTGCAGCAAATGTTCTGCCAAGTATACTATCGCCATTCATCAAGGTGAAGAAGGTGAGGAACTATAGATAGCTTCCAACGCCTTCGATTTCACCTCAGCCCTTAAAAGATAGGGGACATCTATTACGGAAAAAATATAGCTAGATATGTGGCAGAACATGAGCTCACAATAATCCCAGTAAATACCAGGTGAGGTGGCCAACTTCATCACTACCTCGAGATAGGGAAAACACCAGGTGAGGTCGCTAACCTCATGGCTACCTCAATGTAGGGCGAGCACTAGGTAAGGTGACCAACGTCGTCACTATCTCAATGTAGGGCGAGCGCCAGGTAAGGTGACCAACATCATCACTACCTCAATGTAAGACAAGTACCAAGTCATGTGGCCAACCTTCTTGTTACCTCGACATAGGTTAAGCACTAGGTAAAGTAGCCAACCTCATTAACGCCTCGACGTAAGGAAAACTAGCCACCAGCTCAAAATGCCCATGCAACTGGATAAGACCCACCTCAAGTTGGGCTCATTGCTTCGTTTTGCCAAGATATGCGTCATAAGTCAATAACAAATCCCGTGACTATATACCTTGGCACGAGTAAAAACGCCAAAGCAATCATATACCGTGGTGCATGTGAAAATGCCCATGAAACCATATACTGTGGTGCATATGAAAGTACCTATGTGATTATATATCGTAGCACATGTGTAAAACACAACCATATACTCTGGTGCATATGACAGACGTGGTCACATACTACGAAGCCTAAAAAAGGGACGGAAAAGGCCCTCAATTCTCCATCTATGCCTTGAGATACAAGATAAAATGTTCTAAACAACTTAAAGCCAGATATTGCACCTATGTAAGCCGCGGACCAAGCAACCAGGTGTGCCCAAGACTAGGTTGGCACAACCTCGGTTTTCTCTTACACCCACAGTAATGTTGCAGGGACCACCAAAAAGCAAGAGGGAACAATATTTAATCTTGCCAAGGGATAGGGGACATGTTGTTCAGGCTAAATGCTAGGTGGTAGAGGGGGGACCACACGCTAACCAAAGGCTGAAAATGACCATGTTTCCCTGGAAAGCTAGGGACCACCAAGTCCTCTAGCTTAGTAAGATCAAGCCACGTGTCACTAGTTGTTGAGATGACCATAGCATGCCACGTGACACCACCCAGGTCTAATGACCAAGCTACATATGAATTAAGTCGAACCAAACTAGGGCAACGTGCATCAACCAATCAACGCCCAATTTTATCTCCATATATAAACATGTTTTTCTTAGGTTTAAGGTAGGTGGCCTTACTTTGCATTGACCCTAAGAAAGGAAAACCCATTTTCTACTAAGTTCTCCACACACACACACTCCAAGAACACTCTCTAAGTCCATTATGTCCACCATGAATGCTCCACTAGCTCTGCACAAATACCTCTCCTAGTCTGTTATGCCAAGTAAGAGTGTTGTCCTCAACAACTTCTCCAGACATCATTTCTCCTATCATATTTTATTTCTACATACAAGAAATGGGCAAGACCTATGCCCCCAAAACTTACTCTTCGGTTGAAACTGACTTAAGTAATGGAGGGGGAGTCGTTGAAGAGGCGACCTTCATTTGATCTGTGTTCTGTCTTGCAGGAGGTTCGCGGAGCGATACAGAGAAATTTGGTTTCGAGATTCTTCAGGGGTCAGAGAGTTGAAGCAGAGCGGTTATGCGATTTATGGGCAACGTCTACTCACCATTTCAAAGGACTCTTAGACAACCTGACCTCCACCCAGCTTTGGATCTCGTCGACCAACCACCTTGACACAGCAACCTGGTGTGGAGATAGGTATAGCTGACTACGTCGGAACACCTAGACCTATCTCCAGACCTAGTGCGATCGAGTAAAATTCTCGCATCACCAATATATATATGCATTAATTTCATGCATGGGGTATGAATATTCGTAAAAAATATCACGTCATTTTCTATACAGGCATGTTTGTACATTTATAATACAAAGGAGTACAGGAAACCATAAAATCAACTAAAGAAATCAACACTCAAATCGCATCAGCCTCTTTACAATCAGGGGTAGAGCCAAAACTGAATAATTAGGGAACCCAAAATGATCGGGTGCCAAAATAAGTTAAAGATAAAATTAATTAAATATTATTAAGGGATAAAATGATAATGTTTTAAAGTATAAAGGCAAACAATATATAAATCTAAGAATTATGTCTAAAATATAAATATTTATAATAAAAAACTAAAAAATTTTGGAGCCTGGGGGCCTTCTGTAGGCGCTCCGCCACTGCCTACAATAATACCTGTCAGTGACTTCGTCCCTACGAGCATTACTCCTCTGCTTAGTCTTTCTTATATTTAATCACTTTACTCTGCCTAATTAGGCTAACTGGCTGTATTCTCCTTCCAAATAAGAAAAATAATGGCCTGGTTAGCATGTCCCCTTCTCATTGCAACTTGACGAATAAATAAATAATCCAGACAATTTTTATTTTTTCAAGAATCAATCAATTTAAAATTTAAATTAATGGTACAAATTTTGAGTCAATAATTATCTCATACATACAACTCAAAGCCGAAATTCAAAAAAATCATCAATTATTTTTATTATTTTATTGCATTGAATCAAAGAGAGCAATATTTAAAATTATGTTACTATTTAAGTAGAAAATTTTAAATTAATATTATCTTAATCCTTTAAACAATGTAACATTAATTAGAAATATACACAATAAGAAATGACCTACTGAATTGAAATGACTCAATTTATCTTACCATAATCATCAATTATGTTTATTATTTAAAATACTTTTCAAATAGTTTTCCATTTAGTGGAATTAGATGTTGTCAATTGCTCAAAAATATAATAAATATAAATAAATGTGAAAGTAAAAAAGAATAAGAGAAACTTATAAACAGAAAAATAAGAACACTGGAGTTCGACAAAACAGATCGATAGGAATAATAATATCTATGCATATACAAAATAAGAGCTAAAGTAGAGCCCTTTATTTTTCTTTTTCTTTTTCTTTTGTTTTTCTAAATTTTAACCCATGAGTCGCAAAATAAGGATGCCTTCAAAGTTTCAAACATGGTAGAAAAATTAAAATAAGTTTATAAGTGAAACCAAAGAAAAAATGAGAATTTTTCTCACAACTTAAATAATTTACTGATTGATATGATATGAAAAATTTGATATTAACAATATATATAATTTGAAGGAAGAGCTGACCCTATTGCAATATTAACAATATATAATTATTAAATTACAAGACTGAGACTATTGCAATATTCGCATAGTATTTTATCCGAAAAATTCTCTGCAGACGGAATTTATATCTAAATTCTAATAATATATCTAATGTTTTCAGGAAAACACACGTAATGTATATGCAAGAATTATCTCATGAAAATAAAACATATTTTAATAACTTTATATCTTTTCATAACAATATTAATTAATAACAAGATATTTCCGATAATTATTTTGTGAATCACAATACATTCTTACAACAAAATGAAAAACTCTAGTACAAGAGAGATCAAGAGAAAACCAATAACTGAGTTTTGATTTCCTCTTCATCGTTTGCATCTGCGATCAATTCCAGCTCACATACCATATAGAGCCCTAATTCCTTGAATATCATCTCCATGCAAACCCTTTGTCGTTCCAGGAGCAATTCCAGAATACATAATTGCACCCTCAACTGAGCTATGCCCGAGGCCAAGAAGATGCCCGATTTCATGCAATGCAACTGTCTCCAAATCATAAGCACCTGGAGTTGCGCCTACAGCCCATGGCTCGTCTGCGTCGTAATGGAATCTCCCATCTGTTGGTGCAAACGCATGAGCTAGAACTCCCCCACGGCCATCGAAAGGAGCCCCGTCTCTATGATCACCACTATGGAAGCTAACCTTGATATCAGCATTTCCATAGTCTTGTGTTTGGGAGAATCTGAAGTGAGTGTTTGCAGCCCATGTTTGAAAAGCTCGCGCAACTGGAGTCTTGGCGTCATCTCGAGTTCCTGGAAGAAATCCGTAACTGAGTTGGTATTTGGATGCTGGCCATTTTGGGCTTCCAGGAAAAAAATCATAGTGAGCGACTGTATGAAAATGGTTAACTCCATGATTTTGTTGCCTTTTGTTGCCGGAACGCATTCGAGTTGTGCCATTGACGATGTCTGCAACTCCACATCTCGGCCTTGTCATCATTCCTACAGTTTTAGCATCCAAAACTCCGGTGGATTTTAGATGATAATTGAGCTGGTATGTTTTGATGGCAGATTCTAAAAGCTCATCAAAATCATCGCCATCGGCATGTGTTTGATTCTTGGAATTGTTATAGTTCAAGTAGCCAAACATTTCCAGGTATTTTTTGAGCTCATTGATGCCCTTAACCTTATCACCTTTATGACATGCTTTCAAATGCTCCATGAAGCCAAATGGGGTTGATTGGTTTTTGGCATTGGAGTGTGCTAAAACCGAGCAATGAGAGAGAAGAGAAAAAAGGACAATAATCAGAAAGAGAAATGAGAAGCCAGGAAGAGCTTCAGAAGCCATTGTCAACTAATATTGAAGAACTAAAGCAAGCTCTTAACTTTGTTAATTCGTTGTGTAGAAGCCAAAATCTTACATCTCTATTTATAGATATCTTATGATGAGAAAAGAATATTGGAATATGGAAATGAATAGAATAGAATGACTCGGTTTATATGTTTAATCTGTCGTTCAAAACAAAGACTTAAAGAAACCATTTAAGGCCGCGATTTTTTAATTATTATAAATAATTGTCCCTACTCGTGCATGATTTGTGGAATATTATCTTCTGTGGTAAAATACATTAATTGAATTTATTAGATATAAATGGAAAAAATCGCATTCAAACCAATAATAATTTTCTCCTAATCAAAGGATATATTTCATCCGTATTTGTGATCTCTACTTTCTCCTATGTAATTTTCATACCGAATTCCACACAAAGAGATAGAAGAATTAAATTCTACGTGCCCACAAAATAAAAAAAAAAGATGACTTAATCAAAAGCCCATTTTTAAAATTTTAAATATTATTTGATTCTTTTGAATATTACATTTGCAATTCATGGCAGTTATTCCTCTGCGAGTATAGTCATTAAGATGATAAAAGAAGAGGTAAAATATGAAGAAAATTATAAAAGAAGGTTAAATATTTTGTAAATCTTAATACATTCAATGAATAAGTTTCTATATTGCAAAAAATGAAAATAAGTAAGAAAGTAAATTTCCTTACGATTTTCTCTTCATCGATTACAAATACAATTAATTTTTCACTTTTAAGTTAAATTTTTATATAAAATGTTATTTATATGCAAATTAGCTTACTTGGGAGATATTTCATCTCTATTTTCGTATTCTATCTTCTCCTATTAATTTGAATAGTATATTATACAACTTTACTGTACATATATCAAAATCAAAGAAAGACCCCTTATTAGCTTCGCAATTTGATTTTTATATCAAATTCCACACTAAGAGACGAGAAAACTTAAATTCTACGTATTCACAAAATTAATTAAATAAGTAATGTAATTAAAAGGTCACAAGTGAAGGTGTGTGTGTTCGAGCCTGTTGACTACAGGGCTCCTCCCACGATTTGTAAAACTCTCTTCCCACTAGACGTAAGGTTTATCTCTATCTTATATGCTTAAAACTCTATGGTGAACTACAACCGCATACATCTAAACTTTCGGTAGAACTCTAGTTGTAATGCTAATAAATGTACTAAAAAATTATAGTTTTTTAATTTTTTGAATATTACATTTACAATTTATAACTATTAACAATATATATGTCAAAAATATATTGGAAGTTTAGATCATACAATTATGATTCACCCTAAATCTACCATAAGATTCTTACCAAAGTATGTGGTAAAATCACCAAGTTGTGTTTCATGACGAGATTTTTCTTTTTCCGTCTGTTTTTATATATGTAACAAAAATAAAGAAATGACTTCAAATCTCTTCACTTTACTATTCAAAAGTAAATCACTGTTACTCAAGTATAGATTTTGCAACTATAATTATGTCACACTAAAATTGATTGTTGATTTCATTGATGATTTTTAGAAACAGTAATAATGTAATTTGCAATTCATGGAAGTTTGCTCTGCGAGTAAAATATAACAAAAATCATAAAAAAAGATTAAAGATTTTGTAAATGTTAATACATTAATTAAATAATACAAAACCTCTATTTTGTGAAATGGAAAGGAAATAAGAAAGTTAATTTGCTTACAATATATTTTCTCTTCATCAATTACAAATGCAATCAATTTTCACTTTAAGTATATGTGAAAATCTCTAATCAATTAACATAAAAAGTGATCCAGCTCAAACACCATATAGAGCTTTAATACCTTTAATATCATCCTCATGCAAACCCTTTCTTACTCCAGAGCCAAGTGTAGCATACATAATTGAATCCTTAACTGAGCTATGCCCAAGACCAAGGACATGACCAATTTCATGTAGTGCAATTGACTCCAAATCAAAAACACCTTTAGTTGTGCCCACACCCCATGGCTCATCTACATCAAAATGTAATATTCCTTCTGTTGGTGGATTTGCGTGAGCTAGGATTCCACCGCGACCATCAAAAGGATCCTCATCTTCATGTTCACCACTTCGAAAACCAATCTTAATATCGGCACTTTCATAATTAGGTATTTCAGAGAATTTGAACGGAGTATTCATAGCCCATGTTTGGAAAGCTTGAGCAATAGGATTCTTGGCATCGACTCGACTTCCTGGAGCAAACCCGTAAGTGAGATTGAATTTAGAAACTAGCCATTTAGGATTACCTTCGATAAATTCATAGTGATCGACTATATGGAATAGGCTAGATCAATGATGATTTTGTTGTCTTTTCTTGCCAGAAAGCATCCGAGTTGTACCATTGATAATATCTGCAACTCCACAACGAGGTTTTTCCATCATTCTTATTGTATTAGCATTTAAAACTCCGGTGGATTGTAGATGATAATTGAGCTGGTAAATTTTAATGGCAGATTCTAATAACTCATCAAAATCATTATCATCTACGTGTGTTTGATTCTTGGAATAATTATTATTGTCTATGTAACCAAACATTTCCAAGTATATTTTGAGGTCGTGGATGCCTTTAACCTTGTCACCTTTGTGACATCCTTTCAAATGCTCGACAAACTCAAACGGGTTTGATCTTCTTTTGTCATTTAAGTGTGCTAAAACTAAATAATGAGAAAGAAGAGAAAGGAGGAGAATAACAAGGAAGGTAAATGAGAAGACAGAAAAGGATTTTGATGTTAGCATTATCAAAGAATATGGAAGAACTAAAGTACCTCTCAGTTAACTTTGATCGTATCAAAGATGATCAATCACCTATGTATAATAAATGAAGAACTAAAATGGACATTCAAGAAAGCTAGAAATAGTTTAAAGGAGAGAAAATGAAGGATACAACTCAATATCAGAAGAAACAAGTTTAGTTTGTTGTTAACAGAAAACAAATTATAAGCCCCATTCATATGAACCCTTGATTAAATAAAACAGTCTCTCCTTATTAGTTATTTGTATATATAGGGAGCTTATAATATATTATCCAAGCTTCTAACCAACTTGAAGCATATATATATTATGAACAACTTTGGAACTACTACAAGCTGTCTACATTAATCAAATTGTTGAATAGGTTTCAGCTTGGTGAATTAAATTGAATCACACCAACAATTTATATTGAAAACGAATAGAGTTGAACAGTTTCAATAAAATAAATTAATATTAGGTTAAAATAAAAGGAAAATAAAATGCAAAGGAATAAATTAATAAAATCGAAGTGTATAATATATAGTTTTATGATGCATAATCCGTTTCCAAATTCCAGACCTAAAGATGAGAAAACAATATCATAACAGAGTATGGTGCACATTAATATTAATTTAAGTTTTACAAAAAGTTTAATTATTTTGTGAAGCACCAAACAATATCATACCACAATATGGAAACACTATTATACCAAAACTAGCTAGAAAAATAACTGCCTTCTGATTTTCTCTTTATTTATTAGAAATACAAGCAAAGAAAATGCCAGTTTGAGATTAGTGTTTAGTAAATTTTATTTTCAAAAGTGTTGTGAATTTCAAAAATAATTGTGCATTTATTAAATTTTATCAAAATATACATAATGATAATTAATTTTAGGGAAGTAGTATTTGTGTGTATATATACATATACATATATAAATATACTACCTTAAATAATCTATAACAAAAGATATAAAATTTTTAATCACATTTTTAAAATATAAAAGGGTAATAAAGTGATAAAAAAATTTTGATTTTAAGAATTTTATTTCTTAATTAAAGTTGAATTTTAATAATTTTTTAGAATTAATTTTGGATTTTTATAATTTTAAATACGTATATTTGTTGTTATTAAATAAAACTAGTTTTTAAAATCAAATTTTGAAAAGCAATTTTTATTTCTTTTTGAAATCTATTATAATATGGGGTAAATTTTTCAAATACGATTCAGAAATTTTTTTATCAAATACCTAAAATTATTTTTTCACTTCTTAAAATTACTTTGACCTTTTGTCATATTTTTCATATTTCTTCGTAAATTGCACATATATAGGTGAGCTGACTTAAATCTTACATACTACAAAATATAAGGAATAAGACTACACTAAGATGCCGCCTTGCAAAAAAGGTTGAACCGAACAATTTGTTTCGGTTATCATATCAATTCGGTTTACTTCAATTTTGAATAGATCGATTCAATTCAAGTTTAGTTTTTACCAAATGTGAAACAGAAACCGTTTAGGACGCAACATGTAATTTTATATGAGCCTCTAAATTTTATATAAATTATAAATAAATAAAATTTCTTAAAAATATTATATATATTGATAGAAAAGTAGGAAAAATTATTATATACTTTTAAATTTTTTCTCTTTATAATTTCTAAAAGTATAGAGACTTTGATAAAAAAATTTTGAAATTAAGAACCCAAGTCCTAATGGCGGAACCCAAGTTGGAATGGAACTATGAAATTTAATTTACTCATAAGGTTATATAGCTTGGTTCTATTTTTGTTTAATTTCTTAAATCCAAATTCTATTTTAGTTGCCCAGCCCTATACTAAGGGTTTAGAGTCAAATATTTCTAATTTCTAAATATAACTTTTCTCATATCTTAAATATAAGACGTTTATTGTATATATAATAAAAGTAAAGGAAGGCATTTTTCATCCCTCTCTTCCCTCAAGAAATAAATTAACAAGTTTAAATATTTTTCGCTTCAGTTTTTGAGAGGGGGAAAGCACTAATTACATGTCAGTAAGGTTTGACCTAGTAAACTGATTAGTTTTGATAGTTTCAAAAATATCATGAAAGTCCTAATTTATTAAAAAATAATGATTGTACCTTTATTTAGTGATGATTAGTTAAGAAATTTATTTTTAAACTCTTAATTAATAATAATGCATTACTTTATAAGCTATTTATAATTAAATATATTTATTTTACGATATATTAACAATTCAACATTAATTGGCAACCTCCTCGTATTGGTTAGATCAAAGTTAATATAGATGGATTGGCTTTTGCGTTGGCCAAACTTGGCTTTGAGTTCTGATGTTTTACATTGGTGGTCTAACTACCCCTCTTCTATTGGTCGTCTTTCATCTCATGACGCGAATGGTTTTCCTTGTTACCATTTCTTGGAGACCTTGTTTTTTATCTTCATCCTCTTCTATGGTTTTGTTGAAGGGTCAGGCTCATGATGTCCTCCCTTGATTCTTTTATTTCTCTTGCTTTCTTAATAAAGTGGCCTTGCTAGCCAAGGTTTGTTAAAAAAAAAAAACAACTTTAATTATGTATTAGAAAATAAATACAAAAAAGCAAAAAAAATTATTTATAATAAATATATTAGAATACAACTTATGATTATATTATGATTTAAATTAAATTTTTATTTATATATAGCTAAACTATATATAATATCATAAAATAAAAAATCTATATATTTGTAATATACTACAAAATATTTTTTATTTTGTCAAGTTTTAAAGATTTAATTTATTTTTACTAAATAATAATTATTAATAGAATTATAATTGTCACTTTAAAGTAAATCGAGACTTTAATGATTTTTTTTAAATTATTGGGATTAATCAGTCTAGTAGACCAAACCTTAGAGACTTATAAATCTTTTTTTTTTCTATTTGAGAGAATATATTTATCTTAATTATGAGAATAAAAATAAATATTTTTCAAGTGTGATTTATCAACTAGATATGACGTATTAAAAATAGTCAAAACATGATTTTAGTTAATACTTGAGCAATAATTTCAATTTTTATTTTAAAATGAAAATAAAAATTGTAATGTATCAACTATATATGACATAGACTAGGCCTTGTAATTGCACTAATGAATAGCAGATTTATTGAAAGATATTTCGGGCCTACAAAATTTTCTTTATTGAAAATAGAATACACATTAGATTTTCTTGAGTTTGACCTTCTTTTTTTCATTTTGATCTGCATTGATATGAAAGGGGCTAAATGTTGTAAAATTCAAGTCATTTTAAAATTAAATGTTCTATAACCTAAATTAACCTTGTAAGTATACAAATTAATTATAGTATAATAAGATCGATTCTACAAAGAATAGGTTAAATAAATATTTATTCAAGAACAAATCCTAACTATAACTAGTTTCTAAGGAGAGAAAATGAAGAAAACAACTTTAATTTCTTGTAAGGAAAAACAAATTATACGCCTTATCCATATGAATTCTTAATTAAGTAAAACAACTCTCCTTATAAGTCATTTATATAAGTTCTTCTTCTTCTTCTTATTATTATTATTATATGTGTGTGTATAATAATAGGAAGGGAAATAAGCCCAAAACAAGGTGCTGTCAAAGTTGCACTATTTAACTTGTTAATGATAAAATAAGCCCAAAATTTTAAATTCCCTAAATTAGAATTTTACATGTAGGGAAGTCAACATAAGTATATAAGAAATAGAAACGGAAGAAAAAAGATGATTTTTTCTCGAAACCTAAAACATTTACTTGTTGACATTAGGTGACAAAATTTAGTATCAATAATTAGCGTTGTCTATAGGAAAAAGTTTTAAATAAAAAGTCTTAAAGACGAAAAGAAATTATGACAAAATAAAAAGATGGGAATCCAAATCCTCCTAATCTTAAGCAAATGATGGAAGCAAAAAGAAAGCAAAATCAAAAGCTTTGAGAGAAGGCCGAAGAACAAGATTAACTAATGTAAAAATTGCCGAAAGTAATTGATGAGTGAAGGGCGATTATTAAAAAACAACATCAAGACCTACCGACTTCGATAGGTTAGGATGTTGTCGCCTTCGTCATGGGGAAACAATGATTGGCTGACTTTTGTTGAAAATCAAAAAGCCATCGATAGATACTTACCAGAAAGCATATCAAAAGGCAAAAGCGGTAATCTTGTTGGAACGGAAAGCCACAAAGAAGTGACAATAGCAAGGGTGCACCAACACTCATAAGTTGATATCTCAACTCCTTAGCCAAGAAAAAGAAGCTGGAGAAGAACAATTTAGGAAGAGACTAACTGACGAAGTCAAGAGTTTAGGACAAGGCCTTTTGGGGTTAAAGGATTGGCATTTCTTCGGACCGCACTAGAGAACCAACTATTATGTCCAGAAGTATGGATCTAGCTAAGAGACCCTTCTACTTTTATTTTATTTCACTTTTTATTATATATTTTATTTCTTGTTTTTAATTTACCTCGAATATTTAGTTATTATAGTAATTATTTAAGTCATTTCAAAACAAAAATATATGCATATTTTTCTACAAAAATATATGTATCTCTACAGTACAACATCCTTTGCTTAAAGAGTCATTCAACACATCTCCATTATGTCAAAATACAAGTACAAAAAGACAAGAATATACCTTTGTGGTACCAAAATCCCTTGCTAAAAAATGTTGTACAATGAATCTTTTCGATGCCAAAATACAAGTTTGGATGGAGAAAAATATACCTTTGTAATACCAACATCACTTGCTCAAAAGAGCCATACAGTGCATCTCCGCGATACCAAAATATAAGTCCATATGGACAAAAATGTTTCTCTGTAGTACCAACATCTTTTGCTCAAAAGAGCCAAATAATGCATTTTCACGATGTCAAAATACAAGACCATATGGATAGAAATATACATCTGGAGTATTGACATGCTATGCTTAGAACAACCATACAATGCGTCTCCACGATGCCAAAATACAAGTCTAGATAGATAAAAATTGGTACAACTGTGTTATTTCAACTTCTCATGCTCGGATGAACCAAATCATACATCTCCACCATGACAAAAAGTATAAGTATGCTTAGATAAGCCAAATCATATGCCTCCACAGTGACAAAATACAAAGTCCAAATGAAATGGTACACCTATGGTACCGACCTTTAATGCTTAGATGTGTCAAATCATACAACTGTGTAGTGTCAAGATAAAAGTTCAGATAGACCAAAAGGTTGTGCCGATGTAGCATCAACCTCCTCAGTTCAAGTGAGCCAAATCATACACCTCCACAGTGTCAAAATACAAAGTCTATATAGATAACAAATTACATCTCCATAGTACCGACCTCCCATACTTAGATAAGTCAAATCATATACTTTTACCATGCCAAAATATGAAGTCTAGATAAATAAAAAACTACGCCCTCATGATACTAACCTCAAATAAGCCAAATTAAATACCTTTGTGGTACCAAAATATGAAGTTCGAATAGATAAAAAATTGTACCTCTGTAGTATCAAATTTTTACACTAAGAGTCAAAATACACACCCTGTAATAAATAAAGAAATAAATAATAAGTAATAAATAAACGAATAAAAATATGTATATCCGTAATGCTAAAAGGCAATGTTCTGGGGAGTAAATAATCTTTTTTGGAATAACGATGCAATAAGACTTGCTATCCAAAATGGCATAACTGATTACCACCAAATTAACATCTAAAATAAAGAAGATCATCGGTGTCTTGCCCTATTTCATATAGCTAGAGACATACCTAGCAAACCCTGGAATTTATATATATATATCCATGGAGCCAATTATGAAATATTATGTGCATGTATTATTGCTTTCATGAATAATATTTTTTCTCAACTTAAATTGAAAAGGCTATATCTTTATTTGTGAAGGAAAAGATAAAAATATGTACAACAAATAAGAGAATGATAAAAAATATCTTTAATGTGTGTATATATATATATATATGGGGCAGGTTCAATGGCCCATTTTTTTTATACAAAATCTTACATCAAAATATAGGCCGTTGGATCTAAGAACATCCAATGGTTGAGATTGCATCTGATAGTGTATTAATTATATATTAAATACATGGTCAGATGCAATCTTAGCCATTGAATATACCTAGATCCAACAGCCTGTATTTGATGTAAGATTTGTGTAAAAAAAAGGAGGCCATTGAACTTGCCCCATATATATATATATATATATATTTTACCGAATGATTCTCTATAGATGCAATTTAGATAGAACTTCTAATAATATAATGTTTTGAAGAAATCACACATAATGTAAATGCAAGAATTCTATCTTGAAAAGAAAACATATTTTCAATAACTTTATATCTTCTCATAACATAATTAATTAATAACCAAAAATCTCCGATAAATATTTTGTGAATCACAATACATTTGTACAACAAAATAGAAAACTCTGTCACACGATAGCTCAAAAGAAAACTAATAACAGACTTCTAATTCCTCTTCAATGATCGAATATGCAATCAATTCATTTATTATTTTTAAGTAGATGAAATTGCCAATTATTTAGCTTAGAATGCTCTTCCAGCTCACATACAATATAGAGCCCTAATTCCTTGAATATCATCTCTATACAAACCCTTTGTCACTTCAGAAGTAATTCGAGGATACATAATTGCACCTTGAACTGAGCAATGCCTGAGGCAAAGAAGATGCCCAATTTTATGTGATGCAACTGTCTCCAAATCATATGCACCTAGAGTTGCACCTACAGCCATGGCTCGTTCGCATTGTAATGGAATCTCCCATCTGTTGGTGCAAACACATGAGCTAAAACTCCCCCACAACCATCGAAAGAGCCTTGTCTTTACCATCACCCCTATGAAAGCTAATCTTGATATCAACATTTCAGTAGTCTTGTGTTTGAGAGAATTTGAATTGTGTTTTTGTAGCCCATTTTAAGAAAGCTCGCACAACTGGAGTTGTGGCATCATTTCAATTTCTTGAAAGAAATATATAAGTGAGTCGGTATTTGGAAGCTCGCCATTTTGGGCATCGTGGAAAAAAGCATAGTGAGCAACTGTATGAAAATAGTTAGCTCCATGATTTTGTTGCTTTTGTTACTGGAACGCATTTGAGTGTGCCATTGACAATGTTTGCAACTCCACATCTTGGCCTTGTCATCATTTTTATAGTATTAGCATCCAAAACACCGGTAGATTTTAAATGATAATTTTGTTGGGGAAGAGTTTATACCAAGACCATCCTAGAAATAATGAAGAGGTCATGATGTTAAGATTGTTATTTTAGGTGCACATGACACCACGTGGAAGCTCTGACAAAAGTTGGTAGGATGATAGGGGAATAAAATGTGCAAAAGCTGTGACCCAAAAACATGTGTGGAATATCCGCAAGTGGCACCTGTGCAGTGCCATAATGACACCCAAGCTCCCTCACTTTTACCACCTATATAAACCCAAAGATCCCTTAGAAAAAAGTGGGCACAATTCTAGAAAAAACAACATTTTACTCTCTAAAGATTTCTTTGAGTACTCCATTGCTAACTTGATCGTTTAAGAGTTTTCGCCGGCGAACATTGCCAGTGCCCCCTAACTTGCTTTTACTTTTTGATAGGTGCTAGAGTCGCATATTTTAACAATAAAAGGAGAGATATTTGACACCAAGGTGGAAACGAACGTATATATATAGGATGTGACGCACCCCATGAACAAGAAATCTTGATTGTTGACCAGATCGATCTTAAGCTATAGACACATGTCGGCAGGAATATTCACGGCATTGACATTTGGCACCATCTGTGGGGATCGTAACAAAAAGAAAACCTTTGGATAAGATGACGGCACCGAAAAAATTCCAACGGCATACTGCAAGTTAAGGGGTGTTGCGAGAGGATTGGGGGAGGAAGTTAACCGCAAATTAAATGAGGTCTCTCGCCCCGTCACCCGTCATTCAAGAAGGGAGCACCTAGAAAACCAAGGGTTGAAACAACAAAATGATGAATTATTGCTCTAGTTAATGGAAATACATAACAAATTACAGTGGGAGGAGAGAGGAAGTCAATGCCAAAGTGCGGGAAGGGAAGAAAATCATCAAACGCATCAAGAGAATTGTGAAGCAACCAAAATTAAAGGACACCCACCCACAATACCTGAATCATCGCGCCAACGAAGCCCTACCAAATACTGCAGATGGAATGCGACAGAGATTAGAATAGGGAATCCAGATCCAAGGTAGCCAATCACTGGCGACCCCGCTACTCACCCATAAGTCGCAGCAAGAGAGCTACGGCAGGAAGATAGGGCGTGCCTATGGCACTAAGAGAGGAAGCTGCAAAACGTATGAATGCTAGCTCCAGAGTACGCACATTGCAAGATCAAGCATTTGATTAGAGGTGAGAAGGAGGCCCAGAAATGTTGCCACCTATGACTCGATAACATTTGATGAATAACGAGGAACATGTTCTTCACCGAGTATTAGATCGCATTCAACAGCTGGAAGAATTAATTGTTAGTATGCAAGAAACAACGCTACAATCACAACATTCGGAGGACAACCTGCTGGAGTTCGATTCCCCGTTTACGATTGAGCAACAAGTAATACCACCGTGAAACTTTGTAATGTGATAATGCCAACTATATACGAAATATATAGACCCAGTAGCCCATATAAAGTTATACTGAGAATTAATAGGAGTAGAAAGAGCATGCGATGAGATTCTATACAAGTTTTTCCCGTTGACCTTTATTGGGTCGCCAAGGAGGTGGTATGAAAAGATGAAACCCAGGAGCATCCGTTCTTTCTCACAATTTTACGTTGAGTTCTTGAGTCAGTTCAGAGGATCAGAGAGCAAGACAGAGACTCAAATACATTGTTTGGTGTCAAGCAAGGAGAAAAATAATCCAATGAAGCTTTCATTGACTAATTCCATCGTGTCGTGATATAGTTAAGGGTATATGATGACCTTACCACTTTAAAGGCCTTTGTTAGGAACACACGAACTCAGAGATTGTGGCATTCATTTCGAGTTTTCCCTCCAAAAACCTATGTTGAGGCACACATTAAACTTTATAAAAACGAATGCTCAAAAGGCCGAAATATTGTTGGTAGAGCATGCGAAGATTAAGGAAAGGGAGAATTTCTCAAAACAAAATGATGAAGGCATAAGACACAGGGAGTGTCCTGCAAGAGTTCAAATGCCGACGCTTCTACCTCGGATCTTGACCAATCTAGGGAAAACTTGGTCGCATAAGCCATAACCCACTGTAGTGAAGCATCAGGAGACACAGTCATTCCTGCAAATACCGAGACCGAGACCAAGTCTAGAAGACCATAAGCATATGCCTTGGCGAAACCCAGTAAGGTTGTTGTCAAAATACGAAACATATATTGCACTAAACACTACTAGGGAGCAAATCTTCGTTGAAATACAGAATGCTGGTTTGTTGTCAAAACCACGACCCTTGCGTAGCAACATGTCCAGGAAAAGTGAGGTCAAATTCTGTGATTTCCACCAAAATTTGGGGCATAATACGATAGAGTGCTTTGTGCTCTGGGAGCAAATCGATGATTTAGTGTGTAACGGTTGCTTAGATAGATATATCGACACCGAAGAATGTCACAATAAGAAAGGACCCCAAAGTGCCTTAAACACATAAGAACGTAGACCATAGGTCAATGTCATTATAGGAGGCCTGATCTTGGCCGGAAGTTCAAATCGCTCAAGGAAAGCCTACGTTTGAAACCAAATCGTGGGAAAATAGTGTTTCACGGTGGCTATCGGATTCTGAGTTTAAAAGGATGAAAATATGCACCATGCCGGTAATATTCACTAATGAAGACATTCATGGTGCGATTCAACCCCATGATGATGCATTTGTGATAACGTTAAAAGTAACGGGGAAGAATGTATCTAAATTACTCGTGGACACGGGGAGCTCTGTAGATATCATTTTCAAGCATGCTTTGGAGCAATTTGACGTGTGAGGGAGCACCATGGAGCAATTTGATGTGTGTGGCCTTTGGGTATCATTTCGCTCCCACTATCCGTGGCAAAGGGAAGTGCCGTGGTAGCCACAATGATAAAATTCTTGGTTGTTGATCAACCGATTCTATATAATGCTATCCTCGATAGACCATTCATGATAACCATAAAGGCCTGTATATCTCTATACCACATGAAGATGAAAATCCCAGCCAAAGACATTTTAATCACCATGAGAGGCAACCAACAAATGGCTCAAAGTTGTTATGTGGGGGCCTTCAAGGAAAACTTGCAACTAAAAGCTGTGGATAATACGTCAAGGAGAAAAAGAACATTGGAGGATCTATGAGTAGCCGAAACAGACCAATGAGTTGAGACTGCCGTGGAAACCATTCTTGTTCCCATTCAAGACAGGGATGACCCTAAAATGGTGAGGATAGGAGCCAAAAATAAGGGAGCCCCTCTATCATAAGTTACTAGAATTTTTGAAGGAATATGCTGACATATTAGTATGGACCCTTGATGACATGCCAGGAATTGACCCAAAAATAGCCTTTCGTCAACTGAATGTACAACCATATTTCAAACCTGTAAGCTAACGACAACATCTATTCAACCAAGAACGATAAGGAGTGATAAAGGAGGAAGTGAAAAAATTGTTAAAAGCCAGATTTATTAGAGAACTCGACTACCCAAAGTGGTTGTTAGATGTGGTACTGGTGAAGAAAACAAATGGAAAATAGAGAATGCGCGTAGCCTTCACCGACTTAAACAAAGCATGCCCTAAAGATAGCTTCCCTTTACCTCGGATTGACCAACTTGTAGACGCAACGGTAGGGCATGAACTCCTTAGTTTCATGGATGCATTCTCGGGATACAACCAAATCAGCAAGTATCTGCCTAATCAAGAGAAAACCACGTTCATTACTGACAGAGGTCTGTATTGTTATAAAGTTATGCCATTCGGGTTGAAAAATATTGGCACCTCGTACCAACGATAAGTGAACAAGCTTTTTCGCGATCAGATTGAGCGAACTATAGAGGTATATTTGGATGATATGTTGACCAAGTCAGAAAAAGCGATGGACCACGTAGTTTACCTCGAAGAAACTTTTGACATACTACGATGCGAGAACATAAGTTAAACTCGAAGAAATGTGTTTTCGGCGTATCCGCAGGAAAATTCTTGGGATTTATTGTTAATCATCGCAGCATCGAAGAAAATCCGAAAAAAATCTAAGCAATTCTGGACATGAATCGTTTCTTCTCAAAAGCAACAGGGTAAGTCTATGTGATGGACGAAGGATTGCGATAAGGCTTTTGAGCAGTTAAAGGAGTACTTGGTCACACCACCTATTTTGTCCAAACCATAAAAGCGAGAAAAAATATTTTTGTACCTCGCAGTCTCCCGGGTAGAAATAAGCTCAGTATTACTATGCAAAGATAACGGAATCCAAAGACCCGTTTACTACACTAGCCGAGTCTTTGTTGATGTAGGGACATGTTACCCTAAGACAGAGAAACTAGCCTTATCATTGGTTGTCGCATCCTAACAACTACAACCCTACTTCTAAGCTTATACCATGGTAGTTATCACAAATTAGCCGCTACGAAAAATCTTACAGAAAGTAAAAATGTTGGGACAACTAACCTGGTGGACCTTAGAATTAAGCAAATTCAATGTCGAATTTCGATCTCAAACGACAATTAAAGGTCAGGTCGTCACTGATTTCTTTGCTAAATTCACCAATGACCTGGGGGTATAGATTTAGAGGAAATAGATTATGAAAATCTTAGGCCTACAGAGGCAGACACAGACAGTATGTTAATATGGATATTGCATATGGATGGTTCGTGTAACACTCAAAGAAGTAGTGTCGGGATTATATTGACAAGCCCGAAAGGAGAAAAAACTCTTAATATTTTGAGATTTGATTTCAAGTCTTCAAATAACGAGGCAGAGTATGAGGCAGTTATTGTTGGAATGAAAGTGGCAAAGAGCTTGGGGGTAAAAGGGTTAAGAGTAAAGAGTGACTCGCAGCTTATAGTGAACCAGGTGAATGGAATGTATCAAGTTGAAGGAGAAAATGTGCAAGCTTATATGGACAAAGTTAAGGAAACAATGAAACTATTCGATGCCGTAGAAATTGAACGCATTTCTCAAGAACAAAACTCAATGGCGAATGCATTGGCTAGATTAGCCACCGCGGCAACAATTGAATCTTTTTGTCTCACCCCAGTGGAGTATCTTAGACAGCCCCGTATTACCAAAAGAGAAGTAGCGAAGGTCGATGAAGCTAAGATCGAGAATAGCTAGATGGACAATATCCGCAATTGCCTACAGAAAGGAGAGCTTACAGAAGATAACTTGGAAGCTTAGATATAAGGCAACACAGTACACCCTTATCAATGGTGTTCTATACTGGCGAGGTTTTTCTTTACCATACCTCAAATGCCTGAAGATGGAGGAAGGAGAATACGTATTTCAAAAAATCCATTAGGGCATTTGCAGGAACCATTTCAGTGGAAAAGCATTAGCGTAAAAAATATTACGACAAGGGTACTACTAGCCCACCATGAATAAGGATACCATAAATTTTGTAAAAAAATGCGATCGATGTCAAAAAATAGTGGACATACCAAAAAGACCTCCCGAGAAGCTATAGAGTCTTTATGGCCCGTGGCCTTGCGCATAGTGGGGAATATTCTTGATTGGACCAATGCTAGTAGGGAAAGGTCAGGCAAAATATGTAGTCATGGCAGTCGATTACTTCACTAAGTGGGCCGAGGTAGAACCTTTATCTATTATTACTGAAGCCAAAATTATGGACTTTATCTGGAAAAATATAGTGTGCCATTTTGGAATCCTGTATTCCATCATCTCCGACAACGAAAGGCAATTTGACAATACAAAACTTAGAACATTTTGCAACAATTTAGGAATCAAGTAGTGTTTTTCTTTTCCGGCACACCCTAAGGCCAATGGACAGGTTGAGGCGATCAACAAAATCACAAAACAATGCCTAAAAGCAAAACTAGAAGCAAAAAAAAGGGCATGGGTCGACGAATTGCCATAAGTGCTCTAGGCATATAGAACGACTCTCAAGACTATGACAGGGGAAATGCCCTTTGTGATGGCATTTGGTGCCGAGGCTGTAATTTGGGTAGAAATTGGAATACCCACCTACAGAACACAAACCTTCAGAGAAGAGGAAAACGATGACAAAATGTGAAAAAATTTAGATGTAGTCGAAGAAATTAGGAAGCAAGTGCAGATCCGGTTAGCCATTCGAAAGCAACAAGTGGAAAAATATTACAACAAAACTGTCAAAGAAATGTGCTTTTGGGATAGCGTTCTCGTTTTAAAAAGGGTAGCCCAGAACACTCGATCTCAGGGAGATGGATAACTAAGGCAAATTGGGAAATTCTGTACTGAGTAATGTAAAACAGAAGCAACAACAGCTACTGCCTGAAGCATGTTCACGGAAACAAAATCAAACGGCCATTGAATGTAGAGAAGCTAAAGCGATATTACCTATAACAAAATTTGCGACTCGAAAAACAACAAAGATTGCCGAGGAGGAATCTTATGTGACTAAGATGGATGACAAAGAATCTTAAGTAAAGTTTACTAGGGAGGGATCTTTAATCATAAAGGATTGCCGAGAAGGAATCCCTGAGAGATCATTGAGAAGGAATCTCATGTAGCAACCATCCTTTCAAAAAAAGAAAATTACAAAGCCCTAGGAGATTCAGGCGACAGGCCAACGTCAGGAGCTTTGGTCTCTATAGACAGACCAACAAGTTCAGTCAAATCCCTGAGAATTGGAAAGAGGGGCGACTTCTTCAGGTGTAGTGTCCTCCTCCCCAGCTTCCTCCTTAACAGTCAAAAACTTATTAAAATCAAATGGGAATTCCATCCAATCCATCTTGAAGGAAGGATCCCTTTTGTAAATTTCCCCTTCTGGAAACCAAAGAGATATGCAACAATACCCTCTCTTTTCAAACGTGCTATCGAATCCACATGTTCGATTTTCTCTTTTTTCAGCTCCTTGTTCACCAACTCTAACGAGGATTCTAACTACTTTCGGATAACCTTATGATGATCCACCTCAGCCTTCTAGACAACCACTTTGGTATTCGTTTTCGTAGCCTTATACTTATAATGGTTGGCCACATCAATTACCGACTTTAGTTTGACCTTTAACTCGTTTAGCTTCCTCGTGGAGGAAGAAGCAAGCTCCTAGTAGCGCTTCTGAGCTAGAACGACGTCCTTGGCATTTGGCCTCCGAGAATAGACAAACACAAAAAACTAAAAAGAAAAGGAAAAGTTAAAATAGCGTATAATAAGTGCCACGGTAAATGAAGTGGAGCATGAGCAGTTACCTGACTAGAGGCCCTCTCCATGTCTTCCCAAAATTCATCAAAGGGTTTTTGGGTAACCCTAGTAATATCCTCAGCCTTAACAAAAGCTGATAACCTGTCCACCATATCAGTGAGAAAAGCGGGAATCGACGTGGCCACTAGTGAGGAATTCGGAGGTAGAGCAGGGAGCAAGAACGATTGCACTTCCGTATGAGAGTTATTGATGTCATCGCTGATGAAGAAGTCTTTATGACTTTTGAAGGCTCGGGATTCTTCCTCCTGGTTCCCCCTCCTTTCCCAAAATCAGCCAAATCTTACCGATGAAGCTCCTGAAAATGATGATCTGAACATCGCAAGACTAAGGATTTAGTTTGAAAAGGAAAGACAACATAGAAAGCTAAAGACAAAGAATTCATACCTTAAGCACTAGTATGCTCGAAAATAAAACCCGCGTCAAAGAGCTTTGAGGGATTAAGAAGATTAAATTGGTTTCTCTCACCCTTACTCTGAAGTAAGACGACCTCGACACTGTTGGCTTCAAAACGCGTAAGTCGAGGCATCTTGAAGTGTCTCACTGTAAGAGCAGAAAAAACGTTTAAGGAAAAAAAGAAAAAGAGGAAAATTTGAGGATGTAGAAGTCCTAGTTATTAGAATTTTGATGGTATCAGGTAAAGGGTGGAATCCTTGGTGTAACTCTATCCCTACATACTACCTATAAAAAAGTATTTGTCTTTCCAAGACTTATTGGAGGTGGGGTGGCCTACGACTACTTCCCCTTACTAGAGTGACCACCGAGATGGAAAAAACCGAAATGCTCTTCACCGACATAGGCCTTAACTATAAAGAAGTAGCTAAATTCCTTTGTGCTAAGGTTGGTCATGCAATATTTTTTATATAAAACCCATAAACCTATGGCGCATCTCTAACTGTTTGGGCTCATTTGTGCCAGGGAAAGCCCATAGAAGTTGAGTACCTTTCAAATGAAAGGTTGGACAGGTGACTACAGACCTAGCCTCAGGAAATCCATACTAAAACCCTTAAAGACTGGATGGAGGGGAACTTAAAGATTCCGTAGGAGCTACCGGCTTGATCCTAACTGACCTCAAAATAACTAATGCATCTTGATATACAGAAAGGATGTCTTGAGTCGGGGTTTGTGGAATTAGGTCTATGGCATACGGGACGATACCCACTCTAAAACTCCTACCCCTAACATGCCCAAAAGTTATAGAACTAACCCTAGTAGATACAGAAACAGCGAAACTTTCAGTAGGGCCGGTAACATAGAGGCGTACCACCTCAATATCCCTATCCTCATCAGAAGTACTTGGGAAATTATCACTTAACTGTGGGTTAGAGGGCCTAGATTCAAAATCCGAATCACTTTGGTGTACCCATTCGGGATACATCTCTACCTAAACTATAGGGGAACCCCTACTACGAAAATCCTCTAAGAAGTGCTTAGAAAGAGAAACGCAAAGAATGATCAGCGGCAATGACACAAAAGAAACCCAGATTTCCTATTTGCAGCAAAAATGAAAGTCTCTAAATCCTAGTGATGAATCCTAGTGGAATAACAAGGAACAAAAAACATACCAGGAAGTAAAAGACGGCGAAAAAAGTGAACTCTGGACAGAGAAGTAGCAGCGGCGCAAATCGAGAGCAAGGGAAAAATAGAAAGAGATGAAGGACAGTGACAAAAGTAAAGGAAAACTCATCCCTTGGCTATATATATATGTTTATATCTAACGAATAAAAATATGACGCATGGCATTTTAATGTAAAGAGACGCGATGGTTAAAAGGACGTGCATTTACTCCCCATGAAAAGGCACGATCCTACTATTCCCAACTTACTCTTAAATGATGGGCGGCGGCAAAGTTTGAAAAATTCAAAATTTAGTAAAGAGAAAGTATCCCGCCTCTTAAAAGTCAGCATGACTAAATGTTAGTTTCATAACTTTTGCCTTTTTCTAAAAGTCGAAAAACTACGGGGGCTTGTGTTGGGGAAGAGTTTATACCTTGACCATCACATAAATAATGACGAGGTCATAATGCCAAGATTGTTATTTTAGGTGCACGTGGCACCACGTGGAGACTCTGATAAACGTTGGTAGGATGACAGGAGAATAAAATGGGGAAATGTTGTGACCCAAAAATGTATGGGGGAACATCCTCAAGTGGCACCTGCGCAGTGCCATAATGACACCTAAGTACCCTCACGTTTATTTCCTATATAAACCCAAAGATCCCTCGGAAAAATGGGGCTCAATTCTACAAAAAATAACATTTTACTCTCCAAAGATTTCGTTGAGTACTCCATTGCTAATTTGATTGTCGGCCCCCTTACTTGTTTTTACTTTGTGATAGGTGCTGGAGCCTCATATTTTGGCAATAAAAGGAGAGATATTTGACACCGAGGCAGAAGCAGACGTATATACTGAGGATGTGACGCACCCTGTGAACAAGAAATCTTTATTGTTGACCAGATCAATCTTAAGCTATAGACGCATGTGGGCAAGAACGATCACAGCATCAACAAATGTAGTTGGTAAGTTTTGATGACAGATTCTAAAAGCTCATAAAAATCATCATCATCGCCATCTGTTTGTTTCTTGGTATTGTTATAGTCCAAGTAAGCAAACATTTCCAAGTATTTTTTGAGCTGATTGATGCCTTTAACCATATCACCTTTTTGAAACCCTTTTAAATGCTCCATGAACCAAAAGGGGTTGATTGGTTTTTGTTATTTGTTAGAAAATTTTATCAAATAAATAGCTAAAAATTAACCCAAAATAAATATAAAATTTATATAAGTATACGATTTTAATAAAAAATAATATGAACTCATTTTGGATGAGATGAGCTCAAGTCCAAGTCAGGTCAGGTTGAGCCCTTGCTCTCATGTTAGGTCAGATCATACGAAAATCCCTTAACAGTATTTATATACTAAGTCTAAAGCTAAATTTAAATATATATTTATATTTATTATATAATAATATATTCTCTTCCGTAAAGTCTTGTCTTTTTTTAGTCGTTATTACCATCCTAACATAAAAAGTAATATTATATTAAATAAAAATTATTTATTTTTATTATATAGTATTATATTATTATATTTTATTTCCTTAAGTCCTATCTTTTTCTATCATTATTATAACTGTAACACACTTGTAGTGCTCCTGCAGGCATTCATGTAAAAGTGCAATTTTATTTTTGTTAATTTAACGGAAAAATCTTTATTGTTTGGGACTTTTGGCATTTTTTGAACAATGAGGGAGGTAAATTTATATTTTCAGATTTAAATGTGGGCAAATTGTCTTTTTCTCTTATAAATATGAAATAAAAGACTCTTACCAAAGTGTCACCAACTTGTGTTTCATAATGAGATTTCTTTTCCTTGATCTCTTTTTATATATATAAAAAAAAGGGAGAATGTCCAATACCCCCTGTTTTTTTTGTTAATACCTCATCACCCCCTATATTTTTTTTAAATACCCCATTACTCCCTTGAATTCCAATTTTGTCCTTTAATAATTCATATAATTTTTATTTTACCATTTATAATTCAAACATAAACCAATTGAATCGAAGGGTAAAATCGAAAAAAAAAAGAGTTAGGGGTGATAGGATATTAGAAAAAATATAGGGGGGTGATGGGACATTGGCAAAAAAAATAAGAGGGTATTAGACATTCTCCTTAAAAAAATAAATGAATGAGTTTGAATCTCTTCATCACTTTAGTTTTCAAAAATAAATTACTCCGTTTTAGGTGTAAATTTTTGGAATTTATAAATTAATTGATTTCGTTGAAGGGTTTTTGGAAAAAAATTAAATTTTATAATTTGCAATTCACGAAAGTTGTTTTGGAGTATTGATTGATGTTAGGCCAAAACATTAAGGGCACGACTATACAGATATTCTCTTTTTCCAATAACTGATTCTTTGCATTATATAGGAAGACTTAAATCAAGTAATGGAGTCAATTTTGAGCAGAAAAGAACAAATACAGTTTCATTTTGAAAGAAAATAAAGGAGGAACCACCGACAAGGGATTGGAAGATTGTAACACATTAATCGATTTATAATTTTCAACGACTGTTTCGAATTATAAATTTCTCCACGCGGTGTGAATCACAAAATGCTTCCTATAATTATTTTGTGAATCACAGTACATTCTTACAACAAAACAGAAAACTCTATTACACGAGGGATCAAAAGAAAACCAATAACTGATGCCGATCTCCTCTTCATCGATTGCATATGCAATCAATTCATTTATTATTTTATTACCTTGAGAGTACTCTTCCAGCTCACATACGATATAGAGCCCTAATTCCTTGAATATCATCTCTATGCAAACCCTTTGTCACCCCAGGAGTAATTCGAGCATACATAATTGCACCCTGAACTGAGCTATGTCCAAGGCCAAGAAGATGTCCGATTTCATGCAATGCAACAGTCTCCAAATCAAATGCACCTGCAGTTGCACCCACGGCCCATGGCTCGTCTGCATCGTAATGGAATCTCCCATCTGTTGGTGCAAACGCATGAGCTAGAACTCCCCCACGGCCATCGAAAGGAGACCCATCTCTATGATCACCACTGTGGAAGCTAACCTTGATATCAGCATTTCCATAGTCTTGTGTTTGGGAGAATTTGAAGTGAGTGTTTGCCGCCCATGTTTGAAAAGCTCGCGCAACCGGAGTCTTGGCGTCATCTCGAGTTCCTGGAAGAAATCCGTAACTGAGTTGGTATTTGGATGCTGGCCATTTTGGGCTTCCTGGAAAAAACTCATAGTGAGCGACTGTATGAAAATGGCTAACTCCGTGATTTTGTTGCTTTTTCTTGCCGGAACGCATTCGAGTTGTGCCATTGACGATGTCTGCAACTCCACATCTCGGCCTTGTCATCATTCCTACAGTTTTAGCATCCAAAACTCCGGTGGATTTTAGATGATAATTGAGCTGGTATGTTTTGATGGCAGATTCTAAAAGCTCATCAAAATCATCGTCATCGGCATGTGTTTGATTCTTGGAATTGTTATAGTTCAAGTAGCCAAACATTTCCAGGTATTTTTTGAGCTCATTGATGCCCTTAACCTTATCGCCTTTATGACATCCTTTCAAATGCTCCATGAAGCCAAATGGGGTTGATTGGTTTTCGGCATTGGAGTGTGCTAAAACTGAGCGATGAGAGAGAAGAGAAAGGAGGACAATAATCAGAAAGAGAAATGAGAAGCCAGGAAGAGCTTTGGAAGCCATTGTCAACTAATATTGAAGAACTAAAGCAAGCCCTTTACTATGTTAATTCGTTGTGTAGAAGCCAAAATCTTACATCTCTATTTATAGATTTCTTATGATGAGAAAAGACTATTGCAATATGGAAATGAATAGAGTAGAATGACTCGGTTTAAATGTTTAATCTGCCGTTCGATACACGGTCCTGAGACCGAAGAACTGATGGTAGAAAACAAAGACTTAAAGAAACCATTTAAGACCGCCATTTTTAATTAATAAAATGAAAGGAAGGGAACAATGAATTTTTATTATTAAAAATTGAAGGAAGACTCCCATTAGCAGAAAGAGAAATGAGAAGCCAGGAAGAGCTTTAGAAGCCATTGTCAACTAATATTGAAGAACTAAAGCAAGCTCATCACTATGTTAATTGCTTGTGTAGAAGCCATAATCGTATATATATCTATTTATAGATTTCTTATATATGATGAGAAAAGAATAGAAGCCACTATGTTAACTACTTGGTTTCTGTGTTGAATCTGTCGTTCGATACACGGTCCTGAGACCGAAGAACTAATATTGGTAGAAAACAAAGACTTAAAGAAACCAATTAAGACCCGCCATTTTGTAAGTAATATTTTCCAACACGCTCCCGCCCCGTCCAATATTATAAAAAATATACGTAGAGAACATTTAATTAAAAAATTTTATAATTCATACTATTTTTATCCTATCAAATAATTAAGTTTATATTTTTTATATAATTGTTGCATATAAATAATATTATGATTAAGGGTGGCAATTCGGATAAACGAATCGAATTTGGGCCAATACGAATACGATTCGTTTAATATTCGTTTGATACGAATACGATCCGTTTATTATTCGTATCAATTTTTTTAAATCCCTATACGATCTGTTTATTTAGATACGATTCGTTTAGACACAATTATTTATTTAAGATTCTATTATTCATTTAAAATACGATTCGTTTAAAAATAGCATATTTTATCAAATATAATATATATTTAATAATTAGATGCTTATATTAAGAGTTGTTTATAATAAATAAATTTATATTACATATTTTTATAAAATTTATTAAAATATATTCGTTAAGGATACGATTATTCGTTTAAAACATGATTATTCGTTTAAGACGCGATTATTTGTTTATTTCTTTAAGACATAGTTATTCAATTATTCATTTAATTAATCGTGTCTTAAACGAATAATCGTATTTTGTATGTTAAACACGGATATGACACGAATAATAATCGTGTCGACACGAATACGACACGATTATTATTCGTATCAAGATTTTAAATTCAAATTCGTTTAATGGCATCAAATTCGTATCGAATAATCGTGTCGTGTCCCAAATTGCCACCCTTAATTATAGTATGTTCATAATATTTTTAACTAATATTTAGTATTAAATAAAAAACGGAGAAGATACATGGAAATAAAAATTTATTCTCCACACGGAGATTTTCTATTCACCTTCCATTAAATTTATTAAAGAATGAGATAAAAAACGGGCATTGAAATGAAAACGGGTAAGAATAGGAAATGTGTCCTCACCCCACCTGGCCCTATTCTGCTTGTGACTTTAATATTTCTTTATCATAGAAAGATCTCTGTTAGTTTGCCAAATGTCACTTTCATATTTCTTCATCATATAAAATTATAATTTACAATTCACCAAAAAACTTTAAGGGGACGACTATAAATATTCACCAAACTTTAATGGAAGTCAATTTTGAGGACAAAAGAATAAATACAGTTCCATTTTGAAAGAAAATAAAGGAGCAACCCCCAACAAGGGGATGGAAAGATTGTAACATAGTAATCGATTTACTATTTCGAATTGTAAATTTCTCCAGGCAGTGTGGAACAGAGATTCTTCTTTGGGTGGAAAAACATGATAAGAATACGACTTTAATTTGAAATTGAACTGTTCTATCTATAACTTTTCTATTAAAATATACTATGTATTTAAAGATTAAACTTAAGAAATTTGATAAAGAATGAGTAAGCATTTTTTATCAACAATATTTATGACATTTACTAAATTAATTAGATAAAGTTTAAATTTTAGATTAAAAATTTATGTGCGATACAGTTTAATTAGTTGAATCCACCAATTATAATATAAATTTTCACACTTAATTACGGGTTAAGTAAAAAATCCATTTTCATTTGGTAAAATACAAAATTTAAGAATCAATAAGATGACAAGAAAGAAGGTAAAATACAAAATTTATCCTTAACACTTAATAATTTCCTTTTCATATATATGTCCTTGAGTTTGTTGTTAATTTCTTTTATAGTCTTACCTTATAAGTATTGTAGTTATTTTACGCTATCACATGAAGTTTCATTCATACAAAATATACTAATTCTATATACAAAGGCTAGGCTCTTAATAGATATTTGATATAAATATCAGTAGATTATAATCTTGTATTACTCAAGAAAGAAAAAGAAGGAAAGAGAAAAGGCTTTTGATGTCAACATTGTTAAAGATATTAAAGAGTTAAAGATAACTCTTTGCTAAGTTTAATTGCATCTAAGATGATCGATAAGTTATAATGAATTTCGAAGTTTTGAAATCAAGAACTAAAATGCTTATTCAAGAATAAACCCTAACTAGAACTAGTTTCTAAAAAGAGAAAATGAAGAATACAACTCAATATAAAAAGAAAACAACTTTAATTTCTTGTAAGGAAAAACAAATTATATGCCTTATCCATATGAACACTTAATTAAGTAAAACAACTTTCCTTATAAGTCATTTATACAAGTGATTATTATTATTATGTGTGTGTGGGTGTGTCTGTTGGACCAAGTTCCCCAGTTCCCAATAAGCTAATGCTTTGATGAGTTTGGGGCAAATATTTCCTATACCAGCCCACTTAATTTCTAATTAAGCCTTGCTAACAAAAAAACTGAATAGGAAGGAAAATAAGCCCACAACAAGGGTGCTGTCAAAGTTGCTCTATTTGACTTGTTAATGATAAAATAAGCCCAAATCTTTAAATTCCCTAAATTAAAATTTTACGAGGAATTAATGTTTCGAATACAGCAGGGAAGTGAAAATAAGTATATAAGAAATGGAAAAGGAATAAAAAAGATGACTTTTTCTCAAAACCTAAAATATTTATTGGTTGATATTAAGTGACGAAATTTAGTATCAATAATTATCGCCTACTATAAAAAAAATTTTAAACAAAAAGGAATTATGACAAACGGAAACGATGGGAATCCAAATCCTCTTAATCTTAAGCAGATGATGGAAGCAAAAAGAAAGCAAAATCAATAGCTTTGAGAGAAGACCCAAGAGCAAGACCAACTAATATCAAAGATGCAGAAAGCAATTGATGAATAGAGGGCGATTATTGAAAAACAGTGTCAAGACCCATTGATATCGATAGGTCTGGATGTGTGTCGCCTTTGTCAGGGGGAAACAAGGATTGGCTAGCTTTTGTTGAAAATCAAAAAGTCATCAATAGATACTTAACAAAATGCATGTCAAAAGGCAAAAGAAGGAATCTTGTTGGAACAGGAAGCCATAGAGAAACAACAATAGAAAGGGTGCACCAACACTCATAAGCTGATATCTCAACTCCTCAGTCAAGTAAAAGAAGCCGAAGAAGGACAATTCAGGAAGAGACTAACTGACGAAGTTAAGAGTTTGAGACAAGGCCTTTTTGGGTCAAAGGATTGGCATTTCTTCGGACCACACCAGAGAGCCAATCATTATGTATAGGAGTATGCATCCAACTAAGAGGCCTTTTACTTTTATTTTATTATTTCACTTTTTATTATGATTTTTTATTTCTTGTTTTTTATTTTTCTCAAATATTTATTAGTTATTATAATAATTGTACCTCTATAGTACCAACATCCCTTGCTCAGAGGTCATACAATAAATCTCCATGATGTCAAAATATAAATACAAAGGGACAAGAATGTACCTCTGTAGTACCAAAATCCATTGCTCAAAAGTGCCATACAATGAATCTACGCGATGCCAAAATATAAGTTTAGATGGAGCAAAATGTACCTCTATAGTACTGACATCCCTTGCTCAAAAGAGCCATACAATGTATCTCTGTGATAGCAAAATATAAGTCTAGATATATAAAAAATAGTACAACCGTGTTATTTCAACTTATGCTCAAATGAACCAAATCATAAATCTCTGTGATGTCAAAAAGTATAAGTTTAGAACAATACAAAATGGTATATCATAGTATTAACCTTTGATGCTCAGATGAGCTAAATCATACACCTCCACGGTGATGAAATACAAAGTCTAGATAGACGAAAAATAGTACACTTGTGATGCCAACCTCTCTTGCTCAAATGAGGCAAATCATGCATCTCTGTGATGCCAAAAACTATAAGTTTAGATGGATACAAAACAGTACACTTGTGGTACTGACATTTATTTCTTAGCTAAGCCGAATCATATGCCTCTGCAGTGACAAAATATAAAGTCCAAATGGACACAAAATGGTTCACCTGTGGTACTGACCTTTGATGCTCAAATGTGTCAAATCATACACCTCTGTGGAGTCAAGGTAGAAAGTTTAGAAAGACCAAAACATTGTGTTGCTGTAGCATCAACCTCCTCAGTTCAGGTGAGCCAAATCATACACATCCACAGTGTCAAAATACAAAGTCTAGATAGACAAAAAATTACACCTTCATAGTATCGACCTCCCACACTTAGATAAGTAAAATCATATACCTTTGTGATGCCAAGATATAAAGTCTAGATAGACAAAAACCTACACCGCTATGATATTAACTTCAGATAAGCCAAATTAAATACTTTGTGATACCAAAATACGAAGTTCAAGTAGATAGAAAATTGTACCTTTGTGGTATCAAACTTTTACACTAAGAAGAGTGAAAATACGCATCCTATAATAAAAAAATAAATAAATAATAAGCAATAAATAAACAAATAAAATTATGTATATCCGTAATTCTAAGAGGCAATGTGTTGGGGAGTAAATAATCTTTTTTGTTATAACGATACAATACGACCTGCTATAAAAAATGACATAATTGATTACCACTAAATTAACGTCTAAAACAAGGAAAATCATTGGTGTCTTGTTCTATTTCATTTAGCTAGAGACATACCTAGCAAAGCCAGAGAATTTTAATATATATTTCCATAGATCTAATTATGAAATATTATGTGCATGTATTATTACTTTCATGAATAATATTTTTTTCTCAACTTTAATTGAAAAGGCTATATCTTTATTTATGAAGGAAAAGATAAAAAATATGTTCAACAAATAAGAGAGTGATAAGAAATATCTTTAATATATATACTTTAATTTCATGCATAAGGTATGAATATTCATAAAAATATCACGTCATTTTCTATACAGGCATATTTACATTTGCAGGACAAAGGAGTACAAGAAACCATAAAATCAAAACTGGGGAAACCAACACTCAATTCCCATCAGCCTCCTTACAATAATACTTATCAGTGACTTTGTCCTTATGAGCATTACTCCTTTGCTTAGTGTTTATAGGATAGGCTTTGCCTAGTGTTCATTGGTGATGAAAGAAAAGGGAGAAGTCTCTCAATTTTGTAGAAGAGGCTTTGCCTCTAAAGTCTAAATTGACTAGCAATAATTAAGCCACCTAAAATTATTTTGTCAAGCCAACCTTAACAAATTTCTAAATTTTGGCCTCCCATCACCTTTGAATCCACTATTTTTGAATGCACACCAATTTTGACATTTAATAATCTCCCACTTGAAGACTGATTTCAATTTATCTTCACACCTTAATCAATGCAACAACGCTTGCTCATCTTATTATTCATGCAGGCCAACTGAAGCAGGACATAACTTCATTTTATCAATAGTTAATGTCTTTGTTAACATGTTCGTTAGATTTTGACTTCCACAGATCTTCTCAAGATTTAAAATTCTATCTTTCAAAAGTGACTGGATAAAATGATATCACACTTGTATGTGCTTTGTTTTGGTGTGAAAAGACGGATTCTTTGCTAGGTGAATTACACTTTGACAGTCACAATACAAGACATTATCTTTTTGTTTCTTGCCCAATTCCTCCAAGAAATTTTGTAGCCAAATCATCTCTTTGCTGGCTTCCATGATTGCAACATATTCAACTTCGATTTTAGGGACAGCAACAATCTTCTGGAGCTGAGAAACCCAACTTACTGTTATACCTCATAGAGTGTAAACATACCTAGTAGTGCTCTTTCTGTTGTCAACGTTTTCAGCTAAGTCAACATCCATATAGCCTATCAGTATCATATCTCCACCTTTGAAACAATGTGCTTTTTCTATGGTACCTCGTATATATTTAATGATCTATTTGACCGCATCCCAGTGTACCTTGCCTAAATTATTCATGTACCTACTAACAGCTCCCACTGTTTTAGCAATGTCTGGTTTGGTACAAACCATGGTATACATCAAACTTCCAATTGTTGAGGCATATGGAACCTTCATCATTTATGTACACTCTTCTTCTGTCATTGATGATTGTTCTTTGGAGAGTCGAAAATGGAAACATAAAGGTGTACTCACTAGTTTAGCATTATGCATTTTGAACCTGGAGAGTACTTTATTAATGTACTCAGCCTGTGATAGCATCAAAGTCCCTGACTTCATGTCTCTTTTGATCCTCATTCCAAGAATTTGCTTTGCAATACCCAAATCTTTCATTGCAAATTGTTTCTACAATTCTTGCTTTAAGTTGATAATCTCTTGCATATCTAAACTTGCAACAAGCATGTTATCTACATACATCAATAAAATAATAAAGCTATTGTCGAACTTCTTGATGTAACAACAAAGATCTGTTGGCATCTTGTAAAACCGCTACTACTCATAAAGTTATCAAACCTTTTGTATCACTGTCTAAGAGTTTGTTTGAAACCGTACAAGCTCTTCTTTAACTTACATACCATGTTTTCTTTGCCTGCTTCTATGAAGCCTTTCGATTGCTTCATATAAATCTCTTCCTCCAAATCACCAGGAAGGAAAGCTGTTTTTACATCTAACTGTTCCAGATGTAAATTTTTTACAACTTCAATTTTCAATACTAATCTTATGGTAGTTAGCTTTACAATTAGAGAGAAGATTTCAGTTAGTCAATACCTTCATTTTGCTGAAAGCCTTTGACAACCAATCTTATTTGATCCTAAATACCCACTTATTATGTAAAGTTTTCTTGCCCTTTGGTAGTTCAGCTAGTTCCCACGTCTGATTTAACTTGAGCAAGTCCATCTCATCTTTTATGGTAGACTCTCACTTGACTGAATCTTCCAATTGCATAGCTTTATTATAACCTTCTGATTCTCCACTGTCAGTCAACAACAAATAGTGTAAAGAAGGCAAATAGCACTGGATTAGTTTAGGAATTCTAGAGGAACACCTTAATCTTGGTGTGTTTGGTTCTTCTTGAACTGATTCAGGACCACTTTGGCCAACATTTCCAGAAATCTCCCCTAACTCAGCAAATTCCTTTGTTTTACATTTGAACTAGAGGTGCTTGGTTCTGTGGCCAACCTGTCTACTTCTGATGATTTTTCATCACATTCTCATTAAATATAACATCTCTACTTCTGATGATTTTTCAATTTTTGTAATCCCAAAACTGGTAACCAAACTTATCACGACCATATTTGATAAAGACACATAGCTTAGACTTCGAATCTACTTTAGTTATTTTAGTAGAATCAATATGCACATAAGAGATACAACCAAATACTTTTAAGTGTGAAAGATTTACCTCTTTTCCGCTTCAAACTTTTATTAGTATTCCACTATTTAAAGGTACTGAGGGCCCAAGGTTGATTAAATAATTTGTAGTGTTGATGGCTTCAGCCTATAACATTTGAGGTAAGCCAACATGTATCCTCATACTTCTGGCATGTTCATTCATAGTTTTGTTCATGGGCTCCATTACACCATTATGTTACGATGTCATGGCAATTAGTTTCTTCATCTTGATCCCGTTGTTTGTATAAAAATCTTTGAATCTACTATCTCTGTATTTTCCTCTATTGTCAGACCTCAATCGCTTTACTTTCAAACTATTTTCATTTTCCACCATAGCTTTCCATTTACTGAATGTGTTAAAAACTTATGATTTCTTCTTCAAAAATTAAACCCACACCTTCCTTGTACAATCATTAATGAAGGAGACATAATATAGTGAGTCTCCAAGAGATGAAATCAAAGATGGTCCCCACAACATTGATATGTACCAACTCTAACTTCTCTGCTCTCAGTGACTTGGCAATCTTTGCAAAACTTTCTTTTGTTTTCTAAAAATACAATCCTCACATAGGCTGACATATATGCCTTTTATATGTGGTAGTTTTCCCTTTGACAGAAGTGTCTTCATCTATTTCTCACTTATATGACCAAGCTTTTAATGCCATAGGTTTGATTTTCCATCATCATGTGCATTTACAATGACATTTTCTAAATTTGAGGTTATATAAAGAGTACCATTCTTTTTACCACTAGCAATGACGAATGCTTTTTTGGTAATCTTTCATTCACAGTATAGTAACCTTCCTCATCAAGTTGTCCTATTGAGATCAAAGTCTATTTTAGGTGAGGAATATGTCTAACTCCTTGCAACTTTCATGTAGCCAATTGGGTAATTTTACCTGTACATCTCTTTTCTTTACTATCTTCAAAGTTTCACCTTTGACTAGATGAACCTTCTTGAAATCATCACTAACATAGTTCTCTATGATTTTTCGACATAAGGTAGAGTGGAAAAATGCCCCTGAATCTAATATCCAAGATTCAATCAGACTATTGGTGCTTAGAATCATAGCATCACCTACTTCCTTGGTCATGTTGGCAAATTCCTGTTTGCCAATGTCTTTCTTTAATGCTCGACATTTCTTCTTGAATTGACCCTTCTTGTTGTAATTATAGCAGACCAAATCTTTCTTTCTCGATTTAGATTTGCCTTGCCTAGATTTTGATATTTTGTGGTTTGAATTTTTGTAAGAAGTTCTCCCTCTAGACTCCATGTGCAAAGATGAGGAGGTTGATACTTCACCTTATTCTTTTCGTCGAATTTCTTCACTTAGTACCAGATCCCGAACATCACTGAATTTCAATTTATTATTTCCCGATGAACTATTGACTGCCATAACTGAAGCATTCCAACTGTCTAGTAGAGATGATAAAAGAATAAAGCCCAAACTTCATCATCGAATTCAATTTCCACCAAACTCAACTAAGTTATGATTGTGTTAAGTTCATTTAGATGTTGAGCCACTGATGTTCCTTCTATCATCCCCAAATTAAATAATCGCCTCATCAAGTGCATCTTATTTGAAGCCGAAGGCTTCTTGTACATATTGGAAAGAGTCGCCATATAACCTACTGTGGTCTTTTCCTTTGCTATATTGAAAGCAAAATTGTGAGATAACGTCAATCGAATAACTCCAAGTGCTTGTCTACTAAAAAGAGCTCAATCTTCATCCTTCATGCCCTTTGATGTCTTTCTTGAGAAAGGTTCATGTAGCATTTTCTAGTAAATATAGTCTTCAATCTACATCTTCGAAAAGCCAAAGTCCACACTATCGAACTTTTCAAATTTCACCTTCCCTTCATCTATAGTCATCGCTCCCACTCGAATCTGGCTTTCTTTGGATTGTTTCTAACTATTTTTACAAAACACCGTGTATTAAAACACCTTGTTGATGAGCTAGTAAAATTTCATTGTTTACGTTTATCACTGTTCATGATTTGTTTGCCAAGTCAATATTCAACTTTTCTCAAATCAATCATTTCAAATTCATTTTTCAAGTATTCAACAATTTTTAGGAGCTCTTTAAAAGTTCTAATTAAATTCTTGTCATCAACAAATGCTACTACAATAACAAATTCTGATCTTGATTTCTTTATGAATATACATGGGCATATAAGATTGTTAATATATCTTTTTTTTATCAAATATTCGCTTAAGTGATTATACCACATGTGCCTACATTGCTTTAATCCATATAAGGATCTTTGTAAATCCTTCAGGGATTTATATGTTTTAGCCATTTTAAATCCTTCAAGGATTTTCATATAAATATTAGCATCAAGTGACCTATATAAATAAGTTGTCACTATATCCATAAGACGTATATCACGTCTCTCTAAGACTATCAAATTTATCAAAAACTAAAATGTAATATCATCCATCATAGAAGAACATGCTTCATCAAACTCAATTCCATGTATTTGAGAAAAACCTTGAGCGATGAGTTGTGCATTATACTTATTACATTTCCTTACAAAATACCCATTTATATCCAACGGGTTTGACATCTTCAAGTGTTTGGAATACACGCCCTAAAACTTTACATTTGGCAGGAAAAACAAATTCTACTTGAATTGCTACTTTGTATTAAGGCCAATCATACCTTTTTCTACATTCATTCACATTTTGTGGATTGTCATTATCTCTCATAATTTCAGTAGCTATGATAGATGAAAATACATTGTCGACCACTATTTCATTACGATCCCACACCATATGTATAAATGCATAATTTGTAAACTTTCTTTATTTTAAGATTTTTGTGCCACTTCAGGGGTCAATGTTTCTTTAGAAGCTTGTGTCACTTCAGGGACTTGTCCCTCTTCAAGAGCTAATGCTTCTTTAAAACCTTGTGCGACTTCAGGGACATGTGTCACTTCATGACTATCAGCTCTTCTAGAGCTAGTGATTAAGAAAATGTAAGTATACTTATTGCTCAAGCATTATTTTTAATAGGATCCTGATTTCTAAATCATTTTTTCCATAGAATAATATCTTGTCAACCAATTGGTGTACCACGTTTCTACCGTGTAACGGATGATTCAAAAACTGCCTTTTAATCATATTGGCAGCTAGTATATATGAGTTGGTCACTCTTACAATATCAGTAAATACATCTGGTAACTGATTTGCAATTTGTTAAAATTGCACTATCCTTCGCACTTTATTTTTACATTGATTAGTGTGATTATTAAGATGAGACATAAAAGATATTTTCAAGAAACTACATGCCTTACTTTAAAAGGCATTTTGTTTTTTCCTAATGGCAGAAAAACTGTTATTAAAATGACAATTTGCAAACCATATAATAAATAGATCACCTTTTAAAGGTTCAATATATCTAATAATAGATAGTGAGTCAAAAATTAACATAAATCCTCAAATGACATGGAGGTCCCATCTTAGTAAGTTGCAAAAGTACTATAGAAATATATACAGCACAACCAAAAGTGCATAAATGTGATATATCAAATAAACAGTCAAATACAAGGCAATCATGCCATAATATAAATTTTAGGATTATTGAACTTCTGGTTCATTATTGTGTAGTTTCAATTACATATATAATTGTATAATGCAATCCATATGAGAAAGCTTAAAGCTTTTCCAGCATACATTTCTTGCTTGAGACATTAGAAGTAATGCAGAGATATTCTACTTAATTCTCATTTAAAGTCTTAATATGATATCTATTTTAATCGATATCTTTAAATCTATGTAAATTTATGCTGGATCTGCTAGAATAAAAGTGCATTATATATACATAATCTTATTCCACTTGCTAACAAGATTAAGGTTCTTCTAGAACCTTCAATCAATTCTGCAAGACTTGATACGATATTCACCTCAGCTTAATTATTTTTTATTATGAGAGATAATTTTTATCTCAAAAAAATAATGTGCATAGTTACACTTTCAGTTAGGTATACATGTCGAACTCTCCTTTTTGAAAGGATTAATTTCTTTTTCATTTTCATTGGAGCCTTGTGAGACTTTATTAGATATTTCAATGTACTGCAGGTACACAATCAATGTCATTTCATGCCATGTTATTAACAAAATTTGTTACACTATACACATTCCACTTCTGGTGGTTAATTATAATTAAATTTGTAATTATAAGTTTTATAGCCATTACCGAGCCAATAAGGTACCTTTCTCATCATTTTATACAACTTCCATAATTATCATATATGCTTCCATTCACTTATGGGAATGGTAAATATATAAACATGATAATAACTGAAGTAAAAGAACATGAATGTAAATTTCAATATCTATACTCACAATTTTAGCTGTGAGATAACCATAAATAAAGCTAAACTTTATATGTAATAACTTTGTAATTTTGCATTCATGGCTTTACATTAGAAAACTATATTCCATTAGTAGTTGTTTCAATGATGAAAAGAGAAATCATAATTTTCAACTATCCTTTAGGATATTTTTCTCTCTTTTAATATTGTCTTTCTTGGCCTATAGCATGAAAATGCATTTCAACATAATCTATGAAAAATATTGAAAGCGTATATTTAGAACTTCAGCTTCTAATATCACAATTTATATTCAGAACTTTAGGTTCTGATTCAGAATTTTAAAACTTCAAATTTAGATTCAAAATTAATATAAAAAGTCTCAGGTTCTAACCTTAATAACTGGAACTTCTAGTCTATGTAGTTGATATATGGAACTCCAGGCCCCCATTCAAATAACATGTGGAACTTTAAGACTAGGGATGGAAAAAAAGAAACCAAGCCCAGGTGAACTCGGTTTTTTTATCTGGCCCTTAATATAAACCGAACCGGGCTCGAGGTTTTTTCATTATAACTTGACCCAAGTCGAGTTAATCCCGGGTCTTTTGGGCTTCTAGTAAATTGAAGCCGAGTCGACCCAGACCCGATTTTAACTCGGCCATAAGCAAAAAAATAAGAAAAAAAATTATTTTTTTGAACTTTTAAAGCCTGATTTTTTGACCCAGCCCGGTCAGAATCCTGGTTTTATTAAACTTGAGTTCAGGCCAGGTTAAATATATAAAAAATAAACCCGGGTCCGAGCTGGGCTTTTGAAAACCTAACTTGAACCTGAGTTTTTGCCAAGTCTATTTAAGACCATATAAATAATATATTGTAGATCTAGAACTTTAGGTTATACTCTTAATAAATTCAACTCAGAATTTTGAGCTTTGATTAGCAATTCCATTTCAGAACTTCGGGTTCTGATTAATGAGGTTACCTTTAGAGTTTCAAGTTCTAATTACCTCATTAATTTGCAAACTTGAGGTTGTAATGTAATATGTTATCCTTATTTTCTATTGTAAAAGATCCAATTTTATGGCAACTACAGAGCATGTTCATAAAGATAGTTATATAACAACAATTATAATAAATATAACGTGAAAATACTTAATTAACAAAATAATATAAAAATAATTAAATATTTCAGGAACCTGAATTAGCAAGTTGATAACATGTTGTAAACTATTAATTCAACATGTTATAAATAAAAAAATATAAAGATTCAAATAATTTTTTACTATAACTCATACCATAATTGCTTTCAATTTCTTTTCTCAATTAATTCACCAAATTCAATTACTGAATTCAATAGCTCTATTCAATTGAAGGATCTATGATTCAATTCAGGGATGATCAATTTTGATAAAATACTGTACATATATATAGTACAAATTAGAAATTAATAACATCAATAGTTAATTAAATGTAAGAAATGCATAAGAGTAAAAGTAATATTCTTTTAATGAAATTGGTGCTAAATCCACCGTATTTATAACATTGCATTTATTTTTTAGAATATTTGGTTATAAACAAGTTTAATTATAAATTAATATAATTATATAGAACTTATATAAATATTTTCAAATTTACAAATTATATAAATTATTACGTATCCCAAATAAACCACAAATAAACCACTGCACTAAACACATTTTTATAGATTACATAAATTATATTATTTATAATATTTTTGATAAATATATACTAGGATCAACCTTTTTTTACATTAATTATAAGTTGTTAGATCTAGACACATATAACAATTGAGATTGCATATAACATATCCATTAATTATGAATGCATTAATTATGTATAATTACATAATCAGATACAAACTTAACTGTTGAATGTTTTACATCAATTATATAATACACAATTTTTACATCAATTGTTAGCTGTTGGATTTAGACACATCTAACAGTTGAGATTTTATCTGACATATGCATTAATTATATAGTCAAATGCAATATAAAGAGTTGAATGTACTTAAATCTAACAACTTATAATTGATGTAAAAAATTGTGTAAAAAAGGAGGGTCATTGATCCAAAAATTAGTGACTTTGGATGAACGGAATTATATGAAATTATTACTTCAACAAGTGGTTTTCTTCTGAACCTATCAAGGAGGTGTTAGAAAATTTATAGAATAAACAGTGAAAAATAACTTAGAAGAGTTTAAAAAATTTCCAAGTACACAATTTTAATATAACATAATAAGAAGGAAAAGAAAATACCTTTTGATACTTATCAATTACTTTTGCTACGGGTTTTTCTTAATCAATAGTATTCAAACCAATCCTTTTTCAGTAGCAGTAAAGAGAAGAATAGGTTGCTTTTGTAGTACAAGGATCTTAAGAGAAAGGAGATTTTCTCTTCATAATATACATAAAAAGAAAGCCTATAGGGTTTCCACACTTTCTGTTTCTCTTATATCACACCTATTTTAATTAATTAATTCTATTTTAATTAAAATAGAATTTAATTAATTAATTAATAATATTTAATGAATTAAATTTGTAAAAATAGAAGTGATATTCTAATTAATTTGAAATTAATATTTAAAAGAAATAATAAAGAGGATAAATATATCTTTTGAATTTTTTCATTTAATTTCTTAAGTTAAATTATTTGAATATTAATGAAAGATATTTTTCCTAAAATGTCTTACCAATTAATTAATTCTCAATTAACTTATTTAATCCAAATTAAAATACATATTCTAAAAAACTATTTTTTTGGACATATAAATATTAAGTGTAATAATTTTAACCATTGTATTATTTACTACACTAATTTAGGACGTGGTATTGGAGACTTATAGACCTATAATTTCAAGCTCTAACAAATTTAGATAATTAACTAAACTCTTCAATTAATTTCAATATTATCCCACTAAAAAATCTAGAATCGAACTATTAAAAGTATGGATATATTTTACTTAAAAATTTTTTAGCAGTCCATAGATATAATCAATACATATAGTTCAACCCTTCATAAATATTCCATAATTAGTGCTAGGTCAATTTTCTGTTTTAGCTTTCTAATTAAATCTTTATTCTTAAGTTCTATTAATTCTCCAATGAATAATTAATTTGTAAATCAGTTATAAATTTAGCACTCAAACTATGCTGTTCTAGAATTAACACTAAAGAAACTATCTTTCTGACTACCAATGGAAAGAAATGGATTTCATATTTGTAAGTCACGTTTCTAGCTATAAGTGTTAAGTTTGTTCTAGATCAAACCTTAACAAGCAACTCAAAAGATTCAATAACATGAGCATGAGTTTATGACTACTCAGGATTAAGATGAATTTGCATATGATCATCTATTAACATTATTTAAATTCTTAGTTAGTGAAAAAATTTATGTGATAATTCAAATTGTTTGGTCCAATTCTATATAATTATATTATATAAAATATTTCCATTATAATGTCACTATATCGATATTCCGAATAAAACTATCACATTCTTAATGTTAGTAGATCTTACTAATAATATTTAATTAAAGAACTCAATTTTAATGAATTTATTAGATACTATTTTAGTTTATGATCTATAATCTTAATCCTCTCGTATTTATAATACTTATATATACTAAGATTAGGGTTATATAAATAAATTAGAATTTTTTTATATTAAATAATATTAAACGTGTACATAATTAATTGTAAAAAAATAATAATTTTATTTACTCTAAAAAAACGTATAAATTACATATTTTTAGTGTACTATTGCTAACACGAGTATCATAGTGGCACCGGAATCTGTAAAAGACATTTTATCCATGTGCCTGACAATTTGCAAATGGAAGAATCTGAAATTTGATTGAGAATCATTTTACCTGAATGAGTGCTATTGAAAGAGTCCCAATGTTCTGTTCGTTCCTAAGATATTCCATAAACTAATTAAATAGTGGAATCCTGGAAGAAACACAAGACTGTGGTTTGTATGGGCAGGATTATCATACATACCCCTCTTTTCTGTTCATTGCAGTCTTCGTTACTTTTATTTATTATTATTTTCCAGGGCCAAAATATTTCTCGGAATTGGGGTCTAACAGTGCGGGTCTTAATGGCATATAATTGACATAATTAGGATTAGCTTGGAGAACGAGACAAAATTAAAATACCCAAATTGTCAAAATATTAAATACAAAATAATTAAAAAAATTATATTAATTATTATATAATAATAATATATTTAAATTATACAATTTATATACCTTTTTAAATTTATAATGATAAGATAATAATTACTATTTGTCATTTTTTCATATTGCGAGAAATATTTGCTATTTACTAATAAATTAAAATTTTTATGTTTATTTTTTAAATTATTAGAACAATCAAATTAATGAGCTAAACGTTAAAGACTCACACATCATTAACCGTTAAATTAATATAAAAAATTAATAAGACTTAATCGAAGTAACTAACAGATCATTTTATATAAAGGTAACCACCTATACATTTGTTATCATAAATAATCAACCCTAATTCCTCCCACAAAGCAACAAAGAAGAAATTGTTACTTTTATATTTTTAAGAAAATAAAAAGTTCAATCACATGATCATATCACACAAGAAAACTTATAACATTTTTATTGCTTTGTTTAAGGAAATTGCCTTGGATTCCCCCTTAGGTTTGGTTGAAATAATCATTATCTCAATGAATTTTTAGAAGTATCCCGTTATGTTAACTAAGAACTTAAGAACTTTTCAAAATGTATATTTTTTAACTCTAAACTTTTACAATTAAATTAGTAGTTATACTAAATGCAAAATATATATAATGTTCTACATATCAAAAAATGACCGCACTAGAATAAAAGTATAAGCATATTCTGCAGTTTGGAATTCTTAATTTGTAAATTTTGCTGGGGTAGATGCTTCGAAGAAAGACTTTTGGAATTGTTGAAAACTGTTTTAATTATTTTTTCTAATTAATTAATTAAGGAATAATACTTAAAAATATTTAATTAGTTATCAACTCCATGAAAACCATGACTATCTAATTATTTTATTTATTTTTCAATCTATATTGAAAGATTGAAAGACTCTTGCCAAAGTGACAAGGGATTGGAAAGATTGCAACATGTTAATTGATGTATTGTTTGGAATTGTAAATTTCTCCATGCCATGTGAAAGAATGAAAGATTGCTTTTTTTTTTTGGGAAAAATATGATAGAAATATAAGTTTAATTTGAAGTTGAACTATTCTATCTAAAACTTTTTTGTAAAAATATATTATGTATTTAAAGATGAAGCTTAAAAATTTGATCCTTGGTTTTAAATTTTGAAGGACTATGAGTATGCTTGATAGTGTAGACAAAAATGATTTTGAATAGTTAAAATCTATTTTAAGTGTTTGGTAAATATTTTTTAAAACTGATTCTAACAAAATTTCTTTTTCATACAATAATTTTGAAAGATAGTAAAATAATTACTTTTTAAAATATAATTTTAAAAATTAGTTTTATGTTTATATCGTAGTTTCAAATAATTTTAATTTTATATTTGAAAACACAATTCTCTACATGGAAATAATTTTTACTTACGCATTCTTTTCATTTGCATTATTAGCATTTTACCAATAGTATTTATTTACCAAATTAATTATATAAATTTTAAATTTTAAATTAAAAAATCCCACTCGATAACACAATAAGATAACAAGAAAGAAGGTAAAATACAAATTTTGTCCTTAAAACTTAATAATTGCTTTTTCATATGCATGTCATTGAATTTGTTATTAACTTTTTTTTATAATTGTTATCTTATAAGTATTGTAGTTATTTTATATAAACACATATGATATTTCACGATGATTTTGTTGTCTTTTCTTACTACAAAGCATTCAAATTGTACCATTGACAACATCTACAGCTTCACAATTAGGTCTTTTTCATTATTCTTATTATTTTAGCATCTAAAACCCTGGTGGATTGTCAATGATAATTGAGTTGGTGGATTTCATTAAAATTGCATCTATTTGATTCTTCGAATATTGTTAATAGTTTAAGTAACCAAACATTTCCAAGTATATTTTGAGCTCATAGATACTTTGACATCCTTTTCTTACTCAAATGGATGTGATTCTTTTCTTTCTTTTTTCTGTGCAAAAACTAAATAATCAGAAAGAAAAGAAGGGAGGACAATAACAGGGAATGCACGAACGTGCTCAAGTCATGCCATGTGGGGTTTTTTCACTGACTATATGTGGGTAGATACCCCTCCTTTGAAGGTAGATATTGCATAAAATATTCATAGATATCTGGACTATCCCACATCTATCATATCTAGACTCCTAGTAAATATCTATTAGATTAATATTGTTATGAAATTAAGGCGACTGTTAGATTATCACAATATTTGCATGGTATTTTACCGAATGATTCTATAGACGGAACTTAGATATAAATTCTAATAATATAATTTTTTGAGGGAAACACACATAATGTATATGCAATAATTCTATCATAAAAGTAAAACATATTTTCAATAACTTTGTATATTCTCATACAGGATTAATTGATAACAAAATATTTCTGGTAATTACTTTGTGAATCGCAGTATCTTCATACAATAAATTAGGAAACTCAATTACACAAGTGATCAAAAGAAAACCAATATAACTGACTCTTGATTTCCTCCTCATCGATTGCATATGCAATCAACTCATTTATTAGTTTAAATAGATGGAATCGCCAATTTTGTAACTTGAGAGTACTCTTCCAGCTCACATACCATATAGAGCCCTAATTCCTTGAATATCATCTCCATGCAAACCCTTTGTCGCTCCAGGAGCAATTCCAGAATACATGATTGCACCCTCAACTGAGCTATGCCCGAGGCCAAGAAGATGCCCGATTTCATGCAATGCAACTGTCTCCAAATCATAAGCACCTGGAGTTGCGCCTACAGCCCATGGCTCGTCTGCGTCGTAATGGAATCTCCCATCTGTTGGTGCAAACGCATGAGCTAGAACTCCCCCACGGCCATCGAAAGGAGACCCATCTCTATGATCACCACTATGGAAGCTAACCTTGATATCAGCATTTCCAAAGTCTTGTATTTGGGAGAATTTGAAGTGAGTGTTTGCAGCCCATGTTTGAAAAGCTCGCGCAACCGGAGTCTTGGCGTCATCCCGAGTTCCTGGAAGAAATCCGTAACTGAGTTGGTATTTGGACGCTGGCCATTTTGGGCTTCCTGGAAAAAACTCATAGTGAGCGACTGTATGAAAATGGTTTACTCCGTGATTTTGTTGCTTTTTCTTGCCGGAACGCATTCGAGTTGTGCCATTGACGATGTCTGCAACTCCACATCTCGGCCTTGTCATCATTCCTACAGTTTTAGCATCCAAAACTCCGGTGGATTTTAGATGATAATTGAGCTGGTAAGTTTTGATGGCAGATTCTAAAAGCTCATCAAAATCATCGTCATCGGCATGTGTTTGATTCTTGGAATTGTTATAGTTCAAGTAACCAAACATTTCCAGGTATTTTTTGAGCTCATTGATGCCCTTAACCTTATCGCCTTTATGACATCCTTTCAAATGCTCCATGAAGCCAAATGGGGTTGATTGGTTTTTGGCATTGGAGTGTGCTAAAACTGAGCAATGGGAGAGAAGAGAAAGGAGGACAATAATCAGAAAGAGAAATGAGAAGCCAGGAAGAGCTTTAGAAGCCATTGTCAACTAATATTGAAGAACTAAAGCAATCTCTTAACTATGTTAATTCGTTGCGTAGAAGCCAAAATCTTACATCTCTATTTATAGATTTCTTATGATGAGAAAAGAATATTGGAATCTGGAAATGAATAGAATATAATGACTCGGTTTATATGTCTAATCTGTCGTTCGATACACGGTCCCGAGACCGAAGAACTAATGGTAGAAAACAAAGACTTAAAGAAACCATTTAAGACCGCCATTTTTTACTTAATAAAATAAAAGGACTAATAATGAATTTTTATTATTAAAAATTGAAGGAAGACTGCCATTAGCAGGAGACTGACCGTTGAAAGGAAGATCGTTGACCTTAAATTCTATACTTATAGATGCGGAGACTTTGATTCTACCCACAAATTAATCAAAAGGAATTTATAATATATAGTTTATTCTACGTTGTAGACAAACACCTATACATTTATTATTATAAATAATTGTCCCTATTCGTGCATGATTTGTGGAATATTATCTCCTGTGGTAAAACACATTAATTGAATTTATTTTTCCTAATCAGTTAAATTTTTATATTAAATTTTATTTATATACAAATTAGCTTACTTGGGAGATCGGATATATTTCATCCGTATTTGTGAACATATTATATAATAACATATCAAAATCAAAGGAAGACCCCCTACTAGCCGGCAATGAAATTTTCATACCGAATTCCACAAAGAGACGAGAAATATTAAATTCTACTTGCCCACAAAATTAAGAAAAAGATGACTTAATCAAAAGCTCATTTTTAAATTTTTAAATATTATTTGATTATTATTATTCTTTTGAATATTACATTTGCAATTCATGAAAGTTATTCCTCTGTGAGTATAGTCAATAAGACGATAAGAGAAGAGGTAAAATATGAAGAAAATTATAAAAGAAGTTTAAATATTTTGTAAATCTTAATGCATTCAATGAATAAGTTTCTATATTGCAAAAAATGAAAATAAGTAAGAAAGTAAATTTCCTTACGATTTTCTCTTCATTGATTACAAATAAAATCAATTTTTCACTTTTAAGTTAAATTTTTATTTATACGCAAATTAGCTTACTTGGGAGATATTTCATCTCTATTTTCTCCTATTAATTTGAATAGTATATTATACAATTTTATTGTACATATATCAAAATCAAAGAAAGACCCCTTATTAGCTTGGGAATTTGATTTTCATATCAAATTTCACATTAAGAGACAAGAAAACTTAAATTCTACGTATCAACAAAATTAATTAAAAAAATAAAGTAATTAAAAAGTCACAAGTGAAGGTGTGTGTGTTCGAGCCTATTGACTATAGGGCTCCTCCCACGATTTGTAGAACTCTCTTCCCACTAGACGTAGGGTTTATCTCTATCTTATATGCTTAAAACTCTATGGTGAGCTATAACCGCATACATCTAAACTCTCGGTAGAACACTAGTTGTAATGCTAATAAATGTACTAAAAAATTATAGTTTTTATAATTTTTTGAATATTATATTTACAATTTATAACTATTAACAATATATATGCAAAAATATACTGGAAGTTTAGATCATACAATTATGATTCACCCCTAAATTTACTCATAAGACTCTTACCAAAGTATATGGTAAAGTCACCAACTTGTGTTTCATGACGAGATTTTTCTTTTTTTCGTCTGTTTTTACATATGTAACAAATATAAAATGACTTCAAATCTCCATTTTACTATTCAAAAGTAAATCACTGTTACTTAGGTGTAGATTTTGGAATCTATAATTATGTCAGACTAAAATTAATTGTTGATTTCATTGATGTTTTTTTCGAAACAGTAAAAATATAATTTGCAATTCATGAAAGTTTTCTCTGCAAGTACAATAAAGTGAAAAGAAGAAAGGTAAAATATAACAAAATTTATAAAAAAAGATTAAAGATTTTGTAAATGTTAATACATTAATTAAATAATATAAAAACTCTATTTTGTGAAAGGCAAAGGAAATAAGAAAGTCAATTTTGTTACGATATATTTTCTCTTTATCAATTACAAATGCAATCAATTTTCACTTTAAATATATCTGAAAATCTCTAATTAATTAACATAAAAAGTGGTCCAGCTCAAACACCATATAGAGCTTTAATACCTTTAATATCATCCTCATGCAAACCCTTTCTTACTCCAGAGCCAAGCGTAGCATACATAATTGAATCCTTAACTGAGCTATGCCCAAGACCAAGAACATGACCAATTTCATGTAGTGCAACTGACTCCAAATCAAAAACACCTTTAGTTGTGCCCACACCCCATGGCTCATCTGCATCAAAATGTAATATTCCTTCTGTTGGTGGATTTGCGTGAGCTAGGATTCCACCACGACCATCAAAAGGATCCTCATCTTCATGTTCACCACTTCGAAAACCAATCTTAATATCGGCACTTTCGTAATTAGGTATTTCAGAGAATTTGAACGGAGTATTCATAGCCCATGTTTGGAAAGCTTGAGCAATAGGATTCTTGGCATCAACTCGAGTTCCTGGAGCAAACCCGTAAGTGAGATTGAATTTAGAAGCTGGCCATTTAGGATTACCTTCAATAAATTCATAGTGATCGACTGTATGGAATAGGCTAGATCCATGATGATTTTGTTGTCTTTTCTTGCCATACAGCATCCGAGTTGTACCATTGATAATATCTGCAACTCCACAACGAGGTTTTTCCATCATTCTTACTGTATTAGCATCTAAAACTCCGGTGGATTGTAGATGATAATTGAGCTGGTAAATTTTAATGGCAGATTCTAATAACTCATCAAAATCATCATCATTTACATGTGTTTGATTCTTGGAATAATTATTATTGTCTATGTAACCAAACATTTCCAAGTATATTTTGAGGTCATGGATGCCTTTAACCTTATCACCTTTATGACATCCTTTCAAATACTCGATAAACTCAAACGGGTTTGATCTTCTTTTGTCATTTAAGTGTGCTAAAACTAAATAATGAGAAAGAAGAGAAAGGAGGAGAATAACAAGGAAGGTAAATGAGAAGACAGAAAAGGATTTTGATGTTAGCATTATCAAAGAATATGGAAGAACTAAAGTACCTCTCAGTTAACTTTGATCGCATCAAAGATGATCAATCACCTATGTATAATAAATGAAGAACTAAAATGGACATTCAAGAAAGCTAGAAATAGTTTTAAAGGAGAGAAAATGAAGGATACAACTCAATATCAGAAGAAACAAGTTTAGTTTGTTGTTAACTAAAAACAAATTATAAGCCCCATTCATAAGAACCCTTGATTAAATAAAACAGTCTCTCCTTATTAGTTATTTATATATATAGGGACCTTATAATATATTATCCAAGAATTTGCTTATAATATATTATCCAAGCTTCTAACCAACTTGAAACAGATATATATTATGCACAACTTTGGAACTACTACAAGCTGTCTACATTAATCAAATTGTTGAATATGTTTCAGCCTGGTGAATTAAATTGAATCACACCAACAATTTATATTGAAAACGAATAGAGTTCAACAGTTTCAATAAAATAAATTAATATTAGGTTAAAATAAAAGGAAAATAAAATGCAAAGGAATAAATTAATAAAATCGAAGTATATAATATATAGTTTTATGATGCATAATCCGTTTCCAAATCCCAAACATAAAGATGAGAAAACAATATCATAACAGAGTATGGTGCACATTAATGTTAATTTAAGTTTTACAAAAAGTTTAATTATTTTGTGAAGCACCAAACAATATCATACCACAATATGGAAACACTATTATACCAAAACTAGCTAGAAAAATAACTGCCTTCTGATTTTCTCTTTATTTATTAGAAATACAAGCAAAGACAATGCCAGTTTGAGATTACTGTGAAATATACTTGAAGAGAATCAATTTAGTGTTTAGTAAATTTTATTTTCAAAAGTGTTGTGAATTTAAAAAATAATTTTGTGTGTTTATTAAATTTTATCAAAATGTATATAATGATAATTAATTTTAGGGAAGTAGTATTTCTGTGTGAATATACATATACATATACATACATGAATATACTACCTTAAATAATCTATAACAAAAGATATAAAATTTTTAATCACATTTTTAAAATATAAAAGGGTAATAAAGTAATAAAAAATATTTTGATTTTAAGAATTTTATTTCTTAATTAAAGTTGAATTTTAATAATTTTTTAGAATTAATTTTGAATTTTTATAATTTTAAATACGTATATTTGTTGTTACTTTTATCAAATAAAACTATTTTTTAAAATCAAAATTTGAAAAGCAATTTTTATTTCTTTTTGAAATCTATTATAATATGGGGTAATGTTTTCAAATACGATTCAAATTTTTTTTTATCAAATACCTAAAATTATTTTTCACTTCTTAAAATTACTTTTACCTTTTGTCATATTTTTCATATTTCTTCGTAAATTGCACATATAAAGGTGAGAAGACTTAAATCTTACATACGTACAAAATATAAGGAATAAGACTGCACTAAGATGCCACCTTGCAAAAAAGGTTGAACCGAACAATTTGTTTTGGTTATCATATCAATTCGGTTTATTTTGATTTTGAATAGATCGATTCGATTCAAGTTTAATTTTTACTAAATATGAAACAGAAATTGATTAGGACGCAGCATGTAATTTTATATGAGCCTCTAAATTTTATATAAATTATAAATAAATAAAATTTCTTAAAAATATTATATATATGCATAGAAAAGTAGGAAAAATTATTATATACTTTTATGAAATTTTTTTGAAATTAAGAACCCAAGTCCTAATGCCATAACCCAAGTTGGAATGGAACTATGAAATTTAATTTGCTCATAAGGTTATATAGCTTGGTTCTATTTTTGTTTAATTTCTTAAATCCAAATTCTATTTTAGTTCAATTCCATTTTTTTGAAAAATCGATTTGATCTCAAAGTTGCCCAGCCCTATACTAAGGGTTTAAAGTCAAATATTTCTAATTTCTACATATAATTTTTCTCATATCTTAAATATAAGATGTTTATTGTATATATAATAAAAATAAGGGAAGGCATTTGTCATCCCTCTCTTCCCTCAAGAAATAAATTAACAAGTTTAAATATTTTTTATTTCAGTTTTTGAGAGGGCGAAAGCACTAATTACATGTCAGTAAGGTTTGACCTATTAAACTGATTAGTTTTAATAGTTTTAAAAATATTATGAAAGTTTTAATTTATTAAAAAATAACGATTATGCCTTTATTTAACGGTAATTAGTTAAGAAAATTATTTTTAAATTCTTGATTAATAATAATGCATTACTTTATAAGCTATTTGTAATTAAATATATTTATTTTACAATATATTAACAATTCAACAATAATTGGCAACCTCCTCCTCGTATTGGTTAGATCAAAGTTAATATAGATGGATTGGCTAAAGGTAATCCGGAACCAATGGCGTATGGTGGTGTTTTCAGAAAAAGTGATGGGGATTTCTTTGATGGTTTTGGCTTGGCCCTTGGCCATTAGTCGGCATTCTTTTCAGAGATTATGGCTGCTATCCTTGCTGTTGGACTTGCTTTTGCCAGAGGGTGGTGCAATCTTTGGCCGAAAAGTGACTCTCTTTTGATAATCCATCTCTTTTTGAAGGATTCTCCTTGTCCTTCATGGAAGCCTCTTAATAGTTGGCGTAATTGTAAGCTCTTGATTTCTACGATGAATGTTTGTTGCTCTCCCTCTTTTTAGGAAACAAATGCAATGGCTTTTGCGTTGGCCAAACTTGGCTTTGAGTTGTGATGTTTTACATTGGTGGTCTAACTACCCCTTTTCTATTGGTAGTCTTTTATCTCATGACGCAAATGGTTTTCCTTGTTACCATTTCTTGTAGACCTTATTTTTTATCTTCATCCTATTCTATGGTTTTGTTGAAGGGTCGGGCTCAGATGTCCTCCCTTGATTCTTTTATTTCTCTTCCTTTCTTAATAAAGTGGCCTTGCTAGTCAAGGTTTGTTAAAAAGAATAAATCAACATTAATTATGTATTCGAAAATAAATAAAAAAAAGCAAAAAAATTATTTATAATAAATATATTAGAATACAACTTATGATTATATTATGATTTAAATTAAATTTTTATTTATATATAGCTAAACTATATATAATATCATAAAATAAAAAAATGTATATATTTGTAATATACTACAAAATATTTTTTATTTTGTCTAGTTTTAAAGATTTAATTTATTTTTACTAAATAACTATTATTAATAGAATTATAATTGTCACTTTAAAGTAAATCAAGACTTTAATGATTTTTTTTAAATTATTGGAATTAATCGGTCTAGTAGACCAAACCTTAGAGACTTATAAATCTTTTTTTTCTATTTCAGAGAATATATTTATCTTAATTATGAGAATAAAAATAAACATTTTTCAAGTGTGATTTATCAACTAGATATGATGTATTAAAAATAGTCAAAACATGATTTTAGTTAATACTTGAGCAATAATTTCAATTTTTTATTTTAAAATGAAAATAAAAATTGTAATGTATCAACTATATATGACATGGACTAGGCCTTGTAATTGCACAAATGAATAGCAGATTTATTGAAAGATATTTCGGGCCTATAAAATTTTCCTTATTGAAAATAGAATACACATTAGATTTTCTTGAGTTTGACCTTCTTTTTTTCATTTTGATCTGCATTGATATGAAAGGGGCTAAATGTTTAAAATTCAAGTTATTTTAAAATTAAATATTCTATAACCTAAATTAACCTTGTAAGTATACAAATTAATTATAGTATAATAAGATCGATTCTACAAAGAATAGGTTAAATAAATGTTTATTCAAGAACAAATCCTAACTATAACTAGTCCATATGAATTCTTAATTAAGTAAAACAACTCTCCTTATAAGTCATTTATATAAGTTCTTCTTCTTCTTCTTATTATTATTATTATATGTGTGTGTATATGTCTGTTGGACCAAATAGGAAGGAAACTAAGCCCAAAACAAGGATGCTGTCAAAGTTGCACTATTTAACTTGTTAATGATAAAATAAGCCCAAATTTTTAAATTCCCTAAATTAGAATTTTACATGTAGGGAAGTCAACATAAGTATATAAGAAATAGAAAAGGAAGAAAAAAGATGATTTTTTCTCGAAACCTAAAACATTTACCTGTTGACATTAGGTGACAAAATTTAGTATCAATAATTAGCGTTGTCTATAGGAAAAAGTTTTAAATAAAAAGTCTTGAAGATGAAAAGAAATTATGACAAAATAAAAAGATGGGAATCCAGATCCTCCTAATCTTAAGCAGATGATGGAAGCAAAAAGAAAGCAAAATCAGAAGCTTTGAGAGAAGGCCGAAGAACAAGATTAACTAATGTAAAAATTGCCGAAAGTAATTGATGAGTGAAGGGCGATTATTGAAAAACAACATCAACACCTACCGACTTCGATAGGTTAGGATGTTGTCGCCTTCGTCACGGGGAGACAATGACTGGCTGACTTTTGTTGAAAATCAAAAAGCCATCGATAGATACTTACCAGAAAGCATATCTAAAGGCAAAAGCGGTAATCTTGTTGGAACGGAAAGTCACAAAGAAGTGACAATAGCAAGGGTGCACCAACACTCATAAGTCGATATCTCAACTCCTCAGCCAAGAAAAAGAAGTTGGAGAAGAACAATTCAGGAAGAGACTAACTGACGAAGTCAAGAGTTTAGGACAAGGCCTTTTGGGGTCAAAGGATTGGCATTTCTTCGGACCACACCAGAGAACCAACTATTATGTCTAGAAGTATGGATCCAGCTAAGAGACCCTTCTACTTTTATTTTATTTCACTTTTTATTATATATTTTATTTCTTGTTTTTAATTTACCTCGAATATTTAGTTATTATACTAATTATTTAAGTCATTTCAAAATAAAAATATATGCATATTCTTCTACAAAAATATATGTATCTCTACAGTACAACATCCTTTGCTTAAAGAGTTATTCAACACATCTCCATTATGTCAAAATACAAGTACAAAAAGACAAGAATATACCTTTGTGGTACCAAAATCCCTTGCTAAAAAATGTTGTACAATGAATCTTTTCGATGCCAAAATACAAGTTTGGATGGAAAAAAATATACCTTTGTAATACCAACATCACTTGCTCAAAAGAGCCATACAGTGCATCTCCACAATACCAAAATATAGTCCATATGGACAAAAATGTTTCTCTATAGTACCAACATCTTTTGCTCAAAAGAGCCAAATAATGCATTTTCACGATGTCAAAATACAAGACCATATCGATAGAAATATACATCTGGAGTATTGACATGCTATGCTTAGAACAACCATACAATGCGTCTCCACGATGCCAAAATACAAGTCTAGATAGATAAAAATTGGTACAACTGTGTTATTTCAACTTCTCATGCTCGGATGAACCAGATCATACATCTCCGCCATGACAAAAAGTACAAGTATGTTTAGATAAGCCAAATCATATGCCTCCACAGTGACAAAATACAAAGTCCAAATGAAATGGTACACCTATGGTACCGACCTTTAATGCTTAGATGTGTCAAATCATACAACTGTGTAGTGTCAAGATAAAAGTTCAGATAGACCAAAAGGTTGTGCCGATGTAGCATCAACCTCCTCAGTTCAAGTGAGCCAAATCATACACCTCCACAATGTCAAAATACAAAGTCTATATAGATAAAAAATTACATCTCCATAGTACCGACCTCCCATACTTAGATAAGTCAAATCATATACTTTTACAATGCCAAAATATGAAGTCTAGATAGATAAAAAACTACGCCCTCATGATACTAACCTCAAATAAGCCAAATTAAATACCTTTGTGGTACCAAAATATAAATTCGAATAGATAAAAAATTGTACCTCTGTAGTATCAAATTTTTACACTAAGAGTCAAAATACACACCCTGTAATAAATAAAGAAATAAATAATAAGTAATAAATAAACGAATAAAAATATGTATATCCGTAATGCTAAGAGGCAATGTTCTGGGGAGTAAATAATCTTTTTTGGAATAACGATGCAATAAGACCTGCTATCCAAAATGGCATAACTGATTACCACCAAATTAACATCTAAAATACGGAAGATCATCGGTGTCTTGCCCTATTTCATATAGCTAGAGACATACCTAGCAAACCCTGGAATTTTAATATATATATATATATATATATATATATATATCCATGGAGCCAATTATGAAATATTATGTGCATGTATTATTACTTTCATGAATAATTTCATGAATAATATTTTTTCTCAACTTAAATTGAAAAGGCTATATCTTTATTTATGAAGGAAAAGATAAAAATATATACAACAAATAAGAGAATGATAAAAAATATCTTTAATGTGTGTGTGTGTATATATATATATATATATATATATATATATATGGGGCGGGTTCAATGGCCCAATTTATTTATACAAAATCTTACATCAAAATATAGGCCGTTGGATCTAGGAACATCCAATGGTTGAGATTGCATCTGATAGTGTATTAATTATGCATTAAATACATGGTCAGATACAATCTCAGCCATTGAATATACCTATATATATATATATATATATATTACCGAATGATTCTCTATAGATGCAATTTAGATAGAACTTCTAATAATATAATGTTTTGAAGAAATCACACATAACGTAAATGCAAGAATTCTACCTTGAAAAGAAAACATATTTTCAATAACTTTATATCTTCTCATAACATAATTAATTAATAACCAAAAATCTCCGATAATTATTTTGTGAATCACAATACATTTGTACAACAAAATAGGAAACTCTGTCACACGATAGCTCAAAAGAAAACTAATAACAGACTTCTAATTCCTCTTCAATGATCGAATATGCAATCAATTCATTTATTATTTTTAAGTAGATGAAATTGCCAATTATTTAGCTTAGAATGCTCTTCCAGCTCACATACAATATAGAGCCCTAATTCCTTGAATATCATCTCTATACAAACCCTTTGTCACTTCAGAAGTAATTCAAGGATACATAATTACACCTTGAACTGAGCAATGCCTGAGGCAAAGAAGATGCCCAATTTTATGTGATGCAGCTGTCTCCAAATCATATGCACCTAGAGTTGCACCTATAGGCATGGCACGTCTGCGTTGTAATGGAATCTCTCATCTGTTGGTGCAAACGCATGAGCTAAAACTCCCCCACAACCATCGAAAGAGCCTTGTCTTTACCATCACCCCTATGAAAGTTAATCTTGATATCAACATTTCAGTAGTCTTGTGTTTGAGAGAATTTGAATTGTGTTTTTGTAGCCCATTTTAAGAAAGCTCGTGCAATTGGAGGTGTGGCATCATTTCAAGTTCTTGAAAGAAATCTATAAGTGAGTCGGTATTTGGAAGCTCGCCATTTTGGGCATCGTGGAAAAACGCATAGTGAGCAACTGTTTGAAAATAGTTAGCTCCATGATTTTGTTGCTTTTGTTACTGGAACACATTCGAGTGTGCCATTGACAATGTTTGCAACTCCACATCTTGGCCTTGTCATCATTTCTATAGTATTAGCATCCAAAACACTAGTAGATTTTAAATGATAATTTTGTTGGGGAAGAGTTTATACCGAGACCATCCTAGAAATAATGAAGAGGTCATGATGCTAAGATTGTTATTTTAGGTGCACATGACACCACGTGGAAGCTGTGACCCGAAAACGTGTGTGGAATATCCCCAAGTGGCACCTGTGTAGTGCCATAATGACACCCAAGCTCCCTCACTTTTACTGCCTATATAAACCCAAAGATCCCTTGGAAAAAAGGGGGCACAATTCTAGAAAAAACAACATTTTACTCTCCAAAGATTTCGTTGAGTACTCCATTGCTAACTTGATCGTTTGAGAGTTTTTACCGGCGAACATTGCCAGTGCCCCCTGACTTGCTTTTACTTTTTGATAGGTGCTAGAGTTGCATATTTTAACAATAAAATGAGAGATATTTGACACCAAGGTGGAACGGACGTATATACATAGGATGTGACGCACCCCATGAGCAAGAAATCTTGATTGTTGACTAGATCGATCTTAAGCTATAGACACATGTCGGCAGGAATAATCACGGCATCGACTTTTGGCACCATCTGTGGGGATCGTAACAAAAAGTAGACCTTTGAATAAGATGACGGCACCGAAAAAATTCCAACTGTATACTGCAAGTTAAAGGGTGTTGCGAGAGGATTAGGGGAGGAAGTTAACCGCAAATTAAATGAGGTCTCTCGCCCCGTCACCCGTCATTCAAGAAGGGAGCACTTAGAAAACCAAGGGTTGAAACAACAAAATGATAAATTATTGCTCTAGTTAATGGAAATACATAACAAATTACAGTGGGAGGAGAGAGGAAGTCAATGCCAAAGTGCGGGAAGGGAAGAAAATCATCAAACGCATCGAGAGAATTGTGAAGCAACCAAAATTAAAGGACACCCACCCACAATACCTAAATCATCGCGCCAACGAAGCCCTACCAAATACTGCAGATGCAATGTGACAAAGATTAGAATAGGGAACCCAGATCCAAGGTAGCCAATCACTGATGACCCCACTACTCACCCATAAGTCGCAGTAAGAGAGCTACGACAGGAAGATAGGGCGTGCCTACGGCACTAAGAGAGGAAGCTGCAAAACGTATGAACGCTAGCTCTAGAGTACGCGCATTGCAAGATCAAGCATTTGATTAGAGGTGAGAAGGAGGCCTAGAAATGTTGCCACCTATGACTTGATAATGTTTGATGAATAACGAGGAACGTGTTCTTCACCGAGTATTAGATTGCATTCAACAACTGGAAGAATTAATCGTTAGTATGCAAGAAGCAACGCTACAATCACAACATTCGAAGGACAACCTGCTGGAGTTCGATTCCCTGTTTACGATTGAGCAACAAGTAATACCACCGTGAAACTTCGTAATGCCATATAAGAAATATACAGACCCAGTAGCCCATATAAAGTTATACTGAGAATTAATAGGAGTAGAAGGAGCATGCGATGAGATTCTATACAAATTTTTCCCGTTGAACTTTATTGGGTCGGCAAGGAGGTGGTATGAAAAGATGAAACCCAAGAGCATCTGTTCTTTCTCACAATTTTACGTTGAGTTCTTGAGTCAGTTCAGAAGACCAGAGAGCAAGACAGAGACTCAAATACATTGTTCGGTGTCAAGCAAGGAGAAAAATAATCTAATGAAGCTTTCATTGACTAATTCCATCGTGTCGTGATACAGTTAAGGGTATATGATGACCCTACCACTTTAAAGGCCTTGGTTAGGAATACACGAACTCAGAGATTGTGGCGTTCATTCCGAGTTTTCCCTCCAAAAACCTATGCTAAGGCACACGAGCATGCATTAAACTTTATAAAAACGGATGCTCAAAAGGCCGAAATATTGTTGGTAGAGCATGCGAACATTAAGGAAAGGGAGAATTTCTCAAAACAAAATGATGAAGGCATAAGACACAAGGATCGTCCCGCAAGAGTTCAAATGCCGACGCTCCTACCCCGGATCTTGACCAATCTAGGGGAAACTTGGTCGCATAAGCCATAACCCACCGTAGTAAAGCATCAGGAGACACAATCATTCCTGCAAATACCGAGATCGAGACCAAGTCCAGAAGACCATAAGCATATGCCTTGGCAAAACCCAGTAAGGTTGTTGTCAAAATACGAAACATATACTGCACTAAACACTACTAGGGAGCAAATCTTCGTTGAAATACAGAATGCTGGTTTGTTGTCAAAACTACGACCCTTAGGTAGCAACATGTCCAGGAAAAGTAAGGTCAAATTTTGTGATTTCCACCAAAATTTGGGGCATAATACGGCAGAGTGCTTTGTGCTCTGGGAGCAAATCGATGATTTGGTGTGTAACGGTTGCTTAGATATATATATCGACACCGAAGAATGTTATAATAAGAAAGGACCCCAAAGCGCCTTAAACACATAAGAACGTAGACCATAGGTCAATGTCATTATAGGAGGCCTGACCTTGGCTGAAAGTTCAAATTGCTCAAGAAAAGCCTACGTTTGAAACGAAATCGTGGGAAAAGAGTGTTTGACGGTGGCTACCGGATTCTGAGAGTTTAAAAGGACGCAAATATGCACCATGCTGGTAATATTCACTAATGAAGACATTCATGGTGCGATTCAACCCCATGATGATGCATTGGTGGTAACGTTAAAAGTAACGGGGAAGAATGTAACTAAATTACTCGTGGACACGGAGAGCTCTGTAGATATCATTTTCAAGCATGCTTTGGAGCAATTTGACGTGTGAGGGAGCACCATGGAGCAATTTGATGTGTGTGGCCTTTGGGTATCATTTCGCTCCCATTATCCGTGGCAAAAGGAAGTGCCGTGGTAGCCACAATGATAAAATTCTTGGTTGTTGATCAACCGATTCTGTATAATGCTATCCTCGATAGACCATTCATGATAATCATAAAGGCCTGTATATCTCTATACCACATGAAGATGAAAATCCCAGCCAAAGACATTTTAATCACTATGAGAGGCAACCAACAAATGGCTCAAAGCTGTTATGTGGTGGCCTTCAAGGAAAACTTGCAAGTGAAAGCCATGGATAATACGTCAAGGAGAAAAGGAACATTGGAGGATCTACGAGTAGCCGAAACAGACCAATGAGTTGAGACTGCCGTGGAAACCATTCTTGTTCCCATTCAAGACAGGGATGACCCTAAAATGGTGAGGATATGAGCCAAAGGGAGCCCCTCTATAATAAGTTACGAGAATTTTTTAAGGAATATGCCAACGTATTCGCATGGACCCTTGTTGACATGCCAGGAATTGACCCAAAAATAGCCTTCCATCAATTGAACGTACAACCACATTTCAAACCTGTAAACCAACGACGACATCTATTCAACCAAGAACGATAAGGAGTGATAAAGGAGGAAGTGAAAAAATTGTTAAAAGCCAGATTTATTAGAGAAGTCGACTACCCAAAGTGGTTGTTAGATGTGGTACTGGTGAAGAAAACAAATGGAAAATAGAGAATGTGCGTAGCCTTCATCGACTTAAACAAAGCATGCCCCAAAGATAGCTTCCCTTTACCCCGGATTGACCAACTTGTAGACGCAACGGTAGGGCATGAACTCCTTAGTTTCATGGATGCATTCTCGGGATACAACTAAATCAGCATGTATCTGCCTGATCAAGAGAAAACCGCATTCATTACTGACAGAGGTCTGTATTGTTATAAAGTTATGACATTCACGTTGAAAAATATTGGCACCTCATACCAACAATAAGTGAACAAGCTTTTTCGCGATCAGATTGAGCGAACTATTGAGGTATATGTGGATGATATGTTGACCAAGTCAGAAAAAGTGATGGACCACGTAGTTTACCTCGAAGAAACTTTTGACATACTACGACGCGAGAACATAAAGTTAAACCCGAAGAAATATGTTTTCGGCGTATCTGTAGGAAAATTCTTGGGATTTATTGTTAATCGTCGCAGCATCGAAGAAAATCCGAAAAAAATCTAAGCAATTCTGGACATGAATCCACCTCAGAATGTCATAGAAATCCAGTAGTCGACAATAAGAGTGGCAGCATTGAATCGTTTCTTCTCAAAAGCAACAGATAAATGCCACCATTTTTTAAAGGCTTTAAAACAGGGTAAGTCTATGTGATGGACGAAGGATTGCGATAAGACTTTTGAGCAGTTAAAGGAGTACTTGGTCACATCGCCTATTTTGTCCAAACCGTAAAAGCGAGAAAAATTATTTTTGTACCTCGCAGTCTCCCGGGTAGAAGTAAGGTCAGTATTACTATGCAAAGATAACGGAATCCAAAGACCCGTTTACTACACTAGCTGAGTCCTTGTTGATGTAGAGACACGCTACTCTAAGACAGAGAAACTAGCCTTATCATTGGTTATCGCATCCTAACGACTACGACCCTACTTCTAAGCTTATACCATGGTAGTTATCATAAATTAGCTGCTACGAAAAATCTTACAGAAAGTAGAAATGTTGGGACAACTAACCTGGTTGACCTTAGAATTAAGCAAATTCAATATCGAATTTCGATCTCAAATGACAATTAAAGGTCAGGTCGTCGCTGATTTCCTTGCTAAATTCACCAATGACTTGGGGGTACAGATTTAGAGGAAATAGATTATGAAAATCTTAGGCCTACAGAGGCAGACATAGACAGTATGTTAATATGGATACTGCATATGGATGGTTCATGTAACACTCAAAGGAGTAGTGTCAAGATCATATTAACAAGCTCGAAAGGAGAAAAAACTCTTAATATTTTGAGATTTAATTTCAAGTCTTCAAATAACGAGGCAGAGTATGAGGCAGTTATCGTTGGAATGAAAGTGGCAAAGAGCTTGGGGGCAAAAAGGTTAAGAGTAAAGAGTGACTCACAGCTTATAGTGAACCAGGTGAATGGAATCTATCAAGTTGAAGGAGAAAATGTGCAAGCTTATGCGGACAAAGTTAAGGAAACAATGAAACTATTCGATGCCGTAGAAATTGAACGCATTTCTCAAGAACAAAACTCAATGGCGAATGCATTGGCTAGATTAGCTACCACAGCAACAATTGAATCTTTCTGTCTCACCCCAGTGGAGTATCTTAGACAGCCCCGTATTACCAAAAAAGAAGTAGTGAAGGTCGATGAAGCTGAGATCGAGAATAGCTAGATGGACGATATCCGCAATTTCCTGCAGAAAGGAGAGCTTACAGAAGATAACTTGGAAGCTAAGAAGCTTAGATATAAGGCAACCCGGTACACCCTTATTGACGGTGTTCTATACTGGCGAGGTTTTTCTTTACCATACCTCAAATGCCTGAAGATGGAGGAAGGAGAATATGTATTTCGAAAAATCCATTAGGGCATTTGCAGGAACCATTTCGGTGGAAAAGCATTAGCGCAAAAGATATTACGACAAGGGTACTACTAGCCCATCATGAATAAGGACCATAAATTTTGTAAAAAAATGCAATCAATGTCAAAAAATAGTGGACATACCAAAAAGACCTCCCGAGAAGCTATAGAGTCTTTATGGCCCGTGGCCTTGCGCATAGTGGGGAATATACTTGATTGGACCAATGCTAGTAGGGAAAGGTCAGGCAAAATATGTAGTCGTGGCAGTGGATTACTTCACTAAGTGGGTCGAGGTAGAACCTTTATCTATTATTATTGAAGCCAAAATTATGGACTTTATTTGGACAAATCTAGTGTGCCATTTTGGAATCCTACATTCCATCATATCTGACAACGAAAGGCAATTTGACAATACAAAACTTCAAACATTTTGCAACAATTTAGGAATCAAGTAGTGTTTTTCTTTTCCGGCACACCCTAAGGCCAATAGATAGGTCGAGGTGATCAACAAAATCACAAAACAATGCGTAAAAGCGAAACTAGAAGCAAAAAAAGGGGCATGGGTCGACGAATTGCCACAAGTGCTCTAGGCATACAGAACGACTCTCGAGACTACGACGGGGGAAATGCCCTTTGTAATGGCATTTGGTGCCGAGGCTGTAATTTCGGTAGAAATTGGAATACCCACCTACAGAACACAAACCTTCAGAGAAGAGGAAAACGGTGACAAAATGTGCGAAAATTTAGATGCAGTCGAAGAAATTAGGAAGCAAGTGCAGATCCGGTTAGCCATTCGAAAGCAACAAGTGGAAAGATATTACAATAAAAACTGTCAAAGAAAGGTGCTTCTGGGATGGCGTTCTCGTTTTAAGAAGGGTAACCCAGAACACTCGATCTCAGGGAGATGGATAACTAGGGCAAATTGGGAAATTCTGTACTGAGTATTGCAAAACAGAAGCAACAACAGCTACTGCCTGGGGCATGTTCACAGAAACAAAATCAAACGGCCATTGAACGTAAAGAAGCTAAAGCGATATTACCTATAACAAGATTTGCGCCTCAAAAAACAACAAAGATTGCCGAGAAGGAATCTTATGTGACTAAGATGGCTGACGAAGAATCTTAAGTAAAGTTTACTAGGGAGGGATCTTTAATCATAAAGGATTGCTAAGGAGGAATCCCTGAGAGATCGTTGAGAAGGAATCTCATGTAGCAACCATCCTTTCAAAAACAGAAAATTACAAAGCCCTAGGAGATTCAGGCGACGGGCCAACGTCAGGAGCTTTGGTCTTTATAGACAGATCAACAAGTTCAGTCAAATCCATGAGAATTAGAAAGAGGGGCGACTTCTTCAGGTGTAGTGTCCTCCTCCCCAGCTTCCTCCTTAACAGTCAGAAACTTATTAAAATCAAAGGGGAATTCCATCCAATCCATCTTGAAGGAAGGATCCCTTTTGTAAATTTCCCCCTCTGGAAACCAAAGAGATATGCAACAATACCCTCTATTTTCAAACGTGCTATCGAATCCACATGTTCGATTTTCTCTTTTTTAAGCTCCTTGTTCACCAACTCTAGCGAGGATTCTAACTGCTTTCGGATAACCTTATGATGATCCACCTCAGTCTTCTAGACAACCACTTTGGTATTCGTTTTTGCAGCCTTATCCTTATAATGGTTGGCCACATCAATTACCGACTTTAGTTTGACCTTTAATTCGTTTAGCTTCCTCGTGGAGGAAGAAGCAAGCTCCTAGTAGTGCTTCTGAGCTAGAACGACGTCCCTGGCATTTGGCCTCCGAGAACAGACAAACACAAAAAACTAAAAAGAAAAGGAAAAGTTAAAATAGCGTATAATAAGCGCCACGGTAAATGAAGTGGAGCATGAGCAGTTACCTGACTGGAGGCCCTCTCCATGTCTTCCCAAAATTCATCAAAGGGTTTTTGGGTAACCCTAGTAATATCCTCAGCTTTAACAAAAGCTGATAACCTGTCCACCACATCAGTGAGAAAAGCGGGAATCGATGTGGCCACTAATGAGGAATTCGGAGGTAGAGCAGGGAGCAAGAACGATTGCACTTCGGTATGAGAGCTATTGATGTCATCACTGACGAAGAAGTCTTTATGACATTTGAAGGCTCGGGATTCTTCCTCCTGGTTCCCCCCCCTTTCCCAAAATCAGCCAAATCTTGCCGATGAAGCTCCTGAAAATGATGATCTGAACATCACAAGACTAAGGATTTAGTTCGAAAAAGAAAGACAACATAGAAAGCTAAAGACAAAGAATTCATACCTTAAGCACTAGTATGCTCGAAAATAAAACCCGCGTCAAAGAGCTTTGAGGGATTAAGAAGATTAAATTGGTTTCTCTTACCCTTACTCTGAAGTAAGACGACCTCGACACTGTTGGCTTCAAAACACGTAAGTCGAGGCATCTTGAAGTGTCTCACTGTAAGAGCAGAAAAAACGTTTAAGGAAAAAAAGAAAAAGAGGAAAATTTGAGGATGTAGAAGTCCTGGTTATTAGAATTTCTTGCCGATGAAGCTCCTGAAAATGATGATCTGAACATCACAAGACTAAGGATTTAGTTCGAAAAAGAAAGACAACATAGAAAGCTAAAGACAAAGAATTCATACCTTAAGCACTAGTATGCTCGAAAATAAAACCCGCGTCAAAGAGCTTTGAGGGATTAAGAAGATTAAATTGGTTTCTCTTACCCTTACTCTGAAGTAAGATGACCTCGACACTGTTGGCTTCAAAACACGTAAGTCGAGGCATCTTGAAGTGTCTCACTGTAAGAGCAGAAAAAACGTTTAAGGAAAAAAAGAAAAAGAGGAAAATTTGAGGATGTAGAAGTCCTGGTTATTAGAATTTCGATGGTATTTGGTAAAGGGTGTAATCCTTGGTATAACTCTGTCCCTACGTACTACCTATAACAAAGTATTTGTCTTTCCAAGACTTATTGGAGGTGTGGTGGCCTACGACTACTTCCCCTTACTAGAGTGACCATCGAGATGGAAAAAACCGAAATGCTCTTCACTGACATAGGCCTTAACTATAAAGAAGTAGCTAAATTCCTTTGTGCTAAGGTTGGTCAAGCAATATTTTTTATATAAAACCCATAAACCTATTGCGCACCTCCAACCATTTGGACTCAGTTGTGCCAGGGAAAGCCCATAGAAGTTGAGTATCTTTCAAATGAAAGGTTGGACAGGTGACCGCAGACCTAGCCTCAGGAAATCCATATTAAAAGCCTTAAAGACTGGATGGAGGGGAACTTAAAGATTCCCTAGGAGCTACCGGCTTTATCCTAACTGACCTCGGAATAACTAATGCATCTCGGTATATAGAAAGGATGTCTTGAGTCGGGGTTTGTGGAATTGGGTCTATGGCATACGGGACGATACCCACTCTAAAACTCCTACCCCTAACATGCCCAAAAGTTATAGAACTAACCCTAGCAGACATAGAAACAGCGAAACTTTGAGTAGCGCCGGTAACATAGGGGCGTACCACCTCGATATCCCTATCCTCATCAGAAGTACTTGGGCAATTATCACTGAACTGTGGGTTAGATGGCCTAGATTCAAAATCCGAATCACTTCGGTGTACCCATTCGGGATACATCTCTACCTAAACTATAGGGGAACCCCTACTACGAAAATCCTCTAAGAAGTGCTTAGAAAGACAAACGCAAAGAATGATTAGCGGCAATGACCCAAAAATGTGTGGGGGAACATCCCCAAGTGGCACCTGCACAGTGCCATAATGACACCTAAGCACCCTTACCTTTATTGCATATATAAACCCAAAGATCCCCTGGAAAAATGGGGCTCAATTCTACAAAAAATAACATTTTACTCTCCAAAGATTCCGTTGAGTACTCCATTGCTAATTTGATTGTCGGCCCCCTTACTTGTTTTTACTTTGTGATAGGTGCTGGAGCCTCATATTTTGGCGATAAAAGGAGAGATATTTGACACCGAGGCAGAAGCGAACGTATATACTGAGGATGTGACACACCCTGTGAACAAGAAATCTTTATTGTTGACCAGATCAATCTTAAGCTATAGATGCATGTCGGCAAGAACGATCACGGCATCAACAAATTTAGTTGGTAAGTTTTGATGGCAGATTCTAAAAGCTCATAAAAATCATCATCATCGCCATCTGTTTGTTTCTTGGTATTGTTATAGTCCAAGTAAGCAAGCATTTCCAAGTATTTTTTGAGCTGATTGATGCCCTTAACCGTATCACCTTTTTGAAACCCTTTTAAATGCTCCATGAACCAAATGGGGTTGATTGGTTTTTGTTATTTGTTAGAAAATTTTATCAAATAAATAGCTAAAAATTAACCCAAGATAAATATAAAATTTATATAAGTATACAATTTTAATATAAAATAATATGAACTCATTTTGGATGAGATGAGCTCAAGTCCAAGTCAGGTCAGGTTGAGCCTGTGCTCTCATGTTAGGGTAGATCATACAAAAATCCCTTAACAGTATTTATATACCAAGTTTAAAGCTAAATTTAAATATATATTTATATTTATTATATAATAATATATTCTCTTCTGTGAAGTCTTGTCTTTTTTCTGTCGTTATTACCATCCTAACATAAAAAGTAATATTATATTAAATAAAAATTATTTATTTTTATTATATAGTATTATATTATTATATTTTATTTCCTTAAGTCCTATCTTTTTCTATCATTATTATAATTGTAACACACTTGTAGTGCTCCTGCGGGCATTCATGTAAAAGTGCAATTTTATTTTTGTTAATTTAACGGAAAAATCCTTATTCTGTGGGACTTTTGGCATTTTTTGAACAATGAGGGAGGTAAATTTATATTTTCAGATCTAAATATGGGTAAATTGTCTTTTTCTCTTATAAATATGAAATAAAAGACTCTTACCAAAGTGTCACCAACTTGTGTTTCATAATGAGATTTCTTTTCCTTGATCTCTTTTTATATATATATATATCAAGAAAAGGGAGAATGTCCAATACTCCCTGTTTTTTTGGCTAATACCTCATCACCCCCTATATTTTTTTAAATACCCCATTACTCCCTTGAATTCCGATTTTGTCCTTTAATAATTCATATATTTTTTATTTTACTATTTGTAATTCAAACATAAACCAATTGAATCGAAGGGTAAAATCGAAAAAATAAAAGAGTTAAGGGTGATAGGATATTAGAAAAAATATAAGGGAGTGATGGGACATTGGCAAAAAAAATAAGAGGCTATTGGACATTCTCCTTAAAAAAATAAATGAATGAGTTTGAATCTCTTCATCACTTTAGTATTCAAAAATAAATTACTCCGTTTTAGGTGTAAATTTTTGGAATTTATAAATTAATTGATTTCGTTGAAGGGTTTTTGGAAAAACATTAAATTTTATAATTTGCAATTCACGAAAGTTGTTTTGGAGTATTAATTGATGTTAGGCCAAAACATTAAGGGCACGACTATACAGATATTCTCTTTTTCCAATAACTGATTCTTTGCATTATATAGGAAGACTTAAATCAAGTAATGGAGTCAATTTTGAGCAGAAAAGAACAAATACAGTTTCATTTTGAAAGAAAATAAAGGAGCAACCACCGAGAAGGGATTGGAAGATTGTAACACATTAATCGATTTATAATTTTGAACGACTGTTTCGAATTATAAATTTCTCCACGCGGTGTGAATCACAAAATGCTTCCTATAATTATTTTGTGAATCACAGTACATTCTTACAACAAAACAGAAAACTCTATTACACGAGGGATCAAAAGAAAACCAATAACTGATTCCGATCTCCTCTTCATCGATTGCATATGCAATCAATTCATTTATTATTTTATGAAGAAGGAATCGCCAATTATTAAGCTTGAGAGTACTCTTCCAGCTCACATACGATATAGAGCCCTAATTCCTTGAATATCATCTCTATGCAAACCCTTTGTCACTCCAGGAGCAATTGCAGAATACATAATTGCACCCTGAACTGAGCTATGTCCAAGGCCAAGAAGATGTCCGATTTCATGCAATGCAACAGTCTCCAAATCATAAGCACCTGGAGTTGCGCCGACAGCCCAAGGCTCGTCTGCGTCGTAATGGAATCTCCCATCTGTTGGTGCAAACGCATGAGCTAGAACTCCCCCACGGCCATCGAAAGGAGACCCATCTCTATGATCACCACTATGGAAGCTAACCTTAATATCAGCATTTCCATAGTCTTGTGTTTGGGAGAATTTGAAGTGAGTGTTTGCAGCCCATGTTTGAAAAGCTCGCGCAACCGGAGTCTTGGCGTCATCTCGAGTTCCTGGAAGAAATCCGTAACTGAGTTGGTATTTGGATGCTGGCCATTTTGGGCTTCCTGGAAAAAACTCATAGTGAGCGACTGTATGAAAATGGTTAACTCCGTGATTTTGTTGCTTTTTCTTGCCGGAACGCATTCGAGTTGTGCCATTGACGATGTCTGCAACTCCACATCTCGGCCTTGTCATCATTCCTACAGTTTTAGCATCCAAAACTCCGGTGGATTTTAGATGATAATTGAGCTGGTAAGTTTTGATGGCAGATTCTAAAAGCTCATCAAAATCATCGTCATCGGCATGTGTTTGATTCTTGGAATTGTGATAGTTCAAGTAGCCAAACATTTCCAGGTATTTTTTGAGCTCATTGATGCCCTTAACCTTATCGCCTTTGTGACATCCTTTCAAATGCTCCATGAAGCCAAATGGGGTTGATTGGTTTTCGGCATTGGAGTGTGCTAAAACTGAGCAATGGGAGAGAAGTGAAAGGAGGACAATAATCAGAAAGAGAAATGAGAAGCCAGGAAGAGCTTTGGAAGCCATTGTCAACTAATATTGAAGAACTAAAGCAAGCTCTTTACTATGTTAATTCGTTGTGTAGAAGCCAAAATCTTACATCTCTATTTATAGATTTCTTATGATGAGAAAAGACTATTAGAATATGGAAATGAATAGAATAGAATGACTCGGTTTATATGTTTAATCTGCCGTTCGATACACGGTCCTGAGACCGAAGAATTGATGGTAGGAAACAAAGACTTAAAGAAACCATTTAAGACCGCCATTTTTTAATTAATAAAATGAAAGGAAGGGAATAATGAATTTTTATTATTAAAAATTGAAGGAAGACTCCCATTAGCGGGAGACTGAGCCATGAAAGGAAGATCGTTGACCTTAAATTCTATACTTATAGATGAGGAGACTTTGATTCTACCCACAAATTAATCAAAGGAATTTATAATATATAGTTTATTCTACGTTGTAGACAAACACCTATACATTTATTATTATAAATAATTGTCCCTATTCGTGCATGATTTGTGGAATATTATCTCCTGTGGTAAAATACATTAATTGAATTTATTAGATATATATGGAAACAAATCTCATTCAAACCAATAATAAATTTTTCCTAATCAGTTAAATTTTTATATTAAATTTTATTTATATACAAATTAGCTAGCTTACTTGGGATATATTTCATCCGTATTTGTGAACTCTACTTTCTCCTATGAATTTGAATAACAGATTATATAATAATATGATGACTTAGTCATACCGAATTCCACACAAAATTAAGAAAAAGATGACTTAGTCAAAAGCTCAATTTTAAATTTTCATACCGATTTCCACACAAAATTAAGAAAAAGATGACACAAAATATTATTATTATTCTTTTGAATATTACATTTGCAATTCATGGAAGTTATTCCTCTACGAGTACAGTTAATAATAAGATGGTAAGAAAATAGGTAAAATATGATGAAAATTATAAAAGAAGAATAAATATTTTGGAAATCTTAATACATTCAACGAATAAGTTTCTATATTGCAAAAAATGAAAATAAGTATAAAGTAAATTTCCTTACGATTTTCTCTTCATCGATTACAAATACAATCAATTTTTCACTTTTAAGTTATATAAAATGTTATTTATATGCAAATTAGCTTACTTGGGAGATATTTCATCTCTACCTTCGTACTCTATTTTCTCCTATTAATTTGAATAGTATATTATACAATTTTATTGTACATATATCAAAATCAAAGAAAGACCCCTTATTAGCTTAGCAATTTGATTTTCATATCAAATTCTACACTAAGAGACGAGAAAACTTAAATTCTACGTATCAACAAAATTAATTAAAAAAATAAAGTAATTAAAAGGTCACAAGTGAAGGTGTGTGTGTTCGAGCCTATTGACTATAGGGCTCCTCCCACGAGTTGTAGAACTCTCTTCCCACTAGACGTAGGGTTTATCTCTATCTTATATGCTTAAAACTTTATGGTGAGCTACAACCGCATACATCCAAACTCTCGGTAGAACTCTAGTTGTAATGCTAATAAATGTACTAAAAACTTATAGTTTTTATAATTTTTTGAATATTACATTTACAATTTATAACTATGAACACTATATACTCAAAAATATACTGGAAGTTTAGATCATATAATTATGATTCACCCTTAAATTTACTCATAAGACTCTTACCAAAGTATATGGTGAAGTCACCAACTTGTGTTTCATGACGAGATTTTTCTTTTTTTCGTCTGTTTTTATATATGTAACAAAAATAAAATGACTTCAAATCTCCACTTTCTATTCAAAAGTAAATCACTGTTACTTAGGTGTAGATTTTGGAATCTATAATTATGTCAAACTAAAATTAATTGTTGATTTCATTGATGATTTTTTCGAAACAGTGAAAATATAATTTGCAATTCCTGAAAGTTTTCTCTGCAAGTACAATAAAGTGAAAAGAAGAAAGGTAAGATATAACAAAATTTATAAAAAAAGATTAAAGATTTTGTAAATGTTAATACATTACTTAAATAATATAAAAACTCTATTTTGTGAAAGGCAAAGGAAATAAGAAAGTCAATTTTGTTATGATAAATTTTCTCTTCATCAATTACAAATGCAATCAATTTTCACTTTAAGTATATCTGAAAATCTCTAATTAATTAACATAAAAGGTGGTCCAGCTCAAACACCATATAGAGCTTTAATACCTTTAATATCATCCTCATACAAACCCTTTCTTACTCCAGAGCCAAGTGTAGCATACATAATTGAATCCTTAACTGAGCTATGCCCAAGACCAAGAACATGACCAATTTCATGTAGTGCAACTGACTCCAAATCAAAAACACCTTTAGTTGTGCCCACACCCCATGGCTCATCTGCATCAAAATGTAATGTTCCTTCTGTTGGTGGATTTGCGTGAGCTAGGATTCCACCGCGACCATCAAAAGGATCCTCATCTTCATGTTCACCACTTCGAAAACTAATCTTCATATCGGCACTTTCGTAATTAGGTATTTCAGAGAATTTGAACGGAGTATTCATAGCCCATAGTTGGAAAGCTTGAGCAATAGGATTCTTGGCATCGACTCGAGTTCATGGAGCAAAACCATAAGTGAGATTGAATTTAGAAGTTGGCCATTTAGGATTACCTTCGATAAATTCATAGTGATCGACTGTATGGAATAGGCTAGATCCATGATGATTTTGTTGTCTTTTCTTGCCAGAAAGCATCCGTGTTGTACCAGTGATAATATCTGCAATTCCACAACGAGGTTTTTCCATCATTCTTACTGTATTAGCATCTAAAACTCCGGTGGATTGTAGATGATAATTGAGCTGGTAAATTTTAATGGCAAATTCTAATAACTCATCAAAATCATCATCATCTACATGTGTTTGATTCTTGGAATAATTATTATTGTCTATGTAACCAAACATTTCCAAGTATATTTTGAGGTCATGGATGCCTTTAACCTTATCACCTTTATGACATCCTTTCAAATACTCGATAAACTCAAACGGGTTTGATCTTCTTTTGTCATTTAATTGTGCTAAAACTAAATAATGAGAAAGAAGAGAAAGGAGGAGAATAACAAGGAAGGTAAATGAGAAGACAGAAAAGGATTTTGATGTTAGCATTATCAAAGAATATGGAAGAACTAAAGTACCTCTCAGTTAACTTTGATCGTATCAAAGATGATCAATCACCTATGTGTAATAAATGAAGAACTAAAATGGACATTCAAGAAAGCTAGAAATAGTTTTAAAGGAGAGAAAATGAAGGATACAACTCAATATCAGAATAAACAAGTTTAGTTTGTTGTTAACAGAAAAGAAATTATAAGCCCCATTCATATGAACCCTTGATAAAATAAAACAGTCTCTCCTTATTAGTTATTTATATATATAGGGAGCTTATAATATATTATCCAAGAATTTGCTTATAATATATTATCCAAACTTCTAACCAGCTTGAAACAGATATATATTATGAACAACTTTGGAACTGCTACAAGCTGTCTACATTAATCAAATTGTTGAATAGGTTTCAGCTTGGTGAATTAAATTGAATCACACCAACAATTTATATTGAAAATGAATAGAGTTGAACAGTTTCAATAAAATAAATTAATATTAGGTCAAAATAAAAGGAAAATAAAATGCAACGGAATAAATTAATAAAATCGAAGTGTATAATATATAGTTGGAAACATACCAATTTCGTACCTAATTTATTAGCATTTTATCAGTTACATCCCTACTATATCAAAACTACCATTTACCTCCCCGACATTTATATTTTTCCAATTTTATCCTTCGGTTTTAATAAATAATTTAAGTGTGAATCGAACCGAACCTAACCGAACCAAACCAATGGTTTAAACAAGAACCGATTTTTTTAAAATAAAATATTGACTTTTAGTGGGAATCGAACTTGAGAATTAGGTAAAATTGCCCATACCTTAACCACAACATCCGCTCTAATTTCATGAATAATTTATACAATCATTATAATATAACTCTTTTTAAACACATATATAATAATTATTAAGAATAAAAATAATTTTAACTACTATTTTTTAAAATGTCAAGGAAAATTTTAATTAATATAAAATGTAATTTTAAAAATGAAATCAAAATAAAATAATAAATATTTTAAAGATTATAAATAATTTTATTATTATTTTAATTTAAATTTATAATATCCCATATAATAATTTTATTTTTTATATATGTAATTAGTCTGAAGTGATTATTATTAACCATAATAATAAGAACTTTAAATTTAAATTATTTTTAAATTATTACATCCTTTATATTAAATAATAAATTATTTATAATAATTAAAATATTCATCATTATTTATAATTAATTTTAATTATTATATTTATGATTACATTTTTTGTAATTAGTCTAAAGTGATTATTATTAACAATAATAATAATAACAACTTTATTTTAATAATTATAAAATTATTTTTAAATTATTATATATTTTATATTAAAATCTTTCAAATTAAAATAATAATAAAATTATTTATCATCTTTAAAATATTTATTATTTTATTTTGATTTCATTTTTAAAAATACATTTTTTATATTAATTAAAATTTTCCTTACTATTTAAAATATTAGTAGTTAAAATTATTTTTATTTTTAATAATTATTATTTATGTGTTTAAAAAGAGTTATATTATAATGATTGTATAAATTATTAATGAAATTAGAGCGGATATTGTGGTTAAGGCATGGACAATTTTTGCCTAGTTCTCAAATTCGATTCCCACTAAAAATATATATTTTTCCAATTTTAAATGGAATAACATAGATCTATTTCATGGAGAAAGATGTGTTTATTTAGTTCTATATTCCTTGCACTTAGTAATGATCAATCAGTTATAATGAATTTCTAAGTTTTGAAATAAGAACTAAAATGCTTATTCAAGAACAAATCCTAACTATAACTAGTTTCTAAAGAGAGAAAATGAAGAATATAACTCAATATCAAAAGAAAACAACTTTAATTTCTTGTAAGGAAAAATAAATTATATGCCTTATCCATATGAACTCTTAATTAAGTAAAACAAATCTCCTTATAAGTCATTTATACAAGTTCTTCTTCTTATTATTATTATTATTATTATTATATGTGTGTGTAATGTTGTACCAAGTTCGTTAGTTACCGATAAACTAATGCTTTGATGGGTTTGGGGCTAATATTTCGTGTACTAGCCCAGTTTAATTTCTAATTAAGACTTGCCCAGCAAAAAAATTAAAGAGGAAGGAAAATAAGCCGAAACAAGGATGCTGTCAAAGTTGCTATATTTGACTTGTTAATGATAAAATAAGCCCAAATTTTTAAATTTCCTAAATTACAATTTTACATGTAGGGAAATCAAAATAAGTATATAAGAAATAGAAAATGAAGAAAAAAGATGACTTTTTCTCAAAACCTAAAATATTTAGACATTAGGTGACCAAATTTAGTATCCACAATTAGCATCGTCTATAGGGAAAGGTTTTAAACAAAAAGTCCTGAAGACGAAAGGAAATTATGACAAAATAAAATGATGGGAATCCAAATCCTTTTAATCTTAAGCAAACGATGAAAGCAAAATCAGAAGCTTTGAGAGAAGACCGAAGAAACTAATATAAAAATTGTCGAAAGTAATTGATGAATGAAGGGCCATTATTGAAAAACAGCTTCAAGGCCCACCGACTTCAAATAGGTTAGGATGTTGTTGCCTTTGTCCTAGAGAGACAAGGACTGGTTGGCTTTTGTTGAAAATAAAAAAGCCATCGATAGATACTTACCAAAAAGCATATCAAAAGGCAAAACAAGTGATCTTGTTGGTATAGAAAGCCACAGAGAAGCGATATCTCGACTCCTCAGCCAAGCAAAAGAAGCTGGAGAAGAACAATTCAGGAAGAGACTAACTGATGAAGTCAGAAGTTTAGGACAAGGCCTTTTGGGGTAAAAGGATTGGCTTTTCATCGGACCACACCAGAGAACCAACCATTATGTCCAGAAGTATGCATCTAGCTAAGAGGCCCTTCTACTTTTATTTTATTTCACCTTTTATTATTTTTTTATTTCTTGTTTTTTTATTTACCTCAAATAATTAGTTATTATATTAATTATTTAAGTCATTTCAAATAAATATATATATATTCTTCTACAATAATATATGTATCTCTACAGTACAACATCCCTTGCTTAAAGAGTCATACAACACATCTCAGTTTTGTCAAAATACAAGTACAAAAAGACAAAAATATACCTCTGCAGTACCAAAATCCCTTGCTAAAAAATGTCGTACAATGAATCTTTTCGATGCCAAAATACAAGTCCATATGGACAAAAATGTTTCTCTGTAGTACCAACATCCTTTGCTCATAAGAGCCATATAATGCATTTTCATGTTGTCAAAATACAAGACCATATGGATAGAAATGTACATATAGAGTATTGACAGGCTATGCTTAGAACAGCCATACAATGCATCTCCACGATGCCAAAATACAAGTCTAGATAGATAAAAAATAGTACAACCGTGTTATTTCAACTTCTCATGCTCATATGAATCAAATTATACATCTCTGCCATGCCAAAAAGTACAAGTATGCTTGGATAAGCTAAATCATATATCTTCACGGTGACAAAATACAAAGTCAAGATAGACGAAAAAAAGGTACACTTATGATACCAGCCTCTCTTGCTCAAATGAGCCAAATCATCGCATCTCTACAATGCCAAAAACTGTAAGTTCAGATGGATACAAAATAGTACACTTGTAATACTAACGTTTGTTACTTAGATAAGCCAAATCATACGCCTCTGCAGTACAAAATACAAAGTCCAAATGAAATGGTACACCCATGGTACCGACCTTTGATGCTCAAATGTGTGAAATCATACACCTGTGAAGTGTCAAGATAGAAAGTTCAGATAGACCAAAAAGTTGTGCCGCTGTAGCATCAACCTCCCTAGTTCAAGTGAGCCAAATCATACACGTGCACAGTGTCAAAATACAAAATCTATATAGACAGAAAATTACATCTCCATAGTATCAATCCCATACTTAGATAAGTCAAATCATATCCTTTTGCAATGCCAAAATATGAAGTTTAGATAAACAAAAAACTACACCCTCATGTTGCTAACCTCAAATAAGCCAAATAAAATACCTTTGCAGTACCAAAATACGAAGTAGTCAAAATACACACCCCATAACAGATAAAGAAATAAATAAACGAATAAAAATATGTATATCCATAATGCTAAGAGGCAATGTTTTGGGGGGTAAATAATCTTTTTTGGAATAACGATGCAATAAGACCTACTATCCAAAATGGCATAACTAATTACCACCAAATTAACATCTAAAACAAGGAAGATCATCGGTGTCTTGCCTTATTTCATATAGCTAGAGACATACTTAGCAAAGCCAAGGAATTTTAATATATATATATATATATATATATATATATATATATATATATCCATGGAGCTAATTATGAAATATTATGTGCATGTATTATTACTTTCATGGGTAATATTTTTTCTCAACTTAAATTGAAAAGGCTATATCTTTATTTATGAAGGAAAAGATAAAAATATGTACAACAAATAAGAGAGTGATAAGAAATATCTTTAATGTATATATATATATATATATATATATATATATATATATATATATATTACCGAATGATTCTCTATAGATGCAATTTAGATAGAAATTCTAGTAATATAATGTTTTGAAGAAAACACACGTAATGTAAATCCAAGAATTCTATCTTGAAAAGAAAACATATTTTCAATAACTTTATATCTTCTGATAATAGAATTAATTAATAACCAAACATATTCACAAAATCTCCGATAATTATTTTGTGAATCACAGACATTCATACAACAAAATAGAAAACTTTGTCACACGGTTGCTCAAAAGAAAACAAATAACTAACTTCTAATTCCTCTTCATCGATCGAATATTCAATTAATTCATTTATTATTTTTAAGTAGATGAAATTGCCAATTATTTAGCTTAGAATACTCTTCCAGCTCACATACAATATAGAGCCCTAATTCCTTGAATATCATCTTTATGCAAACCCTTTGTCAATCTAGGAGTAATTCGAGAATACATAATTGCACCTTGAACTGAGCTATGCTCGAGGCCAAGAAGATGCCCAAATCATATGCACCTAGAGTTGCATCTACAGCCCAAGGCTCATCTGCGTCGTAATGAAATCTCTGATCTGTTGGTGCAAACACATGAGCTAAAACTCGCCCACGACCATCGAAAGAGCCTCGTCTCTATGATCACCCTAGGGAAGCTAATCATGATATCAACAGTTTTGTAGTCTTGTGTTTGAGAGAATTTTAATTGTGTTTTTGTAGCCCATTTTAGGAAAGCTCGCATAATTGGAGTCTTGGCATCATTTCGAGTTCTCGGAAGAAATCTGTAGGTGAGTTGGTATTTGGAATCTGTTCATTTTGGGCATCGTGGAAAAAACACATAGTGAGCGACTGTATGAAAATGTTAGCTCCATGATTTTGTTGCTTCTTCTTGCAGGAACGCATTCGAGTTGTGCCATTGACAATGTTTGCAACTCTATATCTTGGCCTTGTCCTTATTTCTATAGTATTAGCATCCAAAACACTGCTAGATTTTAGATGATAATTTTGTTGGGGAAGAGTTTATCTTGAGACCATCCCAAAAATAATGGCGAGGTCACGATGCCAAGATTGTAATTTTAGGTGCACGTGGAAGCTCTAACAAAAGTCGATAGGATGATAGGGGAATAAAATGTGGAAAAGTTGTGACCCAAAAATATGTGGGAAAGATCACTAAGTGGCACGTGTGCAGTGCCATAATGACACTTAAGCGCCCTCAGCGTTACCGCATATATAAACTTGAAGATCCCCTGGAAAAAGGGGGGCTCAAATTTAGAAAAAACAACATTTTACTCTCCAAAGATTTCATTGAGTACTCCATTGCTAACTTGATCGCCGAAGGGTTTTTGCCAGTGAGTGTTTTTACTTTGTGACAGGTGCTGGAGCCTTATATTTTGAAGATAAAAGGAAAGATATTTGCCACCGAGACAGAAGTGGATGTATATACCGAGGATGTGACACACCCCATGAACAAGAAATCTTGATTATGTTGACTAGATTGATCTTAAACTATAGATGTGTGTCGACAGGAATAATCATGGAATCAACATTTGATGCAGTCTATAGGGATTGTAACAAAAAGCAAACCTTTGGATAAGATGACGGCACCAGAAACATCTTAATGGCATACCACAAATCAAGGGGGTGTTGCGAAAGGATTGGGGAGGGAAGTTAACTGCAACTTAAATGGGGCCTCTTGCCCCGTCACCTGTCATTCAAGAAGGGAGGACCTCTAAAACCAAGGGTTGAAACAACAAAATGATAAATTATTGCACCAGTTAACAAAAATACATAATACGTTACAGCTATAGGAGAGAGAAGGACAACGCCAAAGCGTGGGAATGGAAGAAAAGAATCAAACACACTGAAGGAATCGACAGGCAACCGTAATTGAGGGACACTCACCCACAATACCAGAATTATCGCGCCAACAAGGTCCTATCAAATACTGCAGATGGAACGTGACAGAGATCATATTGAGGAACCCAAATCCAAGGTAGCCAGTCATTGACGCTCTCATTGGGTCAGCAAGGAGGTGGTACAAAAAGATGAATGCCGATTTTCACTGAAATTGGGGACACAATACAACAGAGTGCTTTGAGTTCCGGGAGTAGATCAAAGATTTGGTGCGTAACAGTTACTTGGATAGATATATCGACAGCAAAAAAAGTCGCCATAAGAAAGAACCCTAAAGTGCCTTAAACACACAAGAACGAGGACCACAGGTCAACGTCATTATAAGAGGCCTCACCTTAGCCAGAAGTTCAAATTGTTCAAGGAAAGCCTACGTCCAAAATGGAAACGCGAACAAAGAGTGTTTGACAGTGGTTGTCGAATTTTGAGAGTTTAAAAGGTTGAAAATATGCACCAAGCCAATAATATTCATTGAAGAAGATATTTACGGTGTGATTTAACTCCATGATGATGCATTGGTGGTAATGTTAAAAGTAGTACGGAAGAATGTATCCAAATTACTCGTAGACACGGGGAGCTTTATAGATATCCTTTTCAAGCATGCTTTGGAGCAATTGGACGTGTGAGGGAGCATCATGGAGGAGGCACTAGCACTATTAGTAGGATTCTCGGGTAGAAGTGTGTAGCCTTTGGGTATCAATTTGCTCCCACTATCCGTGGCAAAGGGAACTGTCGTGGTAGCCACAATGGTAAAATCCCTATAATGCTTTCCTTGATAGACCATTCATGATAACCACAAAGGCCCGCATATCTTTGTACCACATGAAGATGAAAATCCCAGCCGAAGACATTGTAATCATCGTGAGAGGTGACCAACGAATGGCTCGAAGTTGTTATATGGTGGCCCTTAAAGAAAACTTGCAAGTGAAAGCCATGGATGATGCGCTAAGGAGAAAAGCGACATCGACTAATGTACAAGCAACTAAAAGCACCGAACAAGGGATATTGGAGGATCCACGAGTAGCTGACACTAATCAAAGAGTTGAGACCACCGTAGAAACTATTCTTGCTCCTATTCAAGACGGGGACGACCCTGAGATGGTGAGGATTGGAGCTGAAATGGGGAAGCCCTCCAAAATAAGCTACGAGAATTTTTTAAGGAATATGCCAAAGTGTTCGCATGGACCCATGATGACATGCCAGGAATTGACCCAGAAATAGTCTCCCATCAGTTGAATGTACAACCACATTTCATACCCGTAAGCCAATGACGACATCTATTCAACCAAGAACGATACGGAGTAATAAGGGAGGAGCTAGAAAACCTTTTAAAAGCCAGATTTATTGGAGAAGTCAACTACTCATAGTGGTTGTCAAAAGTGGTACTGGTGAAGAAAACGAGCAGAAAATAGAGGATGTGCATAGACTTCACTAACTTAAACAAGGCATTCATTACTAATAGAGGTCTGTATTGTTGTAAAGTTATGCCATTCTGTTTAAAAAATGTCGACGCCACGAACCAACGGTAGGTGAACAAGCTTTTTTGCGATCAGATTGGGCGAACTACGGAGGTATATATGGACGACATGTTGGCCAAGTAGGAAAAAGCAACGGACCACGTAATTCACCTTAAAGAAACTTTCGACATACTATGGTGCACGAACATGAAGTTGAACCCGGAGAAATATGTTTTCGGTGTATCCACAGTAAAACGTCTTGGGATTTAATGTGAATCATCACGGTATCGAAGCAAACCCGAAAAAAATTAAAGCAATCTTGGATATGAATCCACCTCAAATGTCAAAGAAGTCTAATAACTGCCAGGAATAGTGGCAACATTGAATGATTTCATCTCAAAAGCAATGGATAAATGCCATCGTTTTTTCAGGGCTTTAAAATAAGGAAGTTCATGTAGTGGACGTAGGATTACGACAAGGCTTCTGAGTAGTTAAAGGAGTACTTGGTCACACCACCTGTTTTGTCCAAATCGTGAAAGAGGGAGAAGTTACTTTTGTACCTCACAGTCTCCCCAAAGAAACTAGGCTTATCATTGGTTATGGCATCCCAACGACTACGGCCCTATTTCCAAGCTCATATCGTGGTAGTTATCATAGATTAGTCGCTACGACAAATCTTACAGAAAGTAGAAATGTCAGGATGACAAACTCGATGGACCTTAGAATTAAGCAAATTTGATATCGAATTTCGATCTCGAACAACAATTAAAGGTCAGATCGTCGCTGATTTCATTGGTGAATTCACCAATGACCCGGGGGTATATATGTAGAGGAAACATATTATGAAAATCTTGGGCTAGCAAAGTCAGACACAGACAGTATGTTAACATGGATACTGCATGTGGATGGTTTATCTAACGCTTAAAAGAGTGGCGCTGGGATCATATTGTCAAGCCCAAAGGGAGACAAAATTACCTATATCTTGAGATTTGATTTCAAGTCTTCAAATAACCAGGCAGAGTACGAGGCAATTATCGTTGGAATAAAAGTGGCAAAGAGCTTGGGGGCAAAATGGTTAACAATAAAGAGTGACTCACAACTTGTAGTGAACTAGGTGAACGGAATCTATCAAGTTAAAGGAGAAAATATGCAAGCTTATATGGACAAAGTTAAGGAAACAATGAAACTACATGATGCCGTAGAAATTGAATGCCTTCCTCGGGAACAAAACTCAATAGCAAATGCATTGGCTAGATTAGCCACCGTGACAGCAATCAAATCTTTCGGTGTCACCCCAGTGGAGTATCTTAGACAGCCCTATATTATCGAAAAAAAAGTGGCGAAGGTTGATGAAGCTGAGATTGGGAATAGTTGGATAGACAATATCTGCAACTACCTCGAGAAAGAAGAGCTTCCGAAAGATAACCTAGAAGTGAAGAGCTTAGACATAACGCGGCACGGTACACCCTTATCGATGAGGTTTTTCTTTACCATATCTCAAATGCCTGAAGATGAAGGAAGGAGAATACGTATTTTGAAAAATCCATGAGGGCATTTGTGGGAACCATTCCGGTGAAAAAGATTTAGTGCAAAAGATATTATGACAAGGGTACTAATGGCCCACCATGAATAAGGATGCCATAAATTTTGTGAAAAAATGCGATCGATGTCAAAAAACCATGGACATACCAAAAAGACCTCTAGATGATATCGAGTCTTTATAGCCCATGGCCTTTTGCACAGTGGGGAATATACTTGATTGGACCAATGCTAGTAGGGAAAGGTCAGGCAAAATATGCAGCTGTGGTGGTCAATTACTTCACTAAGTGAGCCAAGGCAGAACGTTTATCTACTATTATGAAATCCAAAATTACGGACTTTGTGTGGAAAAATATAGTGTGCCGTTTTGGAATCCTACATTCCATCATCTCCGAAACGGAAGTCAATTTGACAATACAAAATTCTTGACATTTTGCGACAATTTAGGAATCACGCAGTGTTTTTCTTCCCCGGTACACCCAAAGGCCAATGGATAGGTGAAGGTGGCAACAAAATCATCAAATATTGCCTAAAAGCGAAACTAGAAGGAAAAAAAGGGGAGTTGGACAACAAATTGCCACAAGTGCTCTAGGCATATAGAACAACTCTTGGGACGGCGACAAGGGAAACGCCCTTCGTAATGGCATTTGGTGTCGAGGCTGATATTCCAATGGAAATTGAAATACCCACCTACAGAACACAAACCTTCATAGAAGACAAACCTTCAGAGAAGAGGAAAACAATGACGAAATGCTCAAAAATTTAGACACAATCGAAGAAATTAGGGAGCAAGCGCAGATCCAGTTAGCCATTTGAAAGAAACAAGTGGAAAGATATTGCAACAAAACTGTCACAGAAAGGCGCTTCTGAGATGGCGATCTCGTTTTAAGAAGGGTAACCCAGAACACTCGATCTTACGGAGATGAATGCCTAAGGGCAAATTGGGAAGGTTCGTATTAAGTAATACGAAACAAAAGCAACGACAATTACCGCCTGGAACATCTTGAGGGAAACAAAATCAAACGGCCATAGAACGCAGAGAATCTAAGGTAATATTATCTATAACAATATTTGCGCATTGAAAAACAACAAAGATTGCCGAGGAGGAATCTTTAGCCACAAAGATTGCTGTCAAGGAAACTTATGTGACTAAGATGGCTGAGGAAGAATCTTAAGTAAAGTTCACTAGGGAGGGATCTTTAATCATAAAGGATTGCCAAGGAGGAATCCCTGAGAGGTCATCAAGAAGGAATCTCATGTAACTAATTCATTCATATTTATTGAATTTCATGTTTGTGCGTCTTTTATATTCATGGATTGGAATTGAATGAAAGATGAGAATTTACAGCAAGGATTCCTTTAAAAACAAATTACAAGCCCTAGGACCTTTAGCGGATAGGCCAACGTCAAGAGCTTCGATCTCTGTAGACGGACTAACAAGTTCAGTCGAAGGAGGAGGATTGGAAATAGGGGCAACTTCTTCTAGTGGAGTGTCCTCCTCCCCAGCAACCAAAAACGTGTTCAAATCAAAGGCGAATTCCATCCAGTCCATCTTGAAGAAAGGATATCTTCTGTAAATTTTTCCTTGTGCACTCCAGTAACAGAGGAGATATGCATCGGCACCCTATCTTTCCAAACATGCTCCAAAGCCATATGTTCGATTTTCTCTCTTTCTAGCTCCTTGTTCACCAACTCTAGTGAGGATTCCAACTACTTTTAGATAACCTTATAATGGTCCAGCTCAACATTTTGGACAACCACTTCGATATTCGCTTTCGTAGCCTATCCTTATAATGGTTGGCCTCGTCAGTTACCGACTTCAATTTGACCTTCAATTCGTTTAGCTTCCTCGTGGAGGAAGAAGCAAGTTCTTGGTAGTGTCTCTAAGCCAAAACGTCGTCCCTAGCATCTGGCCTCCGACAACGGAGATACGCAAAAAACTAAAAAGAAAAGTAAAAGTTAAAATAGCATATAATAAGCGCCACGGTAAATGAAGTCGAGCATGAGCAGTTACCTAACTAGAGGCCCTCTCTATGTCTTCCCAAAATTCTTCAAAGGATTTTTGGATAACCCTCATAGTATCCTCAGCCTCGACAGAAGCATATACGCTCTTCACCACATCAGTGAGAAAAGTGGAATCGACATGGCGACTAGTACGAAATCCAAAGGTAGAGCAGGGTGCAAGAACGACGGCACGTCCGTACGAGACCTAGTCGACGTCATCACTAACGAAGATGTCTTTGTGACTTTCGAAGGAGGAAGAGGAGGAAGAATGTCTTTTATCACTCTCGAAGAAAAACTCTTTTGTTTCCTCCTCCTCATCAACTGAAGGGCCTTATTTAAGTCATCCTCGGAATAAGCGGTGAACTGAACATCTATAGGGGGCTTGGGATTCTTCCTCCTGGTTCCCGCTCCTTTCCCAGAATCAGGCCTGTCCTACTGACAAAGCTCCTAAAAAGATGATCTGCACATCGTAAGACTAAGGATTCAGTCAGAAAAAGAAAGACAACATAGAAAGATAAAGGCAAAGAATTCAGACCTTAAGCACTAGTATGCTTGGAAATAAACCTGCATCAAAGAGGTTTGAGGGATTATGAAGGTCCAATTGGTTCCTCTCACCCCTACTCCAAAGTAAGATGGCCTCAGTACTACTGGCTTCAAAACACGTAAGTCGATGCATCTTGGGGTATCTTACTATAAAAGCAGAAAAAAGTTAAAAAAAAGAAGAAAAAGAGGAAAATTTAAGGATCTAGAAGTCTTGGTTCTTGGAATTCTAACGGTATCAGGTAAAGGGTAGAATTCTCGATATAACTCTACCCCCACGCACCTCCTGTAAATGTTAGTTTTCATAACTTTTGCCTTTGTCTAAAAGTTAGAAAACCAAGGGGGCTTGTGTTTGGGAAGAGTTTATACAAAGACCATCCCAGAAATAATGAGGAGGTCATGATGCTAGGATTGTTATTTTAGGTGCTCGTGGCAACACGTGGAAGCTCTGATAAAAAGGCAGTAGGATGATAGGGGAATAAAATGGGGAAAAGCTGTGATCTACAATGTGTGGGGAACATCCTTAACTGGCACCTATGTAGTGCCATAATGGCACCCAAGTGCCCTCACCTTTATCGGCTATATAAACCCAAAGATCAATTAAAAAAAAAAAGTTCAATTATAGAAAAAAACAACATTTTACTCTTCAAAGATTTTGTTTACTTTGTGATAGGTACTGGAGCCTCATATTTTGGCGATAAAAGGAGAGATATTTGACACTGAGGTAGAAGTAGACGTATATACTGAGGATGTGACGCACCCTATGAACGAAAAATCTTAATTGTTGACCAAATCGATCTTAAGCTATAGACGCTTGTCGACAGGAACGATCACAACATCAACAAATTTAGATGGTAAGTGTTGATGGCAGATTCTAAAAACTCATCAAAATCATCGTCATCGCCATTTGTTTGTTTCTTGGTAGTGTTATAGTTCGAGTAACCAAACATTTCCAAGTATTTTTTTGAGCTAGTTGATGCCTTTAACCTTATCACCTTTTTGACACCGTTTTAAATGCTCCATGAACCCAAAAAGGGTTGATTGATTTTTGTTATTTGTTAGAAAAGTTTATCAAATAAATAGCTAAAAATTAACCCAAGATAAATACAAAATTTATATGAGTATACGGTTTTAATATAAAATAAAAGGAAAGGAATAGAAAAGATACCTCTTAATACTTTTAAAATACTTTTGTGCAGGTATTTTTTATCAATGTTTTCTAAACCAATCTTTTACCATTAGCCGTAAAGAGAATAGTGAGATTGTTTTCTAATACAATGGTGTTTTAGAGAAATACTCGTTTTTCTCTGTATTACACGTTAAAAGAAAAACTCTTTTCTTTTTCTCTTAACCCTTTTTTATGTTTCTTTTATATGACTTCTATTTTCATTAAAACAATTTTAATTAGAATAGAATTAAGTTAATTTAAATAAATAATAACATTTATTAATTAACTAAATATGTAAACAACTCCTAATAAAAGTAATATTTTATTTAGAACAATTTCAATTAAAATAAAATTAATTAATTAATAACAATTATTAGTTAATTGCATTTTGTAAAACAAATTCTAGTTGAAGTGAATTTCTAATTAATTTAAATTTTATATTTGAAAGAAACGATAAAGACGATAAATATCTCTATGAGAATTTATCCATTTAATTTTTCAAATTAAATTATATGGATATTAATAAAAGATATTTATCTTAAAATATCTTACTAATTAATTAATTAAATCCAAATTAAAGCACGTATTCTAGAAATCTACTTTCTGGAGATAAAAATATTTGATGTAATAATCTTATCCATTATATTAATTATTTATTGCACTGACCTAGAGGTGGTATTGAAGACCTATGAACCTATAATTTCAAGCTCTGATAAATTTTAATAATTAATTAAACTCTTTAATTAATTAATTCCACTTAAATCTAGAGTCGAACTCTTCAAGTTATAAATAGATTTTACTCAGAAATCTTTTAGCAGTCTATTAATATAATTACTACATGCAGTTCAACCCTCCATAAATAGTTCATAATTATATCTTTATCCTTAAGTTCCATTAATTCACCATTGAACAGTTAATTTATAAACCAATTACAAATTGAGCACTCAAATTATTCAATTCCAAAATTAACTCTTAAGGAAACCATCTTTCTGACTTCCAATAGGAAGGAATGGATTCTATAACTATATATTGCATTCCCAACTATTTATTCCATTAAATCTCCAAGATACAAGTGTTGAGCTTGTTTTTAGAACAAACCTTAACCATTAGCTCAAAAGACTCAATAACATAAAGACTAATGCCGAAACCCAAGTTGGAATGGAACTATGAAATTTAATTTACTTGTAAGGTTATATAGCTTGGTTCTATTTTTGTTTAATTTCTTAAATCCAAATTCTATTTTAGTTCAATTCTATTTTTTCGAAAAATCGATATGACCTCAAAGTTTCCCAGCCCTATACTAAGGGTTTAGAGTCAAATATTTCTAATTTCTAAATATAATTTTTCTCATATCTTAAATATAAGATGTTTATTGTATATATAATAAAAATAAGGGAAGGCATTTGTCATCCCTCTCTTCCCTCAAGAAATAAATTAACAAGTTTAAATATTTTTTGTTTCAGTTTTTGATGGGGGGAAAGCACTAATTACATGTCAGTAATGTTTGACCTATTAAACTAATTAGTTTCGATAGTTTCAAAAATATTATGAAAGTCCTAATTTATTAAAAAATAACGATTATATTTTTATTTAGTGGTGATTAGTTAAAAAAATTATTTTTAAACTCTTAATTAAAAATAATGCAATACTTTATAAGCTATTTGTAATTAAATATATTTATTTTACGATATATTAACAATTCAACATTAATTGGCAACCTCCTCGTGTTGGTTAGTGTTGGAAAATTTTATCGAATAAACAGCGAAAATTTAAACCAAGAAAATTATAAAATTTATATGAGTATACGGATTTAAAAAAAAAAAGTAAGATAGTATAGAAAAACTACCTTTCTATTTTGTCAGAATAATTTTGCTGCAGGTTTTCTTTCACCAATGGTTTCCAAACCAATCCTTCAGCAGTTGCTATAAAGAGAAGAGTGGGCTTCTTTTCTATTACAATGGTGGTTTAGAGAAAAACAGATTTTTCTCTGAAATACATTTTAAAAGAAAAATATTTATTTTTTTATCTCTGCTATCTTAGGGTTTCCACCCTTTATGTTTCTTTTATACGACTTCTACTTTAATTAAAACAATTTTAATTAAAAACAAAATTAATTAACTAATAACATTTATTAAAAAATTAAATTTGTTAAACAACTTTTAGTAGAAGTGAAATTCTAATTAATTCAAAATTAATATTTAAAAGAAACGATAAAGAGGATAAATATCTCTATGAGAATTTATCCATTTAATTTCTTAAATTAATTTATTTGGATATTAATGAAAGATATTTATCTTAAAATATCTTATTAATTAATTCTTAATTAATTAATTTAATATTCAAATTAAAACACGTATTCCAGAAAACTATTTTCTGGACATAAAAATAATTAGTGTAATAATATTATCCATTGTATTATTTACGGCACTGATCTTAAAGGTGGTAATGGGGGACCTATGGACCTACAATTTCAAGCTCCAATAAATTTAGATAATTAATTAAACTCTTTAATTAATTAATCCAATTTATTAATTCCAGTATTATTCCACTAAAAATCTAGAATTGAACTCTTGAAATTATAGATATATTATTTACTCAGAAAACTTTGAGCAGTCCATTGATATAATCATTACATGTAGTTCAACCCCCCATAAACGGTTCATAATTAGAGCTAGGTCAATTTTCCGTTTTACCTCTCTAATTACATCTTTATCCTTAAGTTCCATTAATTCACCATTGAACAGTTAATTTACAAAACCGGTTATAAATTGAGCACTCAAACTTTCAATTCCAGAATTAACACTTAAGAGAACCATCTTTCTGACTTCTAATAGGAAGGAATGGATTCCATATCTGTATATCACATTCCCAGTTATTTATCCCATTAAATCTCCAAGAAACAAGTGTTGAGCTTGTTTTTAAAACAAACCTTAACAAGTAACTCAAAAGACTTAATAATATAAACAGAAGTTTATGACTACTCGGGATTAAGATTGATCTACATATGATCATCTATTGACATTGTTTGAATTCTCAGTTAGTAACGGAATTTATACGAGAATTCTAATTATGTCTGGTCCAGTCCTATATAATCATATTATATAAAGTACCTCTACCGTGATGTCGCTACATTGACAGTCCGGATAAAACTATCACATTCTTAATGTTAGTAGACCGCACTAGTAATATTTAATTAAAGAACCCAACTTTAATTAATTTATTACGGACTATTTTAGTTTATTATCCATAATCTTAATTCTCTTGTATATATAACATTTATATATACTAAGATTATGATTACATAAATAAACTAGGATTTTTCTGATATTATAATTGAGTATAAAGAAATGCTAATTTTATTTATTCCAAAAAAATGTACAAATTACATGCTTTTAGGGCATTATCCCTAACAGTTAGATCAATGTTAGTATAGATGGATTGGCTAAAGGTAATCCGAGACCAATGGCGTATGGTGGTGTTTTCAGAAAAAGTGATGGGGATTTCTTTGATGGTTTTGGCTTGGCCCTTGGCCATTAGTCGGCATTCTTTTCAGAGATTATGGCTGCTATCCTTGCTGTTGGACTTGCTTTTGCTAGAGGGTGGTGCAATCTTTGGCCGAAAAGTGACTCTCTTTTGATAATCCATCTCTTTTTGAAGGATTCTCTTTGTCCTTCATGGAAGCCTCTCAATAGTTGGCGCAATTGTAAGCTCTTGATTTCTAAGATGAATCTTTGTTGCTCTCACTCTTTTTAGGAAACAAATGCAATGGCTTTTGCGTTGGCCAAACTTGGCTTTGAGTTGTGATGTTTTACATTGGTGGTCTAACTACCCCTCTTCTATTGGTCGTCTTTTACCTGATGACGCGAATGGTTTTCCTTGTTACCATTTCTTGTAGACCTTGTTTTTTATCTTCATCCTATTCTATGGTTTTGTTGAAGGGTCAGGCTCATGATGTCCTCCCTTGATTCTTTTATTTCTCTTGCTTTCTTAATAAAGTGGCCTTGCTAGTCAAGGTTTGTTAAAAAAAAAATCAACATTAATTATGTATTAGAAAATAAATAAAAAAAGCAAAAATAATTATTTATAATAAATATATTAGAATACAACTTATGATTATATTATGATTTAAATTAAATTTTTATTTATATATAGCTAAACTATATATAATATCATAAAATAAAAAAATGTATATATTTGTAATATACTACAAAATATTTTTTATTTTGTCAAGTTTTAAATATTTAATTTACTTTAACTAAATAACTATTATTAATAGAATTATAATTGTCACTTTAAAGTAAATCAAGACCTTAATGATTTTTTTTCAAATTATTGGGATTAATCAGTCTAGTAGACCAAACCTTAGAGAATTATAAATCTTTTTTTTCTATTTGAGAGAATATATTTATCTTAATTATGAGAATAAAAATAAACGATTTTCAAGTGTGATTTATCAACTAGATATGACGTATTAAAAATAGTCAAAACAAGATTTTAGTTAATACTTGAGCAATAATTTGAATTTTTTTAAAAAAAATGAAAATAAAAATTGTAATGTATCAACTATATATGACATAGACTAGGCCTTGTAATTGCACAAATGAATAGAAGATTTATTGAAAGATATTTCGGGCCCATAAAATTTTCTTTATTGAAAATAGAATACACATTAGATTTTCTTGAGTTTGACCTTCTTTTTTTCATTTTGATCTGCATTGATATGAATGGGGCTAAATGTTGTAAAATTCAAGTTATTTTAAAATTAACTATCCTATAACCTAAATTAACCTTGTAAGTATACAAATTAATTATAGTATAATAAGATCAATTCCACAAAGAATAGGTTAAATAAATGTTTATTTATTATTAAACCTAAAATAAATATAAAAGCCCTAATATGATGCAATGCATATAAATAAAATTAACCAAATTAAAATAAAAACAACATATGAAATAAAATAAAAAATCACTTAAGCAAACAAAATCAACAAGAAGAAACTAAACAAAGTAAAAAGTTTAAGGTTTTTCATCTTTAATTATATCCTTTCAAATGCTCAATAAAGGTACTCTAATGGATGTGATCTTTTTTTCCATTTGAGTGTGCTAAAACTAAATAATAAGAAAGAAGAGAAAGGAGGACAATAACAATGGGTTGGACTCTCCCACAGTTGTATTGTGATAGTTTTTCACTAATTATATGTAAGTAGGTACCCCTCCTCTAAAGGTTTATACCACACAAAATGTGCGCAAAGATCTGAATTATCCCATATTTTTCATATGTAGACTCTTAATAGATATTTGAAATATAAATATCAGTAGATTATAATTTTGTAATACTCAAGAAAGAACAAGAAGAAAAGGAAAAATGCTTTCAATGTTAAAGAATATTGAAGAGTTAAAGAAAACTCTTTACTAATATTAATTGCATTTGTAATAATTTCTAGCAGAAAGAAAATAAGTATTTGGTAAAACATTTTTCATTCATTTATTGAATTAAGAACAACCAAAGGAGAAAAATCAAATAAGTAAAAATAATAAATAATGAAGAAAATGGATTAACATATATCTATTTCATGGAGAAAGATGTGTTTATTTAGTTATATATTCCTTGCACTTAGTAATGAGCAATCAGTTATAATGAATTTTTAAGTTTTGAAATAAGAACTAAAATGCTTATTCAAGAACAAATCCTAACTATAACTTGTTTCTAAAGAGAGAAAATGAAGAATATAACTCAATATCAAAAGAAAACAACTTTAATTTCTTGTAAGGAAAAATAAATTATATGCCTTATCCACATGAACTCTTAATTAAGTAAAACAAATCTCCTTATAAGTCATTTATACAAGTTCTTATTATTATTATTATTATTATTATTATTATTATATGTGTGTGTATCTGTTGGACCAAGTTCGCCAGTTACCGATAAACTAATGCTTTGATGGGTTTGGGGCTAATATTTCGTGTTCTAGCCCAGTTTAATTTCTAATTAAGCCTTGCCCAGCAAAAAAAGTAAATAGGAAGGAAAATAAGCCCAAAATAAGTATGCTGTCAAAGTTGCACTATTTGACTTGTAAATGATTAAATAAGCCCAAAATTTTAAATTCCCTACATTAGAATTTTACACGTAGAGAAGTCAAAATAAGTATATAAGAAATAGAAAAGGAAGAAAAAAGATGACTTTTTCTCGAAATATAAAATATTTACTGGTTGACATTAGATGACAAAATTTAGTATCAACAATTAGCGTCGTCTATAGGAAAATATTTTAAACAAAAAGTCTTGAAGACGAAAAGAAATTACGACAAAATAAAATGATGGGAATCTAGATCCTCTTAATCTTAATCAGATGGTGGAAGCAAAAAGAAAGCAAAATCAGAAGCTTTGAGAGAAGGCCGAAGAACAAGATTAACTAATGTAAAAATTGTCGAAAGTAATTGATGAATGAAGGGTGATTATTGAAAAACAGCGTCAAGACCTACCGACTTCGATAGGTTAGGATGTTGTCGCCTTTGTCATGGGAGACAATGACTGGCTGGCTTTTGTTAAAAATCAAAAAGCCATCGATAGATACTTACCAGAAAGCATATCAAAAGGCAAAAGCAGTAATCTTGTTGGAACGGAAAGCCATAGAGAAGCGACAATAACAAGGGTGCACCAAGACTCATAAAGTCGATATCTCGACTCCTCATCCAAGCAAAAGAAGCTAGAGAACAACAATTCAAGAAGAGACTAACTGATGAAGTCAAGAGTTTAGGACAAGGCCTTTTGGGGTCAAAGGATTGGCATTTCTTCGGACCACACCAGAGAACCAACTATTATGTCCAGAAGTATGCATCCAGCTAAGAGACCCTTCTACTTTTATTTTATTTCACTTATTATTATATTTTTTTATTTCTCGCTTTTAATTTACCTCAAATATTTAGTTATTATAATAATTATTTAAGTCATTTCAAAATAAAAATATATACATATTCTTCTACAAAAATATATGTATCTCTACAATACAAAATCCTTTGCTTAAAGAGTCATTCAACACATCTCCATTATGTCAAAATACAAGTACAAAAAGTCAAGAATATACCTCTGCATTACCAAAATCCCTTGCTAAAAAATGTCGTACAATGAATCTTTTCAATGCCAAAATACAAGTTTAGATGGAGAAAAATATACCTTTGTAGTACCAACATCCCTTTCTCAAAATAGCCATACAATGCATCTCGCAATACCAAAATATAAGTCCATATGGACAAAAATGTTTCTTTGCAGTACCGACATCTTTTGCTTAAAAGAGCCAAATAATGCATTTTCACGATGTCAAAATACAAGACCATATGGATAGAAATGTACATCTAGAGTATTGACATGCTATGTTTAGAACAGCCATACAATGCGTCTCCACAATGCCAAAATACAAGCCTAGATAGATAAAAAATGGTACAATCGTGTTATTTCAACTTCTCATGCTTAGATGAACCAAATCATACATCTCCGCTGTGCCAAAAAGTACAAGTATGCTTAGATAAGCCAAATCATATGCCTCCGCAGTGACAAAATACAAAGTCCAGGTGAAATGGTACACCTATGGTATCGACATTTGATGCTCAGATGTGTCAAATCATACACCTATGTAGTGTCAAGATAAAAAGTTCAGATAGACCAAAAAGTTGTGCCGATGTAGCATCAACCTCCCCAGTTCAAGTGAGCCAAATCATACACCTCCACAATGTCAAAATACAAAGTCTATATACACAAAAAATTACATCTCCATAGTACTAACCTCTCATACATAGATAAGTCAAATCATATACTTTTACAATGCCAAAATATGAAGTGTAGATAAATAAAAAACTATGCCCTAGTGATACTAACCTCAAATAAGCCAAATTAAATACCTTTACAGTACCAAAATATGAAGTTCGAATAGATAAAAAATTGTACCTTTGTGGTATCAAATTTTTACACTAAGAGTCAAAATACACACCCCATAATAAATAAAGAAATAAATAATAAGTAATAAATAAACGAATAAAAATATGTATATCCGTAATGCTAAGAGGCAATGTTTTGGGGAGTAAATAATGTTTTTTGGAATAACGATGCAATAAGACCTACTATCCAAAATGGCATAATTGAATACCACCAAATTAACATCTAAAATAAGGAAGATCATCGGTGTCTTGCTCTATTTTATATAGCTAGAGACATACCTAGCAAACCCTGGAATTTTAATATATATATATCCATGGAGCTAATTATGAAATATTATGTGCATGTATAATACTTTCATGAATAATATTTTTTCTCAACTTAAATTAAAAAGGCTATATCTTTATTTATGAAGGAAAAGATAAAAATATGTACAACAAATAAGAGAGTGAAGAAATATCTTTAATGTGTGTGTGTGTGTATATATATATATATATATATATATATATATATGTTTTACCAAATGATTCTCTATAGATGCAATTTAGATAGAACTTCTAATAATATAATGTTTTGAAGAAAACACACGTAATGTAAATGCAAGAATTCTATCTTGAAAAGAAAACATATTTTCAATAACTTTATATCTTCTCATAACAGAATTAATTAATAACCAAAAATCTCCGATAATTATTTTGTAAATCACAATACATTCATACAACAAAATAGAAAACTCTGTCACACGATAGCTCAAAAGAAAACTAATAACAGACTTCTAATTCCTCCTTATCGATCGAATATGCAATCAATTCATTTATTATTTTTAAGTAGATGAAATTGCCAATTATTTAGCTTAGAATACTCTTCCAGCTCACATACAATATAGAGCCCTAATTCCTTGAATATCATCTCTATACAAACCCTTTGTCACTTCAAGAGTAATATGAGGATACATAATTGCACCTTGAACTGAGCTATGCTCGAGGCAAAGAAGATACCCAATTTTATGTGATGCAATTGTCTCCAAATCATATGCACCTAGAGTTGCACCTATAGCCCATGGCTCGTCTGCGTTGTAATTGAATCTCCCATTTGTTGGTGCAAATGCATGAGCTAAAACTCCCCCACAACCATCCAAAGAGCCCTGTCTCTATGATCACCCTTATGAAAGATCTTGATATCAACATTTCAATAGTCTTGTGTTCTAGAGAATTTGAAGTGTGTTTTTGTAGCCCATTTTAAGAAAGCTCGTGCAATTGGAGTCTTGGTTCGAGTTCTCGGAAGAAATCTATTAGTGAGTCTGTATTTGGAAGCTCGCCATTATGGGTGTCATGGAAAAAAGTATACTGAGCGACTATATGAAAGTAGTTATCTCCATGATTTTGTTGCTGGAACGCATTTGAGTTGTGCCATTGACAATGTTTGCAGCTTTGCATCTTGGCCTTGTCATCATTTCTATAGTATTAGCATCCAAAACACAGGTAGATTTTAAATGATAATTTTGTTGGGGAAGAGTTTATATCGAGACCATCCCAGAAATAATGATGAGGTCATGATACGAAGATTGTTATTTTAGGTGCACATGACACCACGTAGAAGCTCTAACAAAGGTTGATAGGATGATAGAGGAATAAAATGTGCAAAAGTTGTGACCAGAAAACGTGTGGGGAACATCCCCAAGTGGCAGCTATGTAGTGCCATAATGACACCCAAGCTCCCTCACCTTTAATGCCTATATAAATCCAAAGATCCCTTGGAAAAGAGAGGGCACAATTCTAGAAAAAACAATATTTTACTCTCCAAATATTTCATTGAGTACTCCATTGTTAACTTGATTGTTGGAGGGTTTTCGCTGGCAAACGTTGCCGGTGCCCCCTGGCTTGCTTTTACTTTTTGATAGGTTTTGGAGTCGCATATTTTGACGATAAGAGGATAGATATTTGACACCAAGGTGGAAACAGACGTATATACAGTCAGTCCTACAAATACCGAGACCGAGACCAAGTCGAGAAGACCATAGGTATATGTCTTTGCGAAACCCAGTAAAATTGTTGTCAAAATACGAAACATATATTGCACTAAACACTAGTAGGGAGCAAATATTTTTTGAAATACGGAATACCGATTTATTGTCAAAACCATGACCCTTAGATAGCAACATGTCCAGGAAACATAAGGTCAAATTTTGTGATTTCCACCAAAATTTAGGGCACAATATGACAGAGTGCTTTGTGCTTCGAGAGCAAATCGAAGATTTGGTGCGTAACGGTTACTTGGGCAGATATATCGACACCGAAGAAAGTCCCGATAAGAAAGGACCCTAAAGCGCCTTAAACACATAAGAACGAGGACCACAGATCAATGTCATTATAGGAGGCCTGACCTTGGCTGGAAGTTCAAATCGCTAAAGGAAAGCCTACGTTTGAAATAGAATTGTGAGAAAAGAGTGTCTGACGGTGGCTGTCGGATTTTGAGATTTTAAAAGGACGAAAATATGCACCATGCCGATAATATTCACTGATGAAGATATTCACGGTGTGATTCAACCTTATGACGATGCATTGGTGGTAACATTAAAAGTAGCTGGAAAAAAGTGGCATCGACTAACCTACAAGCAACTAAAAGCACCGAACAAGGGACATTGAAGGATCCTTGAGTAGCCGACACAGACCAAAGAGTTGGGACCGCCGTGGAAACCGTTCTTGTTCCCATTTGAGACGGGGATGACCTTACGATGGTAGGATAGGAGCCGAAATGAGGGAGCCCCTCCAGAATAAGTTATGAGAATTTTTGAAGGAAATAGCCTCCCATCAACTGAATGTATAGCCACATTTCAAACGCGTAAGCTAACAATGACATTTGTTCAACCAAGAATGATAAGGAGTGATAAGGGAGAAAGTGAAAAAATTGTTAAAAACCAGATTTATTAGAGAACTCGACTACCTAGAGTGGTTATCAGATGTGGTACTGGTGAAGAAAACAAATGGAAAATAAAGGATGCGTGTAGACTTCACTGAGTTAAATAACGCATACCTTAAAGGTAGCTTCCCTTTACCTAGATTGCCCAACTTGTAGATGCAACGGTAGAGCATGAACTCCTTAGTTTCATGGATGTATTCTCGGGATATAACGAAATTGGAAAGTATCTGCATGATCAAGAGAAAACTACGTTCATTACTGACAGAGGTCTATATTGTTATAAAGTTATACCATTCGGGTTAAAAAATGCTGGCACCACGTACCAACAGTAGGTGAACAAGCTTTTTCGCGATCAGATTGGGCGAACTATGGAGGCATATGTGGACAATATGTTGATCAAGTCGGAAAAAGTGACGGACCATGTAATTCACCTCGAAGAAACTTTCGACATACTACGGCGTGCGAGCATGAAGTTGAACCCAAAGAAATGTGTTTTTGGCATATCCGTAGAAAAATTCTTGGGATTTATGGTGAATCATCACGGCATTGAAGAAAACTAAAAAAAAATCAAAGCAATTTTGGACATGAATCCACCTCGGAATGTCAGAGAAATCTAGTAGTTGATGGGAATAGTGGCAGCATTGAATCATTTCGTCTCAAAAGCAACGGATAAATGCCATAATTTTTTAAAGGCTTTAAATAGGGTAAGTCTATGTGGTGGACGGAGGATTGCGACAAGGCTTTTGAGCAGTTAAAGGAGTACTTAGTCACACCACCTATTCTATCCAAATTGTAAAAGGGGGACAAGTTATTTTTGTACCTCGCAGTCTCCCAGATAGCAGTAAGCTTAGTATTACTATGCAAAGATAATAGAATCCAAAGACCTATTTACTACACTAACAAAGCCCTTGTTGATACAAAGACACGCTACCCCAAGACGGAGAAACTAGCCTTATCATTGGTTGTGGCATCCTGACGACTACTACCCTACTTCTAAGCTCATACCGTGGTAGTTATCATAAATCAACCGCTACAACAAATCTTACAGAAAGTAGAAATGTCGGGATGATTAACTCGGTGGATCGTAGAATTAATCGAATTCCGATCTCAAATGATAATTAAAGGTCAGGGCGTCGCTAATTTCATTGCTAAATTCACCAACGACCTGGGGGTACAGATGTAGAGGAAACAAATTATGAAAATCTTAGGCTAGTAGAGGCAGACACAAACAATATGTTAACATGGATACTGCATATAGACGGTTCATCTAACACTCAAAGGAGTGGTGTCGAGATCATATTGACAAGCCTGAAGGGAAAGAAAATTCCCAATATTTTGAGATTTGATTTCAAGTCTTCAAATAACGAGGCAGTTATCACTGCAATGAAAGTGACAAAGAGCTTGGGGGCAAAAGGGTTAAGAGTAAAGAGTGACTAGCAGCTTATAATGAACCAGGTGAATGAAACCTATCAAGTTAAAGGAGAAAATATGCAAGCTTATGTGGACAAAGTTAAGGAAACAATGAAACTATTCGATGTTGTAGAAATTGAACGCATTCCTCAGGAACAAAACTCAATGGCGAATGCATTGGCTAGATTAGTCATCGCGGCAGCATTCAAATCTTTAAGTCTCGCCCTAGTGGAGTATCTTAGACAGCCCCGTATTACTGAAAAAGAAGTGGCGAAGGTTGATGAAGTTGAGATCGAGAATAGCTAGATGGATGATATCCACAACTACCTGCAGAAAGAAGAGCTTACCGAAGATAACTTGGAAGCAAAAAAGCTTAGATATAAGGTAGCATGGTACACCTTTATCGACGGTGTTCTATAATGGCGAGGTTTATCTTTACCATACCTCAAATGCTTGAAGATGGAGAAAGCAGAATACGTATTTCGAAAAATCCATGAGGGCATTTGCGGGAACCATTCCAGTCGAAAAGCTTTAGCCCAAAAGATATTACGACAAGGGTACTACTAGCCCACCATGAATAAGGATACCATAAATTTTGTGAAAAAATGAGATCGATGTCAAAAAACAGCGGACATACCAAAAAGACCTCCCGAGAAGCTATAGAGTCTTTATGGCCCGTGGCCTTGCACACAGTGGGGAATATACTTGATTGGACCAATGCTAGTAGGGAAAGGTCAAGCGAAATATGTAGTTGTGGCAGTCGATTACTTCACTAACTAGGCCAAGGTAGAACCTTTATCTACTATTACTGAAGCCAAAATTACGGACTTTATCTGAAAAAATATAGTGTGCGGCTTTGGAATCCTTCATTCCATCATCTCCGACAACGGAAGGCAAATTGGAAATACAAAATTCCGGACATTTTGCAACAATTTAGGAATCAAGCAGTGTTTTTCTTTTTCGACACACCCTAAGGCCAATGGACAGGTCAAGGCGATCAACAAAATCACAAAATAATGCCTAAAAGCAAAATTAGAAGGCAAAAAAGAGGAATAAGTTGACAAACTGCCACAAGTGCTTTAGGCAAATAGAACGACTCCCGAGACAACAACAGGGGAAATGCCCTTTGTAATGCCCTTTGGTGCCGAGGCTGTAATTCCAACATAAATGAGAATACCCACCTATAGAACATAAACCTTCAGAGAAGAGGAAAAACGTTGACGGAATGCGCAAAAATTTCGATGCAATTGAAGAAATTTGGCAGCAAGCGTAGATCTGGTTAGCCATTTGAAAGCAATAAGTGGAAAGATATCACAACAAAATTGTCAAAGAAAGGTGCTTCTGAGATGGCGTTCTCATTTTAAGAAGGGTAACCCTAAACACTCGAACTCAGGGAGATGGATAACTAAAGGCAAATTGGGAAAGTCTGCATAGCCTGTTACCACCTGGAGCATGTTGAGGGAAACAAAATCAAATGGCCATTGAACATAGAGAAGCTAAAGTGATATTACCTATAACAAGATTTGCGCCTCAAAAAACAGTAAAGATTGTTAAGGAGGAATCTTAAGCAACAAAGATTGCTAAGAAGGAATCTTATGTGACTAAGATGGCCGATGAAGAATCTTAAGGAAAGTTCGCTAGAGAGGGATCTTTAATCATAAAGGATTGCCGAGGAGGAATCCTGAGAGATCGTTGAGAAGGAATCTCATGTAGCAAGGATTCTTTCAAAAAAGAAAATTACAAAGCCCCAGGAGCTTCAGTTGAAGTGTCCCTGAAGGTTCGAAAGAGGGGCGACTTCTTTGGGTGAAGTGCCCTCCTCCCCAGCTTCCTCCTCAACAGCCAGAAACGTATTAAAATCAAAGGGGAATTCCATCTAGTCCATCTTAAAGGAAGGATCCTTTTTGTAAAGTTCCCCTTGTGTACTCTGGAAACCAAGAAGATATACACCAGCACCCTCTCTTTCCAAACGTGCTACCGAATCCATATGTTAGGTTTTCTCTTTTTCCAGCTCCTTGTTCACTAACTCTAGCGAGGATTCCAGCTGCTTTTGGATAACCTTACGATGATCCACCTTAGTCTTCAAGACAACCACTTCAGTATTCGCTTTTGCAGCCTTATCCTTATAATGGTTGGCCACATCAGTTGCCGACTTTAGTTTGACCTTTAATTCGTTTAGTTTCCTCGTGGAGGAAGAAGCAAAGTCCTAGTAGCACTTCTGAGCCATAACGATGTCCCTGGCATCTGGCCTCCGAGAATGGACAAACGCAAAAACTAAAAAGAAAAGGAAATTTTAAAATAGCGTATAATAATCGACACGGTAAATGAAGTGGAGCATGAGCAGTTAACTTATGAAGGCCCTCTCCATGTCTTCCCAAAATTCATCAAAGGGTTTTTGGGTAACCCGAGTAATATCTGTGGCCTTAACAGAAGCTGATAAGCTCTCCACCACATCAGTGAGAAAAGCGGGATTCGACGTGGCCACTAGTGAGGAATTCGGGGGTAGAGTTGGGAGCAAGAACGACTGCAAGTCCGTATGAGAGCTATTAATGTCATTCCTGAAGAAGAAGTCTTTGTGACTTTTGAAGAAGAAAGACACAGAGAAATGTATTTTATCACTCTCGAAGAAGAACCCTTTTGTTTCCCCCTCCTCATCAACTAAAGGGCCTTGTTCAAGTCATCCTCAGAATGAGAGGTGGTGTGAACATCTGTGAGGAGCTTGGGATTCTTCCTTCTAGTTCCCCCTCATTCCTCTAAATCAGCCATGTCTTGCCGACGGAGCTCTTGAAAATAATGATATGAACATCGCAAGATTAAGGATTTAGTTTGAAAAAGAAAGACAACATAGAAAGCTTAAGACAAAGAATTCAAACCTTAAGCACTAGTATGCTCCGAAATAAAACCCGCGTCAAAGAGCTTTGAAGGATTAAGAAGATTAAATTGGTTCCACCCCTACTCCGAAGTAAGATGACCTCGGCACTGTTGGCCTCAAAACGTGTAAGTCGAGCGTCTTGAAGTGTCTCACTATAAGAGTAGAAAAAAAAAGGTTTAAAAAAAAGAAGAAAAAGAGGAAAATCTAAGGATCTAGAAGTCCTGGTTATTGGAATTCTGATGGTATCAGGTAAAGGGTAGAATCCTCAGTGTAACTGTGTCCCAACGCACCTCCTATAAAAAAGTATTTGTCTTTCCAATACTTATTGGAGGTGGGGTTGCCTACAACTACTTCCCCTCTAATAGAGTGACTACCAATATGGAAAAAACCGAAATGGTCGTCACCGAGATAGGCCTTAACTGTAAGGAAGTAGCTAAATTCCTTGGTGCTAAGGTTGGTCCTGCAGTAATTTTTTATATAAGACCTATAAACCTATGGTGCACCTCCAACCATTTGGGCTTATTTATGCTGAGGAAAGCTCATATAAGTTAAGTAACTTTTGAATGAAAGGTTGGAGAGGCGATTGCAAACCTAGCCTCAAGAAATCCGTATTAAAAGTTGTAAGACTGGATGGAGGGGAAATTAAAGATTCCTAGGAGCTACCGGCCTTATCCTAACTGACCCTGGAATAACGAATGCATCTCAGTATACATTAAGGATGTCTTGAGTCGGGGTTTGTGCAATTAGGTCTATGGCATACGGGATGGTACCCACTCTAAAACTCTTACCTTTAATGTGCCCAAAAGTCATAGAACTAACCCTAGCAGATATAGAAACAACGAAACTTTGAGTAGCATTAGCAACCAAGGTGCGTACCACCTCAGTATCCCTATCCTCATTGGAAGTACATGAGGAATTGTCACTGAACTATGGATTAGAGGGCCTAGATTCAGAATTCAAATCGCTTCAGTGTACCCATTTGGGATACATCTCTACCCAAACTATAGGGGAACCCCTACTACAAAAGTCCTCTAAGAAGTTCTTGGAAAGACAAACGCAAAGAATGATCAGCGGTGATTACGCAAAAGAAACCCAGATTTCCTATTTGCAGCAAAAATGAAAGTCTCTAAATCTTAGTGATGAAGGCCTCGAGGGTCTTATAAAAATGGAATAACAAGGAATGGAAAACATACTAGGAAGTAAAAGACGGCGAAAAAAGTGAACTCTAGACAGAGAAGTAGCAGCAGCGCAAATCGAGAGCAAGGGACAAATAGAAAGAGATAAGGACGATGACAAAAGCAAAGGAAAACTCATATATATATATATATATATATATATATATATATATATATATAAACATATACACTTGAGAAAAGAGAATTCGAACAACTCAACGCATCTAACGAAGGAAAATATGACACATGGCATTTTAATGTAAAGAGATGCGACAGTTAAAGGGATGCAACGGTTGAGAGGACGTACATTTACTCCCTATGAAAAGGCACGATCCTATGATTCCCAACTTGCTCTTAAATGATGGGCGGCGACAAAGTTTGAAAAATTCAAAATTTAGTAAAGAGAAAGTATCCTGGCTCGTAAAAGTCAGCATGACTAAATGTTAGTTTCATAACTTTCGCCTTTTTCTAAAAGTCAGAAAACCACGGGGGTTTGTGTTGGGGAAGAGTTTATACAGAGACCATCCCAGAAATAATGACAAGGTCATGATGCCAAGATTGTTATTTTAGGTGCATGTGGCACCACGTAGAAGCTCTGATAAAGGTTAGTAGGATGACAGGGGAATAAAATGGGGAAAAGCTGTGCCCTGAAAAATGTATGGGGAAACATCCCCAAGTGGCACCTGCGTAGTGCCATAATGACACCCAAACGCCCTCACGTTTACCGCCTATATAAACCCAAAGATCCCCTAGAAAAAAGGGGCCTCAATTCTACAAAAAACAACATTTTACTCTCCAAAGATTTCGTTGAGTACTCCATCGCTAACTTCATCGTCGAAGGATTTTTGCTGGTGAACGTTGTCGATGCCCCCTGACTTGATTTTTCTTTGTGATAGGTGCTGGAGCCTCATATTTTGGCGATAAAAGGAGAGATATTTGACACTGAGGCAGAAGCGGACGTATATACCGAGGATGTGACGCACCCCATGAACAAGAAATCTTGATTGTTGTCTAGATCAATCTTAAGCTATAGACGCATGTCGGCAAGAATGATCACAACACCCTTTTAAATGCTCCATGAACCCGAAAGGGGTTGATTGGTTTTTGTTATTTGTCAGAAAATTTTATCAAATAAATAGCTAAAAATTAACCCAAGATAAATATAAATTTTATATGAGTATACGGTTTTAATATAAAATAAAAGGAAAGGAATAGAAAAGATACCTCTTGATACTTTTAAAATACTTTTGCTGCAAATTTCCTTTATTAATTTTTTCCAAACCAATCCTCCACCAGTTTCGTAAAGCAAATAGTGAGCTTTTTTTATAATACAATGGTGTTTTAGAGAAAAACTCGTTTTTCTCTGTATTACACGTTAAAAGAAAACATTTTAATTAGAATAGAATTAAGTTAATTTAATTAAATAATAACATATATTAATTAACTAAATATGTAAACAACTCCTAATAAAAGTAATATTTTATTTAGAACAATTTCAATTAAAATAAAATTAATTAATTAATAACAATTATTAGTTAATTGCATTTTGTAAAACAAATTCTAGTTGAAGTGAATTTCTAATTAATTTAAATTTTATATTTAAAAGAAACGATAAAGACGATAAATATCTCTATGAGAATTTATCCATTTAATTTCTCAAATTAAATTATTTGGATATTAATAAAAGATATTTATCTTAAAATATCTTACTAATTAATTAATTAAATCCAAATTAAAGCACGTATTCTAGAAATCTACTTTCTGGACATAAAAATATTTGATGTAATAATCTTATCCATTTTATTAATTATTTATTGCACTGACCTAGAAGTGGTATTGGGGACCTATGAACCTATAATTTCAAGCTCTGATAAATTTTGATAATTAATTAAACTTTTTAATTAATTAATTCCACTTAAATCTACAATCAAACTCTTCAAATTATAAATAGATTTTACTCAGAAATCTTTTAGCAGTCTATTAATATAATCACTACATGCAGTTCAACCCTTCATAAATAGTTCATAATTATATCTTTATCCTTAAGTTCCATTAATTCACCATTAAACAGTTAATTTATAAACCAATTATAAATTAAGCACTCAAATTATTCAATTCCAAAATTAACTGTTAAGGGAACCATCTTTCTGACTTCCAATAGGAAGGAATGGATTCTATAACTATATATCGCATTCCCAACTATTTATTCCATTAAATCTCCAAGATACAAGTGTTGAGCTTGTTTTTAGAACAAACTTTAACCATTAGCTCAAAAGACTCAATAACATAAACAGAAGTTTATGACTACTCAGGATTAAGATTGATCTACATATGATCATCTATTGACATTGTTTGAATTCTTAATTAGTAACGGAATTTATATTAGAATTCAAACTATATCTCGTCTAGTCCTATATAATCATATTATATAAAGTGTCTCCACGATGATGTCACTACATCGACAGTCTGGATAAAACTATCGCATTCTTATTGTTAGTAGACCGCACTAGTAATATTTAATTAAAAATCCCAACTTTAAATAGTTTATTACAGACTATTTCATTTTATTATCCATAATCTTAATCTTCTTGTATATATAACACTTATATGTATTAAGATTATATTTATAAATAAACTAGGATTTTTCTAATATTAAATATAAACATAATTAAGTATAAAGAAATGCCATCTTTTTTTATTCCAAAAAAATGTACAAATTACATACTTTTAGAGCACTATCCCTAACAATCTCCCACTTGCCCTGAAGCAGGTGAGACATGTCTCTCAATCTCATGCCCTCTAAGTGACCCTCAAACGTTTTAGCTAGTAATGTCTTAGTAAATAGGTCCGCAAGATTGTGTTCAGACGCTATCTTCATAACTGTCACGTCACCTCGATGCATAATCTCTCTGATCAGGCGATACTTCCTCTTAATATGCTTTCCTCTCAATATGCTTCCCTCTCTTGTGACTTCTTGGTTCTTTTGAATTCGCCACTGCCCTATTATTGTCACAATATAGGGTTAATGATTTATCCATATCTGGAACTATTTCCATATCAGTAAAGAACTTCTTGAGCTATAATGCTTCTTTAATTGCTTTACATGGTTGAATCAGCAGTGCTAGATTGTTTTATACTTCTCTAGACTATAGCTCCACCACCAAGAGTGAACATTGACCCAGACGTCAACTTTCTAGTGTCTTTATCTGATTAAAAATTAGATTTAGTGTAACCAATAAGGTTTAGGTCTCCACCTAAATAAACATGCATATAGTTTCTCGTTCTCCTAAGATACTTGAGAATATAATTTACCGTAATCGAATGACCCAATCCTAGGTTGGATTAGAAACAACTGATTATTCTCACTGCATAGCAAATATCAGGTCTCGTACACAACATGGCATATATGAGACTGCCTATTACTATGCATACGGAACCTTTCTCATGTCTTCTTCATCCTGAGGTGTCTTAGGACCTTTTCTCATCTTCTTCATCATGAGGTGTCTTAGGACCTTGCTTCTTGGAAACGATAGCTCCATGCCGTGTTGGTAAATGACCCTTTTTAGTGTTTTGCATTAAAAATTGCATAAGCACCTTATCAATGTATAATGCCTAAGAAAGTGCCAAGAATTTGTTATTGCGATCCTGAATAATCTAGATCCCAAGGACATAACTCGCTTCTCCCAAATCTTTCATTTGGAATTGATTGGCTAGCTATTTCTTTATGTTATATAATATATCCACGTCATTCCCAATGAGTAGAATATCATCTATATATAAAGCACCAGAAAGACCACCATCTTTTCTTTGATGTACTTGTATACACAAGGCTCATCTATGCTCTACTCAAAATTATAAGGTTTGATCATCTCATCAAATCTCAAGTTCCAAGATCTTGAAGCTTGCTTAAGTCCATAAATAGGCTTAAGTAGCTTGCAGACATTCTACTCTTGGCCTTCCACTACAAACACTTCTGGTTGCTCTATATAGATGCTCTTCTCAAGATAGCCATTCAAAAAAGCTATCTTCACAGCCATTTTCCATATCTTATAATCGAGACATGTTGCAATAGATAAAAGAATACAAATGGATTTAAGCATGGCCACTGGAGAGAAAGTCTCCTCATAATCGACTCCTTTCTTTTGGGTATAACCATCTGCCACCAGCCTTCCTTTGAAAGTCTACACTTTCCTAACCACACTTCTTTTCCTCTTGAAAATCCATTTACACCCAATAGGTCAAACATCTTCAGATTGATCTATAAGTTTCCAAACAAAAACTCAAGTACATAGACTCCACTTCTTGGTTCATAACTTCTTTCCATTTTTCTTGTCCAAATCCTCCATTGCACGCTTGTATGTCAATGGATCATCTTGATTTGTATTAGATACAACAACTTGTGCATCTTTGTCATTTCTATAGCGAGTAGGTAGCTTCACAACCCTCCCTCTATGTAGAGGCACCATGATGTTCTAATCAGGAATAATGGTCTCCTGATTTTATTGTTCATTAACTGTTAACGGTGATAGTTTAATTTGATCAGAGAGTAACTCCTCTAGTACAACCTTACTACGAGGTTTGAAGTTTTTCATGTAGTCATTCTCGAGAAAAGTGGCATTTATCGATACAAACACCTTTTTCTCTTGAGAACTGTAGAATAAGCATCCTCTACTACCTTTAGAGTAGCCTACAAATAGGTACATTTATGTTCATACTTCCAACTTCCCAATCTTTTGTATCAGCACATGTGTTGCACACCCTCATATGTGAAAATGTCTTAAACTATATTTATGCCATTCTATATCTCTAGAGGTGTATGATGAACAGACTTGGAAGGTACTATATTCAGAATGTAGACCGCGATTTGTAATGCATATCCCCAAAATGAAAGTGGCAATGAAGAATAGCTCATCATAGATCTAACCATATCAAGTAGTGTTCTATTTCTCCTTTATGCAACACCATTTTCTTGTGATATTCCAGGTGCTATGAGTTGGGATAAAATGCCATACTCCAGAAAATAATCCTTGAACTCTGAGTCAAGGTATTCACCTGCTCGATCTGATCGAAGAGTTTTAAGTGATTTACCTAACTGTTTTTCAACTTCTGTCGCTTGATGCAGGACAATTTTAGAATTTAATTAGTTTAGAAAGTCTTTTATTCTTACCAACTTAATTTGTTATTCAATTTCTAGTTTTCTTCTATAGAGTTTTCAGCAAGGTCTCTCAAGATCAACAACTTCTAAGTTACATTACCAATTCACATATACAAGAAATTGAACTTTTACAGACTTCAATCTTAACAAAAATCAAGAGAATAGTAAGAAGAAAAATGAGAAAACAAAACAAAGATTACGTGGTTCAGCTTACGTCCACGGGTGAAAGGATCATCTATAGTTATTATAATTCATCAATGAAGGATACAATCTTTCTTATTCAGCTTAGAAGAGAAAAGATAGAAGAAGAGAAAAGAATAAATCCTTTTCTGTGAATGATCAGAAAAATAAAATTGATACCTCTTATGCTCTCACTCAAAGTTCTTATATATATGTAGTTATTTCTAAGATTCCTTGTAACAACCTTAATAGTCTTAACTAACTACCTCCAACTTGACAAAGAATTGATTTTCAGCACCTCATTCTCATTTACATCTTACTGGTTTAGCTTATCTACCTCCTTTGAATTTCTACTATTATATGAATCATTTACCCACATCTTCTTTAGGTAAGAGTTATTTTTCCTTGTTTGAATTAACTTGTAACACTAAGTTCCCTTTATTATATAGAGAGAGCCAATAATAGTTGTTTTAACAATCTGTCATTCAATAAAATTATTTTCCTTTCAATTTGTCCCTTATGGATCATTATCTTAACACTTGTATTTTGAGCCGTTAGGGTTAGAAGGACATTTAATTCCGTCCGTTAGAATATTTATCTACTATAAAATACTTCGACAAGCTGCTTTTATCGCACCCGCTATCTACCTACGTCAATTGGCATCAAAGCCTGCCTTTATACCAAACAGAGCTTTCCTGTACCGGTAAACACCATATCTATCAATACATTCTTTCACCGAAAAAAAAAATTAGGATTATGGTCTATTATGTTAGGTATGATGCATTGTTGTTTAATGGAAAATATAATCCTAAATTATTTTTATTTTGGTTGGAAGATGTCAAAGAATTCTTTAAAGTTGAGAGGATTCCTAAAGACAAAGAATACAATTTGTAGCTTATTTCCTATTAAAAAGTAGTGCATCATCTTGGTAGAATATATTACAAAGGACACGACTTGCGAGCCGAGAAGACAAAGTTCGATCACAGGATCAGATGAAGTGATTGATGAGGTCACAATTCATTTCTCCATATTATTGTTTGACATATTAAAGTGTGAGGTTTATTCATTTCTATCCTGTAATACCCCAGATTTTTTACTATTAATTGAAATTGCATATATATGGATATATATATTATGTGAGAATATAGAGGCTTGGAGTTTGCAAGATAAATATAGTTATTTTTGTGAAAGATTAATTGACTAGGATGAATATGTTATAATTTTAAAAGAATGAAGTTATCTGATAATACGATTTTAGTATGGATAAAAAGTGTAAAAAGAATTAACTAAGGGGGATTTAATGATATTATGAAGTAAAATTCATTTTGGCTTTTTGAGGCGGTGGAGAAAAGAAAAAATAAAGAAGGAAAGAAGAGAAAGAGAAGGAGAGAAAGGAGAAGAAAAGAAAAAAGAAAAGTGAAGGAAAGAAAGAAAGAAAAAAAAAAGGAGAAAGGAAAAGAAGAAGAAGAAGAGAAATAAGAAAAAGTGAGGAAGAGAAGAAAAGGGAAGAGCAAAATGGTTAGAATTTTATGTTTTCTTTTTTATGTTAGTTTTAAATTTTAGTAAATTATATTACATAAGTTAGTTTTAGAATTTATATTGAGTTAAAATATTATTTTTTATGAATAGTATATTTTGTTAGATAATTAAGTTTAAATTTTATTTACTATATTTTTACATTAATTTAGGGTAGAGATTTGGAGAAAAAGGAAAGGCCAGCAGAGATTTAGTATTCATGTAAGTATTTATATATATTTGGGAGATTTTAGTTTTAAAACTAAAAAGTATAGTGTTTTATTACATTTAATGTTTTGATAAATGCTTATAAGATTTTTGAATTATCACGTATTAATCCAATTCATTGTTTTTTAATCGAATTTAAATAATAAATTTTATACAAATGTTATATTTACAAATACAGTGAGAAAATTGTATCAACATATCTTATGATTTTATAAATAGATGATTTGTATGAAAATGTTGTGAAATAATTTAATAAATGAAAATGTAATGGCCATAGTTGTTGTTGTGATGTGGCACCGATGTTTGGGATGACAGTCCCTGGGAAAATAATGCCCTTAAGTTGTTGTTTGAGGTGACGATCTCTAAGAATAATGTCTCTAAAGTATGTATGGTCAGTTTTTGGGATGGCGGTCCTTCGAAATAATGCTCGTAAAATATGCAAGAACGAAATGAATAAAAATTATTTTTATGGAGAAATAAATGTATTTATGTTACTATTGTGAATAATGAATTGAAATGTTGTTTTGATTTGTTATTAAGCTTATTGTTTAAAATCGAAATGCATTTAATATTTGCAAATTTATTTATTGCGAAATCTTAAAACTACTTTTGTTTATAAATATCTACTGAGCATTAACTCACCCCTACTTTTTCAGGTTCTTGATAATTGTTGGAGTCAGGATGAATAGGAGACCAAAAATACTTCAGGATAAGGGCTTTTTTATATTTGGAGTTTGGTGTAATTATAGATGCAAGAGTTTGTGTTGTATAATTTTCATGTTTTTCCTATGTTTAGTGTTTAGATATTAGAAACCCTAGTATTGGTTATATATTAAATATTTATAGAATTAAGGATGTTTCCAACTGGGTATCAAAGCATTATTTTCTTGTAGGAAAAGTTTTGTTTTGGAAGTTTGAAAGTTTTCGTAGCACCTTAGTTCGGCACCACTTTTGTAATGCCGGAGTTAGGGCGTTACATATATTATAAAGTTTGAGGGTTTTTATGATAATCCATTTTTTTATGGGTAAAGTATTTCTAATTGAAAGATTTTTGGAGGGATTCTGTGCCGATATAAGAGATCGAATGTCATCATATACTATTTATAAACTACAATATGCAATTTTTTTACAAAATGAGTCAAAGGGTAACTAAAGTTTAACTTTGATAGAGTTATTAAAGATGTTGTTAATAATGTAGTTAACAAGATATTTGGTAACATGACTGAAGTTGACCTTAAAATGATGATTGAAGGTGTGCTTGAAAAGAAGACTAAAGAGATATTTGGTAACATGATTGAAGTTGCTTAGTACCACTGTAGAATTTCATGACATCTTTCGGAAAACAGTCATAGTACCACTGTAGAATTCGACATTCATTAATGAGGGCAAAAGATAACTTATGTTTTAGGATAAATATTGGCTAAACATATGGCAATAAATATGCCTGCGATGTGCCAGTCGGCACTCCATGGGATGATACCACCTTATGAAGGACCCTTTTGAAGCCGTTCCCAATTGAGTAGGGATTGCTACCAAAACTTGACGGGATGTTCACTAAAGGGGGTGCAGCGGGGTGCCGGCCATATGACTAATCCCCAAGGCATGTAAGCAAGTGTGGACAATTATGTAGTCCCATTTGATACACCAATCCCAAAAATCAAGGGATCTTGTCGCCAAGTTGTTTTCCTCCAAGACAGTTAGCCATATAGTTGTGTGAATCACAAAATGCTTCCTATAATTATTTTGTGAATCACAGTACATTCTTACAACAAAACAGAAAACTCTATTACACGAGGGATCAAAAGAAAACCAATAACTGATTCCGATCTCCTCTTCATCGATTGCATATGCAATCAATTCATTTATTATTTTATGCAGAAGGAATCGCCAATTATTAAGCTTGAGAGTACTCTTCCAGCTCACATACGATATAGAGCCCTAATTCCTTGAATATCATCTCTATGCAAACCCTTTGTCACTCCAGGAGCAATTCCAGAATACATAATTGCACCCTGAACTGAGCTATGTCCAAGGCCAAGAAGATGTCCGATTTCATGCAATGCAACAGTCTCCAAATCATAAGCACCTGGAGTTGCGCCGACAGCCCAAGGCTCGTCTGCGTCGTAATGGAATCTCCCATCTGTTGGTGCAAACGCATGAGCTAGAACTCCCCCACGGCCATCGAAAGGAGACCCATCTCTATGATCACCACTATGGAAGCTAACCTTAATATCAGCATTTCCATAGTCTTGTGTTTGGGAGAATTTGAAGTGAGTGTTTGCAGCCCATGTTTGAAAAGCTCGCGCAACCGGAGTCTTGGCGTCATCTCGAGTTCCTGGAAGAAATCCGTAACTGAGTTGGTATTTGGATGCTGGCCATTTTGGGCTTCCTGGAAAAAACTCATAGTGAGCGACTGTATGAAAATGGTTAACTCCGTGATTTTGTTGCTTTTTCTTGCCGGAACGCATTCGAGTTGTGCCATTGACGATGTCTGCAACTCCACATCTCGGCCTTGTCATCATTCCTACAGTTTTAGCATCCAAAACTCCGGTGGATTTTAGATGATAATTGAGCTGGTAAGTTTTGATGGCAGATTCTAAAAGCTCATCAAAATCATCGTCATCGGCATGTGTTTGATTCTTGGAATTGTGATAGTTCAAGTAGCCAAACATTTCCAGGTATTTTTTGAGCTCATTGATGCCCTTAACCTTATCGCCTTTGTGACATCCTTTCAAATGCTCCATGAAGCCAAATGGGGTTGATTGGTTTTCGGCATTGGAGTGTGCTAAAACTGAGCAATGGGAGAGAAGAGAAAGGAGGACAATAATCAGAAAGAGAAATGAGAAGCCAGGAAGAGCTTTGGAAGCCATTGTCAACTAATATTGAAGAACTAAAGCAAGCTCTTTACTATGTTAATTCGTTGTGTAGAAGCCAAAATCTTACATCTCTATTTATAGATTTCTTATGATGAGAAAAGACTATTAGAATATGGAAATGAATAGAATAGAATGACTCGGTTTATATGTTTAATCTGCCGTTCGATACACGGTCCTGAGACCGAAGAATTGATGGTAGAAAACAAAGACTTAAAGAAACCATTTAAGACCGCCATTTTTTAATTAATAAAATGAAAGGAAGGGAATAATGAATTTTTATTATTAAAAATTGAAGGAAGACTCCCATTAGCGGGAGACTGAGCCATGAAAGGAAGATCGTTGACCTTAAATTCTATACTTATAGATGAGGAGACTTTGATTCTACCCACAAATTAATCAAAGGAATTTATAATATATAGTTTATTCTACGTTGTAGACAAACACCTATACATTTATTATTATAAATAATTGTCCCTATTCGTGCATGATTTGTGGAATATTATCTCCTGTGGTAAAATACATTAATTGAATTTATTAGATATATATGGAAACAAATCTCATTCAAACCAATAATAAATTTTTCCTAATCAGTTAAATTTTTATATTAAATTTTATTTATATACAAATTAGCTAGCTTACTTGGGATATATTTCATCCGTATTTGTGAACTCTACTTTCTCCTATGAATTTGAATAACATATTATATAATAACATATCAAAATCAAAGGAAGACCCCCCACAATGGAATTTTCATACCGAATTCCGCACAAAATTAAGAAAAAGATGACTTAATCAAAAGCTCATTTTTAAATTTTTAAATATTATTTGATTATTATTATTCTTTTGAATATTACATTTGCAATTCATGGAAATTATTCCTCTGCGAGTACAGTCAATAATAAGATGGTAAGAAAATAGGTAAAATATGACGAAAATTATAAAAGAAGAATAAATATTTTGGAAATCTTAATACATTCAACAAATAAGTTTCTATATTGCAAAAAATGAAAATAAGTATAAAGTAAATTTCCTTACGATTTTCTCTTCATCGATTACAAATACAATCAATTTTTCACTTTTAAGTTATATAAAATGTTATTTATATGCAAATTAGCTTACTTGGGAGATATTTCATCTCTACCTTCGTACTCTATTTTCTCCTATTAATTTGAATAGTATATTATACAATTTTATTGTACATATATCAAAATCAAAGAAAGACCCCTTATTAGCTTAGCAATTTGATTTTCATATCAAATTCTACACTAAGAGACGAGAAAACTTAAATTCTACGTATCAACAAAATTAATTAAAAAAATAAAGTAATTAAAAGGTCACAAGTGAAGGTGTGTGTGTTCGAGCCTATTGACTATAGGGCTCCTCCCACGAGTTGTAGAACTCTCTTCCCACTAGACGTAGGGTTTATCTCTATCTTATATGCTTAAAACTTTATGGTGAGCTACAACCGCATACATCCAAACTCTTGGTAGAACTCTAGTTGTAATGCTAATAAATGTACTAAAAATTATAGTTTTTATAATTTTTTGAATATTACATTTACAATTTATAACTATTAACAATATATATGCAAAAATATACTGGAAGTTTAGATCATACAATTATGATTCACCCCTAAATTTACTTATAAGACTCTTACCAAAGTGTATGGTAAAGTCACCAACTTGTGTTTCATGATGAGATTTTTCTTTTTTTCGTCTGTTTTTATATATCTAACAAAAATAAAATGACTTCAAATCTCCACTTTACTATTCAAAAGTAAATCACTGGTACTTAGGTGTAGATTTTGGAATCTATAATTATGTCAAACTAAAATTAATTGTTGATTTCATGAAAGTAAAAATAATTAGTAATTAAAACAAGAACACAAACTTAAAAAATGCAATTCATGAAAGTAAAAATATAATTTGCAATTCATGAAAGTTTTCTCTGCAATTACAATAAAGTGAAAAGAAGAAAGGTAAGATATAACAATATTTATAAAAAAAGATTAAAGATTTTGTAAATGTTAATACATTAATTAAATAATATAAAAACTCTATTTTGTGAAAGGCAAAGGAAATAAGAAAGCCAATTTTGTTACGATATATTTTCTCTTCATCAATTACAAATGCAATCAATTTTCACTTTAAGTAAATGTGAAAATCTCTAATTAATTAACATAAAAGGTGGTCCAGCTCAAACACCATATAGAGCTTTAATACCTTTAATATCATCCTCATACAAACCCTTTCTTACTCCAGAGCCAAGTGTAGCATACATAATTGAATCCTTAACTGAGCTATGCCCAAGACCAAGAACATGACCAATTTCATGTAGTGCAACTGACTCCAAATCAAAAACACCTTTAGTTGTGCCCACACCCCATGGCTCATCTGCATCAAAATGTAATATTCCTTCTGTTGGTGGATTTGCGTGAGCTAGGATTCCACTGCGACCATCAAAAGGATCCTCATCTTCATGTTCACCACTTCGAAAACCAATCTTAATATCGGCACTTTCGTAATTAGGTATTTCAGAGAATTTGAACGGAGTATTCATAGCCCATGTTTGGAAAGCTTGAGCAATAGGATTCTTGGCATCGACTCGAGTTCCTGGAGCAAACCCATAAGTGAGATTGAATTTAGAAGTTGGCCATTTAGGATTACCTTCGATAAATTCATAGTGATCGGCTGTATGGAATAGGCTAGATCCATGATGATTTTGTTGTCCTTTCTTGCCAGAAAGCATCCGAGTTGTACCAGTGATAATATCTGCAACTCCACAACGAGGTTTTTCGATCATTCTTACTGTATTAGCATCTAAAACTCCGATGGATTGTAGATGATAATTGAGCTAGTAAATTTTAATGGCAGATTATAATAACTCATCAAAATCATTATCATCTGCATGTGTTTGATTATTGGAATAATTATTATTGTTTATGTAACCAAACATTTCCAAGTATATTTTGAGGTCATGGATACCTTTAACCTTGTCACCTTTATGACATCCTTTCAAATGCTCGATAAACTCAAACGGGTTTGATCTTCTTTTGTCATTTAAGTGTGCTAGAACTAAATAATGAGAAAGAAGAGAAAGGAGGAGAATAACAAGGAAGGTAAATGAGAAGACAGAAAATGTTAGCATTATCAAAGAATATGGAAGAACTAAAGTACCTCTCAGTTAACTTTGATCGTATCAAAGATGATCAATCACCTATGTGTAATAAATGAAGAACTAAAATGGACATTCAAGAAAGCTAAAAATAGTTTTAAAGGAGAGAAATTGAAGGATACAACTCAATATCAGAAGAAACAAGTTTAGTTTGTTGTTAACAGAAAACAAATTATAAGCCCCATTCATATGAACCCTTGATTAAATAAACAGTCTCTCCTTATTAGTTATTTATATATATAGGGAGCTTATAACATATTATCCAAGAATTTGCTTATTATATATTATCCAAGCTTCTAACCAGCTTGAAACAGATATATATTATGAACAACTTTGGAACTACTACAAGTTGTCTACATTAATCAAATTGTTGAATAGGTTTCAGCTTGGTGAATTAAATTCAATCACACCAACAATTTATATTGAAAACGAATAGAGTTGAACAGTTTCAATAAAATAAATTAATATTAGGTTAAAATAAAAGGAAAATAAAATGCAAAGGAATAAATTAATAAAATCGAAGTGTATAATATATAGTTGGGAAAATACCAATTTCGTCCCTAATTTATTAGCATTTTACCAGTTACATCCTTACTATATCAAAACTACCATTTACCTTCTTGTTCAATTTTACCCTTCGGTTTAAATAAATAATTTAAGTGTGAATCGAACCGAACCTAACCGAACCAAACCAATGGTTTGAACAAGAACCGATTTTTTTAAAATAAAATATTGGCTTTTAGTGGGAATCGAACTTGAGAACTAGGTAAAATTGCCCATGCCTTAACCACAATATTCGCTCTAATTTCATGAATAATTTATACAATCATTATAATATAACTCTTTTTAAACACATATATAATAATTATTAAGAATAAAAATAATTTTAACTACTATTTTTTTAAATGTTAAGGGAAATTTTAATTAATATAAAAAATATAATTTTAAAAATCAAATCAAAATAAAATAATAAATATTTTAAAGATTATAAATAATTTTATTATTATTTTAATTTAAATTTATAATATACCATATAATAATTTTATTTTTTATATATGTAATTAGTCTGAAGTGATTATTATTAACCATAATAATAAGAACTTTAAATTTAAATTATTTTTAAATTATTACATCCTTTATATTAAATAATAAAATTATTTATAATAATTAAAATATTCATCATTATTTATAATTAATTTTAATTATTAATATTTATGATTACATCTTTTGTAATTAGTCTAAAGTGATTATTATTAACAATAATAATAATAATAACAACTTTATTTTAATAATTATAAAATTATTTTTAAATTATTACATATTTTATATTAAAATCTTTCAAATTAAAATAATAATAAAATTATTTTTCATCTTTAAAATATTTATTATTTTATTTTAATTTTTAAAAATACATTTTTTATATTAATTAAAATTTTCCTTACTATTTAAAATAATAGTAGTTAAAATTACTTTTATTCTTAATAATTATCATACATGTGTTTAAAAAGAGTTATATTATAATGATTGTATAAATTATTCATGAAATTAGAGTGGATGTTGTGTTAAGGCATGGGCAATTTTTACCTAGTTCTCAAGTTCGATTCCCACTAAAAACTTATATTTTTTCAATTTTAAAAAAATCGGTTCTTATTAAAACCATTTGTTCGGTTCGATTCACACTTAAATTATTTATTTAAACCGAAGGGTAAAATTAAAAAATATAAATGTCAAGGAGGTAAATGGTAGTTTTGATATAGTAGAGATGTAACTGATAAAATGTTAATAAATTAGGGACGAAATTGGTATTTTTTCTATATAGTTTTATGATGCATAATTCGTTTCCAAATTCCAAACGTAAAGATGAGAAAACAATATCATAACAGAGTATGGTGCACATTAATATTAATTTAAGTTTTACAAAAAGTTTAATTATTTTGTGAAGTACCAAACAATATCATACCACAATATGGAAACACTATTATACCAAAACTAGCTAGAAAGTAACTGCCTTATGATTTTATCTTTATTTATTAGAAATACAAGCAAAGAAAATGCCAGTTTGAGATTACTGTGAAATATATTTGAAGAGAATCAATTTGGTGTTTAGTAAATTTTATTTTCAAAAGTGTTGTGAATTTCAAAAATAATTTTGTGTTTATTAAATTTTATCAAAATGTATATAATGATAATTAATTTTAGGGAAGTAGTATTTGTGTGTGAATTTGAATATACATATACGTACATGGATATACTACCTTAAATAATCTATAACAAAAGATATAAAATTTTTAATACATTTTTAAAATATAAAAGGGTAATAAAGTAATAAAAAATATTTTGATTTTAAGAATTTTATTTCTTAATTAAAGTTGAATTTTAATAATTTTTTAGAATTAATTTTGGATTTTTATAATTTTAAATACGTATATTTGTTGTTATTTTAATCAAATAAAACTATTTTTTAAAATCAAATTTTGAAAAGCAATTTTTATTTCTTTTTGAAATCTATTATAATATGGGGTAATTTTTTCAAAAACGATTCAGAAATGCTTTTATCAAATACCTAAAATTATTTTTCACTTCTTAAAATTACTTTTGCCTTTTGTCATATTTTTCATATTTCTTCGTAAATTGCACATATATAGGTGAGCAGACTTAAATCTTACATACCTACAAAATATAAGGAATAAGACTACACTAAGATGCCGCCTTGCAAAAAAGGTTGAACTGAAAATTTTGTTTCAGTTATCATATCAATTCGGTTTATTTCGATTTTGAATAGATCGATTCGATTCAAGTTTAGTTTTTACCAAATGTGAAACAGAAACCGACTAGGACGCAACATGTAATTTTATATGAGCCTCTAAATTTTATATAAATTATAAATAAATAAAATTTCTTAAAAATATTATATAGATGCATAGAAAAGTAGGAAAAATTATTATATACTTTAAACTTTTTTCTCTTTATAATTTCTAAAAGTTTAGAGACTTTTATGAAATTTTTTTGAAATTTAGAACCCAAGTCCTAATGCCGGAACCCAAGTTGGAATGGAACTATGAAATTTAATTTACTCATAAGGTTATATAGCTTGGTTCTATTTTTGTACCTCTGTAGTATCAAATTTTTACACTAAGAGTCAAAATACACACACCGTAATAAATAAAGAAATAAATAATAAGTAATAAATACACGAATAAAAATATGTATATCTATAATGCTAAGAGGCAATGTTCTGGGAAGTAAATAATCTTTTTTGGAATAACGATGCAATAAGACCTGCTATCCAAAATGGCATAACTGATTACTACCAAATTAACATCTAAAATAAGGAAGATCATCGGTGTCTTGCCCTATTTCATATAGCTAGAGACATACCTAGCAAACCCTGGAATTTTAGTATATATATATATATCCATGGAGCTAATTATGAAATATTATGTGCATGTATTATTACTTTCATGAATAATATTTTTTCTCAACTTAAATTGAAAAGGCTATATCTTTATTTATGAAGGAAAAGATAAAAATATGTACAACAAATAAGAGAATGATAAAAAATATCTTTAATGTGTGTGTGTATATATATATATATATGGGGTAGATTCAATGGCCCATTTTTTTACACAAAATCTTATATAAAAATATAGGCCGTTGGATCTAGGAACATCTAACGGTTGAGATTGCATCTAATAGTGTATTAATTATGCATTAAATACATGGTCAGATGCAATCTCAACCGTTGGATGTTCCTAAATCCAACGGCCTATATTTTGATGTAAGATTTTGTGTAAAAAAATGGGCTATTGAATCTACCCTATATATATATATATATATATATATATATATATATATATATATTTTACCGAATGATTCTCTATAGATGCAATTTAGATAGAACTTCTAATAAGATAATGTTTTGAAGAAAACACATATAATGTAAATGCAAGAATTCTATCTTGAAAAGAAAACATATTTTCAATAACTTTATATCTTCTCATAACATAATTAATTAATAACCAAAAATCTCCGATAATTATTTTGTGAATCACAATACATTTGTACAACAAAATAGAAAACTCTGTCACACGATAGCTCAAAAGAAAACTAATAATAGACTTCTAATTCCTCTTCAACAATCGAATATGCAATCAATTCATTTGTTATTTTTAAGTAGATGAAATTGCCAATTATTTAGCTTAGAATGCTCTTCCAGCTCACATACAATATAGAGCCCTAATTCCTTGAATATCATCTCTATACAAACCTTTTCTCACTTCAGAAGTAATTCAAGGATACATAATTGCACCTTGAATTGAGCAATGCCTGAGGCAAAGAAGATGCCCAATTTTATGTGATGCAGCTGTCTCCAAATCATATGCACCTAGAGTTGCACTTACAGCCATTGCTCGTCTGCATTGTAATGGAATCTCCCATCTGTTGGTGCAAACGCATGAGCTAAAACTCCCCTATGACCATCGAAAGAGCCCTGTCTCTACCATCACCCCTATGAAAGCTAATCTTGATATCAACATTTCAGTAGTCTTGTGTTTGAGAGAATTTGAATTGTGTTTTTGTAGCCCATTTTATGAAAGCTCACGCAACTGGAGTCATGGCATCATTTCAAGTTCTTGAAAGAAATCTATAAATGAGTCGGTATTTGGAAGCTCGCCATTTTGTGCATCGTGGAAAAAAGCACAGTGAGCGACTGTATGAAAATAGTTAGCTCATGATTTTGTTGCTTTTGTTATTGGAACGCATTCGAGTGTGCCATTGACAATGTTTGCAACTCCACATCTTGGCCTTGTCATCATTTCTATAGTATTAGCATCCAAAACACTGGTAGATTTTAAATGATAATTTTGTTGCGGAAGAGTTTATACCGAGACCATCCTAGAAATAATGATGAGGTCATGTTGTCAAGATTATTATTTTAGGTGCACATGACACCACGTGGAAGCTCTGACAAAAGTTGGTAGGATGATAGGGGAATAACATGTGCAAAAGCTGTGACCCGAAAACGTGTGGGGAATATCCCTAAGTGGCATCTGTGCAGTGCCATAATGACACCTAAGCTCCCTCACTTTTACCGCCTATATAAACCCAAAGATCCCCTGGAAAAAAGAGGGCATAATTCTAGAAGAAACAACATTTTACTCTCCAAAGATTTCGTTGAGTACTCTATTGCTAACTTGATCATTGAAGGGTTTTCATCGGCGATAGGTGCTAGAGTCGCATATTTTAATGATAAAAGGAGAGATATTTGACACCAAGGTGGAAACAGACGTATATACATAGGATGTGACGCACCCCATGAACAAGAAATCCTGATTGTTGACCAGATCGATCTTAAACTATAGACACATGTTGGCAGGAACAATCACGGCATCAACATTTGACGCCAACTGTGGGGATCGTAACAAAAAGCAAACCTTTGGATAAGATGACAGCACCGAAAAAATTCCAACGGCATATTGCAAGTTAAAGGGTGCTGTGAGAGGATTAGGGGAGGAAGTTAACTGCAAATTAAACGAGGTCTCTCGCCATGTCACCCATCATTCAAGAAGGGAGGACCTAGAAAACCAAGGGTTGAAACAACAAAATGATGAATTATTGATGCTACAACTTAAAGGTTGTACTTCCCAAGTGTAGGTTGTCTCAAGTAACAAAGTTCGGAAGTCCGAGTGTCGATCCACAGGGAATACGTTATATAAGATCCACAAGTCCAATATTTAAATGTTATAAGTCCAAATATGATGGAAGTAGAATGAATTTATTAAATTATTGAATGTAAATTTGATAAGATTGTCAATTAGGGCATTAGGGATTCATTTTGTTGATAATTATAGAAATTATTCTTTAATCATTTGTTACACAACTAAGAATCACTCAAGAGATTATCTTAATCGGAAGATAAATACATTAAATACATGGCAATACCTTTTTGTAGAAAAGGTAGTAAAATAGAAGAATAATCATTCAATTTATTTGTGAAAACTATAACGTACCTTGTTCTTGATTTGTAGAAAATGTGCAAGCATTCAGTGTACCTTTTGTTAACAATGAATCAAGCTTCCAAACAAATCAAAACACTTTTGAGAAATAGAATTCACTTAATTGAAAAGATTTTGCATTGAAACACAACTTAGAATGATTGAAGAAGAATACTATAAAATCAACAAAACTTCACCCTCAACTCTAATTACAAATTTAGAAAGACATTAAATGAAACCAAAATTATACAAAGGGAGAATAAAAAAATAAGAAGAAGGATGTCCTAAATAACTTCTACCACTTCCTTTATATAGGCAAAACAAGATATATTTCACATGTGTGAACACAAGTTGTAAACTTTCAACTTAATTATGCTCTTGGTGATTGCAGCACATTATGGACCGTAGAATACATTGAATTTGTTGATTATGTCTTCTTCAAAGTTATAGGCGCCTTCATTAGGTTTCCAATAGTCCAAAGGTCGACCAAATGAATAATGTAAAACAAGAGTTATATTGAAAATGAGAAATGATGTTCAGTTTGGATTTCTCCACCGGTCTTCTAGAATGACAGCTATTTTTGTCAGGCAACCACTTCGAATCTGGACATTTTTAAAACATACAAATGTACATCTATCTGTAAGCGTTCCAACCGTATGACTTTTGGATACATATGTAGGGAGATACGACCCAAATACGAAACCATGATGGGCTAGCCTCAAGTTGTGGTTGAGTTCTGTTGAAGCCGGAGTTTTACCCAATAGATACATGAACTGGTCTGATCTTTGCTCTACACTTTTGTGAAGGAATGAGTCCACATATTTACGGTCCAAGAATCGTATTAAATGATGTTTTGTAAGAAAAGATATGCTTATTATACGAAACTTGCGCAAAACCAATAATTAAGTCCAATTCTTGTTTTGGAATTCAATATAAAGGAAAATGCTTAATTTTGGGGAAATTAATAATATTCTTAAGTGTAAAATATAATATTTCTCTTGATAATCCCACACTTTTAAACATTTATCACATAACAAATTATAGTGGGAACAGAGAGAAAATCAATGCCAAAGTGCGAGAAGGGAAGAAAATCATCAAACGTATCAAGAGAATTATGAAGCAACCAAAATTAAGGGACACCCACCCATAATACCTGAATCATCGCGCCAACGAAGCCCTACCAAATATTGCAAGATGGAATGCGACAGAGATTAGAATAGGGAACCCAAATCCAAGGTAGCCAATCATTGACCCCGTTACTCACCCATAAGTCGCAGCAAGAGAGCTACGGCAAGAAGATAGGGCATGCCTACGGCACCGAGAGAGCAAGCTGCAAAAAGTATGAACGCTAGCTTTAGAGTACTCGCATTGCAAGATCAAGCATTTGATTAGAGGTGAGAAGGAGGCCCAGAAATGTTGCCACCTATGACTCGATAACGTTCAATGAATAACAAGGAACATGTTCTTCACCGAGTATTAGATCGCATTTGACAGCTTAAAGAATTAATCGTTAGTATGCAAGAAACAACACTACAATCACAACATTTGGAGGACACCCTGCTGGAGTTCGATTCCCCCTTTGCAATTGAGCAACAAGTAATACCACCGCAAAACTTCGTAATGCCACAATGCTAGCTATATACGGAATACACAGACCCAGTAGCCCATATAAAGTTATACCGAGAATTAATGAGAGTAGAAGGAGCATACGATGAGGTTCTATACAAGTTTTTCCCGTTGACCCTCATTGGGCTGGCAAGGAGGTGGTATGAAAAGATGAAACCCAGGAGCATCCGTTCTTTCTCATAATTTTACGTTGAGTTCTTGAGTCAGTTCAAACAACTAGAGAGCAAGACAGAGACTCAAATACATTGTTCGGTGTTAAGCAAGGAGAAAAATAATCCAATAAAGCTTTCATTGACTGATTCCATCATGTCGTGATACAGTTAAGGGTATATAATGACCCTACCACTTTAAAGGCCTTGGTTAGGAACACACGAACTCAGAGATTGTGGCGTTCATTCTGAGTTTTCCCTCTAAAAACCTATGCTAAGGCACATGAGCACTCATTAAACTTTATAAAAACGGATGCTCAAAAGGCCGAAATATTGTTGGTAGAGTGTGCGGAGATTAAGGAAAGGGAGAATTTCTTAAAACAAAACGATGTAGGCATAAGACACAGGGATTGTCCTGCAAGAGTTCAAATGCCGACGCTCCTACCCCGTATCTTGACCAATCTAGGGGAAACTTGGTCGCATAAGCCATAACCCACCGTAGTGAAGCATCAGGAGACACAGTCAGTCCTGCAAATACCAAGACCGAGACCAAGCCTAGAAGACCATAAGCATATGCCTTGGCAAAACCCAGTAAGATTGTTGTCAAAATACGAAACATATATTGCACTAAACACTACTAGGGAGTAAATCTTCGTTGAAATATGGAATGCTAGTTTGTTGTCAAAACCACGACCCTTGGGTAGCAACATGTCCAGGAAAAGTATGGTCAAATTATGTGATTTCCACCAAAATTTGGGGCATAATACGACAGATTGCTTTGTGCTCTAGGAGCAAATCGATGATTTGGTGTGTAACAGTTACTTTGATAGATATATCGACACCGAAGAATGTCACAATAAGAAAGGACCCCAAAGCGCCGTAAACACATAAGAATGAGGACCACAGGTCAATGTCATTATAGGAGGCCTGACTTTGGCCGGAAGTTCAAATTGCTTAAGGAAAGTCTACGTTTGAAACGAAACCGTGGGAAAATAGTGTTTGACGGTGGCTGCCGGATTTTGAGAGTTTAAAAGGATGAAAATATGCACCATGCTGGTAATATTCACTAATGAAGACATTCACGGTGCGATTCAACCCCACGATGATGCATTGGTGGTAACGTTAAAAGTAGCGGGGAAGAATGTATCTAAATTACTCGTGGACACGGGGAGCTCTGTAGATATCATTTTCAAGCATGCTTTGGAGCAATTTGACGTGTGAGGGAGCACCATAGAGGAGGCGCTAACACTATTAGTGGGATTCTTGAGTGGAAGTGTGTGGCCTTTGGGTATCATTTTGCTCCCACTATCCGTGGCAAAAGGAAGTGCCATGGTAGCCACAATGGTAAAATTCTTGGTTGTTGATCAATCGATTCTGTATAATGCTATCCTTGATAGACCATTCATGATAACCATAAAGGCCTGTATATCTCTGTACCACATGAAGATGAAAATCCCAGCCAAAGACATTTTAATCACCATGAGAGGCAACCAACAAATGGCTCAAAGTTGTTTTGTGGTGGCCTTCAAGGAAAACTTGCAAGTGAAAGCCATGGATAATATGTCAAGGAGAAAAGCGACATTGACATTACAAGCAACTAAAAGCACCGAACAAGGAACATTGGAGGATCTACGAGTAGCCGAAACAGACCAATGAGTTGAGACCGCCGTGGAAACCATTCTTGTTCCCATTCAAGACAGGGATGACCCTAAGATCGTGAGGATAGGAGCCAAAATAGGGGAGCCCTTCCATAATAAGTTACGAGAATTTTTAAAGGAATATGCCAACGTATTCGCATAGACCCTTGATGACATGCCAGGAATTGACCCAGAAATAGCCTTCCATCAACTGAATGTATAGCCACATTTCAAACCCGTAAGCCAACGATGACATCTATTCAACCAAGAACGATAAGGAGTGATAAAGGAGGAAGTGAAAAAATTGTTAAAAGCTAGATTTATTAGAGAACTCGACTACCTAAAGTGATTGTCAGATGTGGTACTGGTGAAGAAAACAAATGGAAAATAGAGCATGCACATAGCCTTCACCGACTTAAATAAAGCATGCCCCAAAGATAGCTTCCCTTTACCCGGATTGACCAACTTGTAGACGCAACGGTAGGACATAAACTCCTTAGTTTCATGGATGCATTCTCGGGATACAACCAAATCAGCAAGTATCTGCCTGATCAAGAGAAAATCGCTTTCATTACTGACAGAGGTTTGTATTGTTATAAAGTTATGCCATTCAGGTTGAAAAATGTTGGCACCTTGTACCAACGATAAGTGAACAAGCTTTTTCGCAATCAGATTGAGCGAACTATGGAGGTATATGTGGACGGTATGTTGACCAAGTCGGAAAAAGTGACGGATCATGTAGTTTACCTCGAAGAAACTTTTGACATACTACGACGCGAGAACATAAAGTTAAACCCGAAGAAATGTGTTTTCGGCGTATTTGCAGGAAAATTCTTGGGATTTATTGTTAATCATCACAGCATCGAAGAAAATCCGAAAAAAATCAAAGCAATTCTGGACATGAATCCACCTCAGAATGTCATACAAATCCAGTAGTCGGCGGTAAGAGTAGCAGCATTGAATCGTTTCTTCTTAAAAGCAACGCATAAATGCCACCATTTTTTAAAGGCTTTAAAACAGGGTAAGTTTATACAATGGACGGAGGATTGTGATAAGGTTTTTGAGCAGTTAAAGGAGTACTTTGTCACATCACCTATTTTGTTCAAACTGTAAAAAGAGGAAAAATTATTTTTGTACCTTACAGTCTCCCAGGTAGAAGTAAGCTCAGTATTACTACACAAAGATAACGGAATCCAAAGACCTGTTTACTACACTAGCCGAGCCCTTATTAATGTAGAGACACACTACCCTAAGATAGAGAAACTAGCCTTATCATTGGTTGTCGCATCCTGACGACTACGACCCTACTTCTAAGCTTATACCATGGTAGTTATCACAAATTAGCCGCTACGAAAAATCTTACAGAAAGTAGAAATGTTGGGACGACTAACCTGGTGGACCTTAGAATTAAGCAAATTCAATATCGAATTTCGATCTCAAACGACAATTAAAGGTCAGGTCGTCGCTGATTTCCTTGCTAAATTCACCAATGACCTGGGGGTACAGATTTAGAGGAAATAGATTATGAAAATCTTGGGCCTGCAGAGGCAGACGCAGACAGTATGTTAATATGGTTACTGCATATGGATGGTTCATGTAACGCTCAAATGAGTAGTGCCAGGATCATATTGACAAGCCCGAAAGGAGAAAAAACTCTTAATATTTTGAGATTTGATTTCAAGTCTTCAAATAATGAGGCAGAGTATGAGGCAGTTATCGTTGGAATAAAAGTGGCAAAGAGCTTAGGGGTAAAAAGGTTAAGAGTAAAGAGTGACTCGTAGCTTATAGTGAACCAGGTGAATGGAATCTATCAAGTTGAAGGAGAAAATGTGCAAGCTTATGTGGACAAAGTTAAGGAAATAATGAAACTATTCGATGCCGTAGAAATTGAACGCATTTCTGAAGAACAAAACTCAATGGCGAATGCATTGGTTAGATTAGCCACTGCGGCAACAATCGAATCTTTCTGTCTCACCCTAGTGGAGTATCTTAGACAACCCCGTATTACCGAAAAAAAGTAGCGAAGGTTGATGAAGCTGAGATCGAGAATAGCTAGATGGACGATATCCGCAACTGCCTGCAGAAATGAAAGCTTATAGAAGATAACTTGGAAGCTAAGAAGCTTAGATATAAGGCAGCACGGTACATTCTTATCGACGGTGTTTTGTACTGGCGAGGTTTTTCTTTACCATACCTCAAATGCCTGAAGATGGAGGAAGGAGAATACGTATTTTGAAAAGTCTATTAGGGCATGTGTAGGAACCATTTCAGTGGAAAAGCATTAGCGCAAAAGATATTACGACAAGGATACTACTAGCCTACTATTAGACCCTTAAATATCGTGCGCGCAACAAGCTTGGTGTGGGCCTTGCACCAAGGAGAACGTTGCAGGAAAATGGCACAAGGCTGTACAGCGGGTCTCTTCGAACTGAGATGAGGGAAAGAGACTACGTTACGGAGAGTGTCGGGGGATATTCGTGGACAGCTTAGTTTTATGGGAACACTAGCTGCACAACCAAAACAGCGGGCATGCACCCATCTGACCCGAAATACGGAGGCAAACGGGGATGGTACAGGTAGCAACAGTGCAGTAGCTGGGCTGTGCAATGGGTGGCGAAAATGGACATTGCAGGCAAATACGGACGCGGGCCATGGGCTAGCGTGCTCAAGGCAGTAGCGGGGGTGTTCGGTAAGGCCTCGAACGGGGTGCACTTGGTGGCCTTCAAGCAAGGAAGACCTAGTCTTGATGAGGTGTCAAGCAAAGGCTAAGTCAAGAGGACTTGGTGGAGTGGTTCCTTAGCTTAAGGGTAGTGGCACTTATGGCAGCCTTAGACTTGTTCATTTGACTTAGTAAATGTGTAAATGGCAGCATGTATGTGAGACATGTGGCCATAGCAACCCTTGTTTATAAATAGGGTAGTGTAGAGAGCAAAAGGGGGAGATGAGTAAGGCTTGTAAGCTTCCTTTTGCACATAACACTTGTAGTTCTTTTCCTTGACGGAATAAAGAAGAGTTGAGGGAGAGTTGCCCTTGTAAACATTGTTGTTATTGGTTGCTTAACTTAACCTTACTTGTGTTCTCGAATGTTTGTATGAGCGTATTCTTTAAAGTGTGTAGATAGTTGAGAGACTATGGGCAAATATTGCGGAAGTGAGTTGCTGGCTAAGTCGGAGCTTAGCGCATCGCGAGGTAGGCCGCATCATCAAAAAGACTCCCGTGACACCTACCATGAATAAGGATACCATAAATTTTGTAAAAAAATGCGATCGATGTCAAAAAAGAGTGGACATACCAAAAAGACCTCCCGAGAAGCTATAGAGTCTTTATGGCCCGTGGCCTTGCGCATAGTGGGGAATATACTTGATTGGACCAATGCTAGTAGGGAAAGGTCAGGCAAAATATGTAGTCGTGGCAGTTGATTACTTCACTAAGTGGGCCGAGGTAGAACCTTTATCTACCATTACTGAAGCCAAAATTATGGACTTTATCTAGAAAAATATAGTGTTCCAAAACCTGCATTCCATCATCTCCGACAACGAAAGGAAATTTGACAATACAAAATTTCAAAAATTTTGCGACAATTTAGGAATCAAGTAGTGTTTTTCTTTTTCGGCACACCCTAAGGCCAATGGACAGGTCGAGGTGATCAACAAAATCACAAAACAATGCCTAAAAGCGAAACTAGAAGCAAAAAAAAGGGCATGGGTCGACGAATTGCCACGAGTGCTTTAGGCATATAGAACGACTCTCGAGACTACGATGGGGGAAATGCCCTTTGTAATGACATTTGGTGCCGAGGTTGTAATTTCAGTAGAAATTGGAATACCCACCTATAGAACACAAACCTTCAAAGAAGAGGAAAACGACGGCGAAATGCTCGAAAATTTAAATGCAATCGAAGAAATTAGGAAGCAAGTGCAGATCCAGTTACCCATTTGAAAGCAACGAGTGGAAAGATATTAGAACAAAACTGTCAAAGAAAGGTGCTTTTGAGATGGCGTTCTCGTTTTAAGAAGGGTAACCCAGAACACTTGATCTCAGGGAGATGGATAACTAGGGAAAATTGGGAAATTCTATATTGAGTAATGCGAAACAGAAGCAACAACAGTTACTGCCTGAAGCATGTTCAGGGAAACAAAATCAAACAGCCATTGAACGTAGAGAAGCTAAAGCAATATTACCCATAACAAGATTTGTGCCTCGAAAAACAGCAAAGATTGCCGAGGAGGAATCTTTAGCAACAAAGATTACTGAGGAGGAATCTTATATGACTAAGATGGCTGACGAAGAATCTTAAGTAAAGTTTACTAGGGAGGGATCTTTAATCATAAAGGATTGCCGAGGAGGAATCCCTGGGAGATCGTTGAGAAGGAATCTCATGTAGCAACCATTTTTTCAAAAAAAGAAAATTATAAAGCCCTAGGAGCTTCAGGCAACGAGCCAACGTCAGGAGCTTTGGTCTCTATAGACAGACCAACAACTTCAGTCAAATCCCTGAGAACTGGAAAGAGAGGCGACTTCTTCGGGTGTAGTGTCCTCCTCCCCAGCTTCCTCCTTAACAGTTAATAACTTATTAAAATCAAAGGGGAATTCCATCCAGTCCATCTTGAAGGAGGGATCCCTTCTGTAAATTTCCCCTTCTGGAAACCAGAGAGATATGCACCAATACCTTCTCTTTCCAAACGTGTTATTGAATCCACATGTTCGATTTTCTCTTTTTCCTAACTCCTTGTTCACCAACTCTAGCGAGGATTCTAACTGCTTTCGAATAACTTTATGATGATCCACCTTAGTCTTCTAGACAACCACTTTGGTATTCGCTTTCGCAGCCTTATCCTTATAATGGTTGGCCACATCAATTACCGATTTTACTTTGACCTTTAATTTGTTTAGCTTCCTCGTGGAGGAAGAAGCAAGCTCCTAGTAGCGCTTCTAAGCTAGAACGATGTCCCTTGCATCTGGCCTCTGAGAATAGACATACACAAAAAACTAAAAAGAAAAGGAAAAGTTAAAATAGCGTATAATAAGCGCCACGGTAAATGAAGTGGAGCATGAGCAGTTACCTGACTGGAGGCTCTCTCCATGTCTTCCCAAAATTCATCAAAGGGTTTTTGGGTAACCCTAGTAATATCCTCAGCCTTAACAAAAGCTAATAACCTGTCCACCACATCAGTGAGAAAAGCAGGAATCAACGTGGCCACTAGTGAGGAATTCGGAGGTGGCGCAGGGAGCAAGAACGACTGCACGTCTGTATGAGAGCTATTGATGTCATCGCTGACGAAGAAGTGTTTATGACTTTTGAAGGCTCGGGATTGTTCCTCCTGGTTCCCCTTCCTTTCCCAAAATCAGCCAAGACAACATAGAAAGCTAAAGACAAAGAATTTAGACCTTAAGCATTAGTATGCTCGAAAATAAAACCCGCGTCAAAGAGCTTTGAGGGATTAAGAAGATTAAATTGGTTCCTTTCACCCTTACTCTGAAGTAAGACGACCTCGACATTGTTGGCTTGGAAATGCGTAAGTCGAGGCGTCTTGAATTGTCTCACTGTAAGAGCAAAAAAAAACGTTTAAGAAAAAAAAGAAAAAGAGGAAAATTTAAGGATGTAGAAGTCCTAGTTATTAGAATTTCGATGGTATCAGGTAAAGGGTGGAATCCTTAGTGTAACTCTGTCCCTACGCACTACCTATAAAAAAGTATTTGTCTTTCCAAGACTTATTGGAGGTGGGGTGGCCTACGACTACTTCCCCTTACTAGAGCGACCACCGAGATGGAAAAAATCGAAATGCTCTTCACCGACATAGGACTTAACTATAAAGAAGTAGCTAAATTCCTTGGTGCTAAGGTTGGTCATGCAGTATTTTTTATATAAGACCCATAAACCTATGGCGCACCTCCAACCATCTGGGCTTATTTGTGCTAGGGAAAGCCCATAGAAGTTGAGTACCTTTCAAATGAAAGGTTGAAGAGGTGACCGCAGACCTAGCCTCAGGAAATCCATATTAAAAGCCTTAAGACTGGATGGAGGGGAACTTAAAGATTCCTTAGGAGCTACCGGCTTTATCCTAACTGACCTCGGAATAACAAATGCATCTCGGTATATAGAAAGGATATCTTGAGTCGGGGTTTATGGAATTAGGTCTATGGCATACGAGACGATACTCACTCTAAAACTCCTACCCCTAACATGCCCAAAAGTAATAGAACTACCCTAGTAGATATAGAAACAGCAAAACTTTGAGTAGCGTCGGTAACATAGGGGCGTACCACCTTGGTATCCCTATCCTCATCAGAGGTACTTGGGGAATTATCACTGAACTGTGGGTTAGAGGGCCTAGATTCAAAATCTGAATTGCTTCGGTGTACCAATTCAGGATACATCTCTACCTAAACTATAGGGGAACCCCTACTACGAAAATCCTCTAAGAAGTGCTTAGAAAGACAAATGCAAAGGATGATCAGCGGCAATGGGGCAAAAGAAACCCAGATTTCATATTTGCAGCAAAAATGAGAGTCTCTAAATCCTAGAGATGAATCCTAGTGGAATAACAAGGAACGGAAAACATACCAGGAAGTAGCAGCGACGCAAATCAAGAGCAAGGGAAAAATAGAAAGAGATGAAGGACGGTGACAAAGGTAAAGGAAAACTCATCCCTTGGCTGTATATATATGTTTATATCTAACGAATGAAAATATGACACATGGCATTTTAATGTAAAGAGACGCGACGGTTAAAAGGACGTGCATTTACTCCCCATGAAAAGGCACGATCCTATAATTCCCAACTTGCTCTTAAATGATGAGTGGCGGCAAAGTTTGAAAAATTCAAAATTTAGTAAAGAGAAAGTATCCCGCCTCTTAAAAGTCAGCATGACTAAATGTTAGTTTCATAACTTTTGCCTTTTTCTAAAAGTCAGAAAACTACGGGGGCTTGTGTTAGGGAAGAGTTTATACCGAGACCATCCCATAAATAATGACGAGGTCATAATGCCAAGATTGTTATTTTAGGTGCACGTGGTACCACGTGGAAACTCTGATAAAAGTTGGCAGGATGACAGGAGAATAAAATGGGGAAAAGCTGTGACCCGAAAATGTGTGGGGGAACATCCCCAAGTGGCACCTGTGCAATGCCATAATGACACCTAAGCACCCTCACTTTTATTGCCTATATAAACCCAAAGATCCCCTAGAAAAAGGGGGCTCAATTCTACAAAAAATAACATTTTACTCTCCAAATATTTTGTTGAGTACTCCATTGCTAACTTGATTGTCGGCCCTCTGACTTGTTTGTACTTTGTGATAGGTGCTGGAGCCTCATATTTTGGAGATAAGAGGAGAGATATTTGACACTGAGGTAGAAACGGACGTATATACCGAGGATGTGATGCACCCTGTGAACAAGAAATCTTTATTGTTGACTAGATCAATCTTAAGCTATAGACGTATGTCGGCAAGGATGATCACGACATCAACAAATTTAGTTGGTAAGTTTTGATGGTAGATTCTAAAAGCTCATAAAAATCATCATCATCGCCATCTGCTTGTTTCTTGGTATTGTTATAGTCCAAGTAAACATTTCCAAGTATTTTTTGAGCTGATTGATGCCCTTAACCATATCACCTTTTTGAAACGCTTTTAAATGCTCCATGAACCCAAAAGGGGTTGATTGGTTTTTGTTATTTGTTAGAAAATTTTATCAAATAAATAGCTAAAAATTAACCCAAGATAAATATAAAATTTTTATAAGTATACGGTTTTAATATAAAATAAAAAGAAAGGAATAGAAAAGATACCTCTTGATACTTTTATAATACTTTTGCTGTAGGTCTTCCTTTATTAATTTTTTCCAAACCAATTCTCCACTAGTAGCTGTAAAGTGAAGAGTGAGCTTCTTTTCTAATATAATGGTGTTTTAGAGAAAAACAAGTTTTTCTCTGTATTACACATTAAAAGAAAACATTTTAATTAGAATAGAATTAAGTTAATTTAATTAAATAATAACATTTATTAATTAACTAAATATGTAAACAACTCCTAATAGAAGTAAAATTTTAATTAGAAAAATTTCAATTAAAAAAATTAATTAATTAAATTATTAGTTAATTGCATTTTGTAAAACAAATTCTAGTAGAAGTGAAATTCTAATTAATTTAAAATTTATATTTAAAAGAAACGATAAAAAAAGATAAATATCTTTATGAGAATTTATCCATTTAATTTCTCAAATTAAATTATTTGGATATTAATGAAAGATATTTATTTTAAAATATCTTACTAATTAATTAAATCCAAATTAAAACACATATTCTAGAAATCTACTTTCTGGACATAAAAATATTTGATGTAATAATCTTATCCATTATATTAATTATTTATTGCACTGGTCTAGAGGTGGTAGTGGGGGACCTATGAACCTACAATTTCAAGCTCCGATAAATTTCGATAATTAATTAAACTCTTTAATTAATTAATCCAATTTATTAATTCCACTAAAAATCTGGAATTGAACTCTTCAAATTATAAATGGATTTTACTTAGAAATATTTGAGCAGTCCATTGATATAATCACTACATGCAGTTCAACCCTCCATAAACGGTTCATAATTATATCTTTATCCTTAAGTTCTATTAATTCACCATTGAATAGTTAATTTATAAACCAATTATAAATTGAGCGCTCAAACTGTTCAATTTCAAAATTAACTCTTAAGGGAACCATCTTTCTGACTTCCAATAAGAAGAAATGGCTTCTATAACTGTATATCGCATTCCCAGCTATTTATTCCATTAAATCTCCAAGATACAAGTGTTGAGCTTAATTTTAGAACAAACTTTAACCATTAACTCAAAAGGCTCAATAACATAAAAAGGAGTTTATGACTACTCAGGATTAAAATTGATCTACCTATGATCATCTATTGACATTGTTTGAATTCTCAATTAGCAACGGAATTTATATGAGAACTCAAACTATAGCTGGTCCAGTCCTATATAATCATATTATATAAAGTGCTCCACTATGTTGTCACTACATTGATAGTCTGGATAAAACTATCGCATTTTTATTGTTAGTAGACCGCACTAATAATATTTAATTAAAGAACCTAACTTTAAATAGTTTATTACAGACTATTTTAGTTTATTATCCATTATCCATAATCTTAATCCTCTTGTATATATAACACTTATATATATTAAGATTATATTTATAAATAAACTAGGATTTTTTCTAATATTAAATATAAACATAATTAAGTATAAAGAAATGCCATTTTTTTTTATTCCAGAAAAATGTACAAATTATATGGTTTTAGGGCACTATCCCTAACAATCTCCCACTTGCCCTGAAGCAGGTGAGATATGTCTCTCAATCCCATTCCCTCTAAGTGACCCTCAAACGTTTTAGTTGGTAACATCTTAGTAAATAGGTCCGCAAGATTGTGTTTAAACACTATCTTCAAAACTATCACGTCACCTCGATGCATAATCTCTCTAATCAAGCAATATTTCCTCTCAATATGCTTCCCTCTCTTGTGACTTCTTGGTTCTTTCAAATTCACCACTGCCCTATTATTGTCATAATATAGGGTCAACAGTTTATCCATATCTAGAACTATTTTCATATCAGTAAAGAACTTCTTGAGCCATAATGCTTCTTTAGTTGCTTTACATGGTTGAATTAGCAATGCTAGATTGTTTTATACTTCTCCATACTATAGCTCCACCACCAAAAGTGAACACTGACCCAGACGTCAACTTTCGAGTGTCTTTATTTGATTAAAAATCAGAGTTAGTGTAACCAATAGGGTTCAGGTCTCCATCTAAATAAACACGCATATAGTTTCTCATTCTCCTAACATACTTGAGAATATAATTTATTGTAATCTAATGACCCAATCCCAGGTTGGATTATAAACGACTGACTATTCCCACTGCATAGCAAATGTCAGGTCTCGTATACAACATGGCATATATGAGGCTGCCTATTACTATGTATAAGGAACCTTTCTCATGTCTTCTTCATCCTGAGCTGTCTTAGGAACTTGCTCCTTGGAAACGATAACTCCATGTCGTGTTGGTAAATGACCCTTTTTAGTGTTTTGCATCAAAAATGGCATAAGCACCTTATCGATGTATGATGCCTGAGAAAGTGCCAAGAATTTGTTATTGCAATCCCGAATAATCTGAATCCCAAGGACATAACTTGCTTTTCCCAAATCTTTCATTTGGAATTGATTGGCTAGCCATTTCTTTATGTTATATAATATATCTAAGTCATTCCCAATTAGTAGAATATCATCTATATATAAAGCACCAGAAAGACCGCCTTCTTTTCTTTGATGTACTTGTATACACAAGGCTCGTCAATGCTTTACTCGAAACTATAAGGTTTGATCGTCTCATCAAATCTCAAGTTCCAAGATCTTAGAGCTTGCTTAAGTCGATAAATAGGCTTAAGTAGCTTGCAGATATTCTACTCTTGGCCTTCCACCACAAACACTTCTAGTTGCTCCATATAGATGCTCTCCTCAAGATAGCCATTCAAAAAAGCTATCTTCACACCATTTGTCATATGTCATAATCGAGACATGCTGTAATAGATAAAAGAATACAAATGGATTTAACCATGGCCATTAGAGAGAAAGTCTCCTTATAATCGACTCCTTTCTTTTAGGTATAACCATCTCCCACCGGCTTTCTTTTAAAGGTCTCCACTTTCCCAACCACACTTCTTTTCCTCTTGAAAATCCATTTACACCCAATAGGTCAAACATCTTCAGATTGATCTACAAGTTTCCAAACTAAAATTAAAGTACATAGACTCCACTTCTTGGTACATAACTTCTTGCCATTTTCCTTGATTTGTATTGGATACAACAACTTATGCTTCTTTGTCCTTTCTATAACGAGTAGGTAGTTTCACAACCCTCATTCTACGTCGAGGCACCATGATGTTCTGATAAGAAAGAGTGGTCTCCTGATTTAGTCGTTCATTAACTGTTAACGGTGATAGCCTAATTTGATCAGAGAGTAACTCCTCTAGTACAACCTTACTACAAGGTTTGAAGTTTTTCATGTAGTCATTCTCAAGAAAAGTGGCATTTGTCGATACAAATACCTTTTTCTCTTGAGGACTGTAGAACAAGCATCCTCTAGTGCCTTTAGAGTAGCCTACAAATAGGCACACTTCTATTCGCAGTTCCAACTTCCCAATCTTTCGTATCTGCAGATGTGTTGCACACCCTCATATGTGAAAATGTCTTAAACTAGATTTACGCCATTTCATATCTCTAGAGGTGTATGATGAACAGACTTAGAAGGTACTACATTCAGAATGTAGACCACGGTTTGTAATGCATATCCCCAAAATGAAAATGGTAATGAAGAATAGCACATCATGATCTAACCACATCAAACAGTGTTCTATTTCTCCTTTATGCAATACCATTCTCCTATGGTATTCCAGGTGTTATGAGTTGGGATAAAATGCCATGCTGTAGAAAATAATCCTTGAACTCTAAGTCAAGGTATTCACTTGTTCGATCTGATTGAAGAGTTTTAAGTGATTTACTTAACTGTTTTTCAGCTTCTGTCGCTTGATGCAGGATAATTTTAGAATTTAATTAGTTTCGAAAGTCTTTTATTCTTACCAACATAATTTGTTATTTAATTCCTAGTTTTCTTTTGTAGAGTTTTCAACAAGGTTTCTCAAGATCAACAACTTCTTAGTTACATTGCCAATTCACGGATGCAAGAAATTGAACTTTTACAAACTTCAATCTTAACACAAATCAAGAGAAGAGTAGGAAGAAAAATGAGAAAACAAACAAGGATTATGTGGTTCAGCTTTAAAAGCTTACATCCACGGGTGAAAGGATCATCTATAGTTATTATAATTCATCAATGGAGGATACAAGCTTTCTTATTTAACTTAGAAGAAAAAAGATAGAAGAAAAGAAAAGAATAAAGCCTTTTCTGTGAATGATCAGAAAAATAAAATTGATACCTCCTGTGCTCTCACTCTAAGTTCTTATATATATGTAGTTATTTCTAAGATTCCTTGTAACAACCTTAACAGCCTTAACTAACTACCTCCACCTTGACAAAGAACTGATTTCCAGCTCCTCATTCTCATTTCCATCTTACTGGTTTAGCTTACCTACCTCCTCTGAATTTCTACTATTATATGAATCATTTACCCATATTTTCTTTAGGTAGGAGTTATTTTTCCTTATTTAAGTTAACTAGTAACACTAAGGTCTCTTTATTATATATAGAGAACCAATAGTAGTTGTTTTAACAATCTGTCGTTCAATAAAAATATTTTCCTTTGATTTTGTCCCTTATGGATCATTATCTTAACACTCGTTTTTGAGCCGTTAGGGTTAGAAGGATATCTAATCCCGTCTATTAGAACATTTATCTATTATAAAATACTACTATAAAATACTTCGACAAGGTGCTTTTATCTCACCCGCTATCTACCTACGTCAATTGGTATCAAAGCCTGCCTCTATACCAAACAGAGCTTTCCTGTACCGCTAAACACCACATCTATCAATACATTTTTTCACAAAAAAAAAAATTAGGATCATGGTCTATTATGTTAGGTATGATGCATTGTTGTTTAATGGAAAATATAATCCTAAATTATTTTTATTTTGGTTGGAAGATGTCAAAGAATTCTTTAAAGTTGAGAGGATTCCTAAAGATAAAGAATACAATTTGTAGCTTATTTCCTATTAAAAAGTAGTGCATCACCTTGGTAGAATATATTACAAAGGACACGTCTTGCGAGCCGAGAAGACAAAGTTCGATCACGGGATCAGATGAAGTGATTGATAAGGTCACAATTCATTTCTCCATATTATTGTTTGACATATTAAAGTGTGAGGTTTATTCATTTCTATGCTGTAGTACCCCAGATTGTTTACTATTAATTGAAATTGCATATATATGGATATATATATTATGTGAGAATATAGAAGCTTGGAGTATACAAGATAAATATATTTATTTTTGTGAAAGATTAATTGACTAGGATGAATATGTTATAATTTTAAAAGAATGAAGTTATTTGATAATATGATTTTAGTATGGATAAAAAGTGTAAAAAGAATTAACTAAGGGGGATTTAATGATATTATGAAGCACAATTTGTTTTGGCTTTTTAAGGCGGTGGAATGAGTCGTTGGAGAAAGGAAAAAAAAAGAAGGAAAGAAGAGAAAGAGAAGGAGAGATAGGAGAAGAAAAGAAAAGAAAAAAGAAAAGTGAAGGAAAGAAAGAAAGAAAAAAAAAAGGAGCAAGGAAAAGAAGAAGAAGAAGAAGAAGAAGAGAAAGTGAGGAAGAGAAGAAAAGGGAAGAGCAAAATGGTTAGAATTTTATGTTAGTTTTAAATTTTAGTAAATTATATTACATAAGTTAGCTTTAGAATTTATATTGAGTTAAAATATTTATTTTTTATGAATAGTATATTTTGTTAGATAATTAAGTTTGAATTTTATTTACTATATTTTTAAATTAATTTAGGGCAGAGATTTGGAGAAAAAGGAAAGGCCAGCAGAGATGTAGAAATTATTATTTAGTATTCATGTAGGTATTTATATGCATTTGAGGGATTTTGGTTTTAAAACTGAAAAGTATGATGTTTTATTACATTTAATGTTTTGATAAATATTTACGAGATTTATGAATTATCACATGTTAATCCAATTAATTGTTTTTGAATCGGATTTAAATAATAAATTTTATATAAATGTTATATTTACAAATACAATAAGAAAATTGTATCAACATATCTTGTGATTTTATAAATAGATGATTTGTATGAAAATGTTGTGAAATAATTTGATAAGTGAAAATAATTTGTATCAACATATTTCATTATTGTGATGTGGCACCGATGTTTGGAGCGACAGTTCCTGGGAAAATAATGCCCTTAAAATAAGTTGTTTAAGGTGACGATCCCTAAAAATAATGCCTCTAAAGTATGTATTGTCAGTTTTTGGGATTACGGTCTTTGAAAATAATGCTCGTAAAATATGCAAGAACGAAATGAATAAAAATAATTTTTAGGGAGAAATAAATGTGTTTCTGTTACTTTTGTGAATAATGAATCGAAATGTTGTTTTGATTTGTTATTAAGCTTACTGTTTGAAATCGAAAAGCATTTAATATTTGCAAATTTATTTATTACAAAATCTTAAAACTGCCTTTGTATATAAATATCTACTGAGCATTAACTCACCTCTAATTTTCAGGTTCTTGATATTTGTTGGAGTCCGGATGAATAGGAGACCAAAAATACTCCAAGATGAGGGCTTTTTTTATATTTGGAGCTTGGTGCAATTATAGATGCAAGAGTTTGTGTTGTATAGTTTTTATGTTTTTGCTATGTTTAGTGTGTAGATATTAGAAACCCTAGTATTGGTTATTTATTAAATTTTTATAGAATTAAGGATGTTTCCAACTAGGTATCAAAGAATTATTTTCTTGTAGGAAAAGTTTTGTTTTGGAAGTTCGAAAGATTTCGTAGCACCCTAGTTTAGCACCACTTTTGTATTGCCGGAGTTGGGGCATTACATATGCTATAAAGTTTGAGGATTTTTATGATAATCCATTTTTTTATGGGTAAAGTGTTTATAATTGAAAGATTTTTGGAAGGATTCTATGTCGATATAAGAGATCGAAAGCCATCATATACTATTTATAGATTACCATATGCAATTTTTTTTTCAAAATGAGTCGAAGGGTTACTAAAGCTTAACATTGATAGAGTTATTAAAGATGTTGTTGACAATGTAGTTAACAAGATATTTGGTAACATGACTGAAGTTGACCTTAAAATGGTGATTGAAGGTGTGCTTGAAAAGAAGACTGAAGAGAAATTTGGTAACATGACTGAAGTTGATCTTTCTTTCACGATTTTTATAGAGAAATTCAAGGGAGAAAAAAAATGTCATATGGCCTAGAATTAGGTCTTTATTTCATGACATCTTTTGGAAAACAGTCATAGTACCACTATAGAATTCAACATTTATTAATGAGGGCAAAAGATAATTTATGTTTTAGGAAAAATATTGGCTAAACATATGGCAGTAAATATGCCTACGATGTGCTAGTTGACACTCCATGGGACGATACCACCTTATGAAGGACCCTTTTAAAGCTGTTCCCAATTGAGCAGGGATTGCTACCAAAACTTGACAGGATGTTCACTAAAAGGGGTGCAGCAGTGTGCCGGCCATATGACTAATACCCAAGGCATGTAAGCAAGTAAGGACAATTATGTAGTCCTATTTAATACACCAATCCCAAAATTCAAGGGATCTTGCAACCAAGTTGTTTTCCTCCAAGACAATTAGCTATATAGGAGATCACCTAACTATGGGCTCAAGCAATCTGTGCTAAGTGAGAGAGTTTTTTTTTTTTTTTTTTCCTTTGAACAATAATATAGGAAGCATAAATTCTCATACCTTTTTTGTTTATTGACCTCTCTTTTATATTTGATTTCTTAATATAATGGTTTAATTCCTTCTTTATGAAGGAAATTATTTTTGTGAGCTTTTATAAAGAGATAATGGGCAATTATTTGTGAGATTCTTTCATTAATTGTCCTTTTATCTACTACATATTATCTCTCAGGTCGGATGAGATGACCTCATTTTGGATGAGATGACCCCAAGTTGGGATGAGATGAGCTCATTTTGGATGACACGAGCTCATGTCGAATAAGGCAAGCTTGTTTTGGATGAGGTGACCTTAAACTAGAATGAAATGATGTCAAGCTAGGATGAGATGACCTAAAGTTGGGATAAGATGACCTAAAGCTGGGATGAGATTACCTTTAAACTGGATGAGATGAACTCAATTTGAATGATATAAGCTCAAGTTGAATAGTATGAACTCATTTTGGATGAGATAAGCTCAAATCCAAGTCAGGTCAGGTTGAGCCCTTACTCTCATGTTAGGTAAGATCATACAAAAATCCCCTAACAGTATTTATATTTATAGTTCTATTTATACTTATATACTAATTCTAAATCTAAATTTAAATATATATTTATATTTATTATATAATAATATATTCTCTTCCGTGAATTCTTGTCTTTTTTCTGTCGTTATTACCATCCTAACATAAAAAATAATATTATATCAAATAAAAATTATTATTTTTATTATATAGTATTATATTATTATATTTATTTCCTTAAGTCGTATCTTTTTCTATCATTATTATAACTCTAACACACTTGTAGTGCTTCTACGGGCATTCATGTAAAAGTGCAATTTTATTTTTGTTAGTTTAACGGAAAAATCCTTCTTGTGTGGGACTTTTGGCATTTTTTGAACAATGCGGGCAAATTGTCTTTTTCTTTTATAAATATGAAATAAAAGACTCTTACCAAAGTGTCACCAACTTGTGTTTCATAATGAGATTTCTTTTCCTTGATCTCTTTTTATATATATATATAAAAAAAAAGGGAGAATGCCTAATACCCCATGTTTTTTTGGCTAATACCCTATCACCCCCCTTTAATAATTCAAATATTTTCGATTTTATCATTTGTAATTCAAACATAAACTAATTGAACCGAAGAGCAAAATCGGGAAAAAAAAGAATCAAAGGTGATAAGATATTAGAAAAAATATAGGGGGTGATGGGGCATTGGCCAAAAAAATAAGGGAGTATTAGACATTCTCCCTAAAAAAAATAAATGAATGAGTTTGAATCTCTTCATCACTTTAGTATTCAAAAATAAATTACTCCGTTTTAGGTGTAAATTTTTGGAATTTATAAATTATAGTCATATTATAAAACTAATTGATTTGTTGAAGGGTTTTTGGAAAAAAATTAAATTTTATAATTTGCAATTCACGAAAGTTGTTTTGGAGTATTAATTGATGTTAGGCCAAAACATTAAGGCACGACTATATAGATATTCTCTTTTTCCAATAACTGATTCTTTGCAGTATATAGGAAGACTTAAATCAAGTAATGGAATCAATTTTGAGCAGAAAAGAACAAATACAGTTTCATTTTGAAAGAAAATAAAGGAGCAACCACCGACAAGGGATTGAAAGATTGTAACACATTAATCGATTTATAATTTTGAACGACTGTTTCGAATTATAAATTTCTCCACGCGGTGTGAATCACAAAATGCTTCCTATAATTATTTTGTGAATCACAGTACATTCTTACAACAAAACAGAAAACTCTATTACACGAGGGATCAAAAGAAAACCAATAACTGATTCCGATCTCCTCTTCATCGATTGCATATGCAATCAATTCATTTATTATTTTATGCAGAAGGAATCGCCAATTATTTAGCTTGAGAGCACTCTTCCAGCTCACATACGATATAGAGCCCTAATTCCTTGAATATCATCTCTATGCAAACCCTTTGTCACCCCAGGACTAATTCGAGCATACATAATTGCACCCTGAACTGAGCTATGTCCAAGGCCAAGAAGATGTCCGATTTCATGCAATGCAACAGTCTCCAAATCAAATGCACCTGCAGTTGCACCCACGGCCCATGGCTCGTCTGCATCGTAATGGAATCTCCCATCTGTTGGTGCAAACGCATGAGCTAGAACTCCCCCACGGCCATCGAAAGGAGACCCATCTCTATGATCACCACTATGGAAGCTAACCTTGATATCGGCATTTCCATAGTCTTGTGTTCGGGAGAATTTGAAGTGAGTGTTTGCCGCCCATGTTTGAAAAGCTCGCGCGACTGGAGTCTTGGCGTCATCTCGAGTTCCTGGAAGAAATCCGTAACTGAGTTGGTATTTGGACGCTGGCCATTTTGGGCTTCCTGGAAAAAACTCATAGTGAGCGACTGTATGAAAATGGTTAACTCCGTGATTTTGTTGCTTTTTCTTGCCGGAACGCATTCGAGTTGTGCCATTGACGATGTCTGCAACTCCACATCTCGGCCTTGTCATCATTCCTACAGTTTTAGCATCCAAAACTCCGGTGGATTTTAGATGATAATTGAGCTGGTAAGTTTTGATGGCAGATTCTAAAAGCTCATCAAAGTCATCGTCATCGGCATGTGTTTGATTCTTGGAATTGTTATAGTTCAAGTAACCAAACATTTCCAGGTATTGTTTGAGCTCATTGATGCCCTTAACCTTATCGCCTTTATGACATCCTTTCAAATGCTCCATGAAGCCAAATGGGGTTGATTGGTTTTTGGCATTGGAGTGTGCTAAAACTGAGCAATGGGAGAGAAGAGAAAGGAGGACGAGAATCAGAAAGAGAAATGAGAAGCCAGGAAGAGCTTTAGAAGCCATTGTCAACTAATATTGAAGAACTAAAGCAAGCTCTTAACTATGTTAATTCGTTGTGTAGAAGCCAAAATCTTACATCTCTATTTATAGATTTCTTATGATGAGAAAAGAATATTGGAATACGGAAATGAATAGAATAGAATGACTCGGTTTATATGTTTAATCTGTCGTTCGATACACGGTCCTGAGACGGAAGAACTAATGGTAGAAAACAAAGACTTAAAGAAACCATTTAAGGCCGCGACTTTTTAATTAATAAAATGAAAGGAAGGGAATAATAGATTTTTATTATTAAAAATTGAAGGAAGACTCCCATTAGCAGAAAGAGAAATGAGAAGCCAGGAAGAGCTTTAGAAGCCATTGTCAACTAATATTGAAGAACTAAAGCAAGCTCATCACTATGTTAATTGCTTGTGTAGAAGCCATAATCGTATATATATCTATTTATAGATTTCTTATATATGATGAGAAAAGAATAGAAGCCACTATGTTAACTACTCGGTTTCTGTGTTGAATCTGTCGTTCGATACACGGTCCTGAGACCGAAGAACTAATATTGGTAGGAAAACAAAGACTTAAAGAAACCAATTAAGACCCGCCATTTTGTAAGTAATATTTTTCAACACGCTCCCGCCCCGTCCAATAATATTAAAAATATACGTAGAGAACATTTAAATAAAAAATTTTACAATTCATACTATTTTTATCCTATCAAATAATTAAGTTTATATTTTTGTATATAATTGTTGCATATAAATAATATTATGGTATGTTCATAATATTTTTAACTAATATTTAGTATTAAATAAAAAACGGAGAAGATACATGGAAATAAAAATTTATTCTCCACACGGAGATTTTCTATTCGCCTTCCATTAAATTTATTAAAGAATGAGATAAAAAACGGGCATTGAAATGAAAACGGGTAAGAATAGGAAATGTGTCCTCACCCCACCTGGCCCTATTCTGCTTGTGACTTTCATATTTCTTTATCATAGAAAGATCTCTGTTAGTTTGCCAAATGTCACTTTCATATTTCTTCATCATATAAAATTATAATTTACAATTCACCAAAAAACTTTAAGGGGACGACTATAAATATTCACCAAACTTTAATGGAGGTCAATTTTGAGGACAAAAGAATAAATACAGTTCCATTTTGAAAGAAAATAAAGGAGCAACCCCCAACAAGGGGATGGAAAGATTGTAACATAGTAATCGATTTACTATTTCGAATTGTAAATTTCTCCATGCAGTGTGGAAGAGAGATTCTTCTTTGGGTGGAAAAACATGATAAGAATACTACTTTAATTTGAAATTGAACTGTTCTATCTATAACTTTTCTATTAAAATATACTATGTATTTAAAGATTAAACTTAAGAAATTTGATATTGTTAAAAAAATTAAAAACTTGATTTTTGCCTTTAAATTTTGAATGACTACGCATTTTTTATCAACAATATTTATGACATTTACTAAATTAATTCGATAAAGTTTAAATTTTAGATTAAAAAATTATGTGCAATATAGTTTAATTAGTTGAATCCACCAATTATAATATAAATTTTCACATTGAATTACGGGTTAAGTAAAAAATCCATTTTGATTTGGTAAAATACAAAATTTAAGAATCAATAAGACGACAAGAAAGAAGGTAAAATACAAAATTTATCCTTAACACTTAATAATTTCCTTTTCATATATATGTCCTTGAGTTTGTTGTTAATTTCTTTAATAGTCTTACCTTATAAGTATTGTAGTTATTTTACGCTATCACATGAAGTTTCATTCATACAAAATATACTAATTCTATATACAAAGGCTCGGCTCTTAATAGATATTTGATATAAATATCAGTAGATTATAATCTTGTATTACTCAAGAAAGAAAAAGAAGGAAAGAGAAAAGGCTTTTGATGTCAACATTGTTAAAGATATTGAAGAGTTAAAGATAACTCTTTGCTAAGTTTAACTGCATCTAAGATGATCAACAAGTTATAATGAATTTCGAAGTTTTGAAATCAAGAACTAAAATGCTTATACAAGAATAAACCCTAACTAGAACTAGTTTCTAAAGAGAGAAAATGAAGAATACAACTCAATATAAAAAGAAAACAACTTTAATTTCTTGTAAGGAAAAACAAATTATATGCCTTATCCATATGAACCCTTAATTAAGTAAAACAACTTTCCTTATAAGTCATTTATGCAAGTGATTATTATTATTATTATTATGTGTGTGTGGGTGTGTCTGTTGGACCAAGTTCCCCAGTTCCCAATAAGCTAATGCTTTGATGGGTTTGGGGCAAATATTTCCTATACCAGCCCACTTAATTTCTAGCTAAGCCTTGCTAACAAAAAAACTGAATAGGAAGGAAAATAAGCCCACAACAAGGATGCTTTCAAAGTTGCTCTATTTGACTTGTTAATGATAAAATAAGCCCAAATCTTTAAATTCCCTAAATTAAAATTTTACAAGGAATTAATTTTTCGAATACAGTAGGGAAGTGAAAATAAGTATATAAGAAATGGAAAAGGAATAAAAAAGATGACTTTTTCTCAAAACCTAAAATATTTTATTGGTTGATATTAAGTGACGAAATTTAGTATCAATAATTATTGCCTACCATAAAAAAAATTTTAAACAAAAAGGAATTATGACAAACGAAAACGATGGGAATCCAGATCCTCTTAATCTTAAGCAGATGATGGAAGCAAAAAGAAAGCAAAATCAAGAGCTTTGAGAGAAGACCCAAGAACAAGATCAACTAATATCAAAGATGCAGAAAGCAATTGATGAATAGAGGGCGATTATTGAAAAACAGTGTCAAGACCCATTGATATCGATAGGTCTGGATGTGTGTCGCCTTTGTCAGGGGGAGACAAGGACTGGCTAGCTTTTGCTGAAAATCAAAAAGTCATCGATAGATACTTAGCAAAATGCATATCAAAGTCAAAAGCGGGAATCTTGTTGGAACAGGAAGCCATAGAGAAACAACAATAGAAAGGGTGCACCAACACTCATAAGTTAATATCTCAACTCCTCAGTCAAGTAAAAGAAGCCGAAGAAGGACATTTCAGGAAGAGACTAACTGACGAAGTCAAGAGTTTGCCTTTTTGGGTCAAAGGATTGGCATTTCTTCGAACCACACTAGAGAGCCAATCATTATGTATAGGAGTATGCATCCAACTAAGAGGCCCTTCTACTTTTATTTTATTATTTCACTTTTTATTATGTTTTTTTATTTTTCTCAAATATTTATTAGTTATTATAATAATTGTACCTCTATAGTACCAACATCCCTTGCTCAGAGGTCATACAATAAATCTCCATGATGTCAAAATATAAATACAAAAGGACAAGAATGTACCTCTGTAGTACCAAAATCCCTTGCTCAAAAGTGCCATACAATGAATCTACGCGATGCCAAAATATAAGTTTAGATGGAGCAAAATGTACTTCTATAGTATTGACATCCCTTGCTCAAAAAAGCCATACAATGTATCTCCGTGATAGCAAAATATAAGTCTAGATATATAAAAAATAGTACAACCGTGTTATTTCAACTTATGCTCAAATGAACCAAATCATACATCTCTGTGATGTCAAAAAGTATTAGTTTAGAACAATACAAAATGGTATATCATAGTATTAACCTTTGATGCTCAGATGAGCTAAATCATACACCTCCACGGTGATGAAATACAAAGTCTAGATAGATGAAAAATAGTTCACTTGTGATGCCAACCTCTCTTGCTCAAATGAGGCAAATCATGCATCTTTGTGATGCCAAAAACTATAAGTTTAGATGGATACAAAACAGTACACTTGTGGTACTGACATTTATTTCTTAGCTAAGCCAAATCATATGCCTCTGCAGTGACAAAATATAAAGTCCAAATGGACACAAAATGGTACACCTGTGGTACTGACCTTTGATGCTCAAATGTGTCAAATCATACACCTTTGTGGAGTCAAGGTAGAAAGTTTAGATAGATCAAAACATTGTGTTGCTGTAGCATCAACCTCCTCAGTTCAAGTGAGCCAAATCATACACATCCACAGTGTCAAAATATAAAGTCTAGATAGACAAAAAATTACACCTTCATAGTATCGGCCTCCCACAATTAGATAAGTAAAATCATATGCCTTTGCGATGCCAAGATATAAAGTCTAGATAGACAAAAACCTACACCCCTATGATATTAACCTCAGATAAGCCAAATTAAATACTTTGCGATACCAAAATACGAAGTTCAAGTGGATAGAAAATTGTACCTTTGTGGTATCAAACTTTTACACTAAGAAGAGTGAAAATACGCACCCTATAATAAATAAAGAAATAAATAATAAGCAATAAATAAACAAATAAAATTACGTATATCCGTAATTCTAAGAGGCAATATTTCAGAGAGTAAATAATCTTTTTTGTTATAACGATACAATACGACCTGCTATAAAAAATGGCATAATTGATTACCACTAAATTAGCGTCTAAAACAAGGAAAATCATTGGTGTCTTGTTCTATTTCATTTAGCTAGAGACATACCTAGCAAAGCCAGAGAATTTTAATATATATTTCCATAGATCTAATTATGAAATATTATGTGCATGTATTATTACTTTCATGAATAATATTTTTTTCTCAACTTTAATTGAAAAGGCTATATCTTTATTTATGAAGGAAAAGATAAAAATATGTTCAACAAATAAGAGAGTGATAAGAAATATCTTTAATATATATACTTTAATTTCATGCATAAGGTATGAATATTCATAAAAATATCACGTCATTTTCTATACAGGAATATTTACATTTGCAGGACAAAGGAGTACAAGAAACCATAAAATCAAAACTGAGGAAACCAACACTCAATTCCCATCAGCCTCCTCACAATAATACTTATCAGTGACTTTATCCTTATGAGCATTACTCCTTTGCTTAGTGTTTACAGGATAGGCTTTGCCTAGTGTTCATTGGTGATGAAAGAAAAGGGAGAAGTCTCTCAATTTTGTAGAAGAGGCTTTGCCTCTAAAGTCTAAATTGACTAGCAATAATTAAGCCACCTAAAATTATTTTGTCAAGCCAACCTTAACAAATTTCTAAATTTTGGCCTCCCATCACCTTTGAATCCACTATTTTTGAATGCACACCAATTTTGACATTTAATAATCTCCCACTTGAAGACTGATTTCAATTTATCTTCACACCTTAATCAATGCAGCAACGCTTGCTCATCTTATTATTCATGCAGGCCAACTGAAGCAGGACATAACTTCCTTTTATCAATAGTTAATGTTTTTGACTTCCACAGATCTTCTCAAGTTTTAAAATTCTATCTTTCAAAAGTGACCAGATAAAATGATATCACACTTGTATGTGCTTTGTTCTGGTGTGAAAAGACGGATTCTTTGCTAAGTGAATTACACTTTGACAGTCACAATACAAGACATTGTCTTTCTGTTTCTTGCCCAATTCCTCCAAGAAATTTTGTAGCCAAATCATCTCTTTGCTGGCTTCCATGATTGCAATATATTCAACTTCGATTTTAGGGATAGCAACAATCTTCTGGAGCTGAGAAACCCAACTTACTGTTATACCTCCTGGAGTGTAAACATACCTAGTAGTGCTCTTTCTGTTGTCAACGTTTTTGGCTAAGTCAACATCCACATAGCCTATCAGTGTCATATCTCCACCTTTGAAACAATGTGCGTTTTCTATAGTACCTCGTATATATCTAATGATCTATTTGACAGCTTCCCAGTGTACCTTGCCTAGATTATTCATGTACCTACTAACAGCTCCCACTGTTTTAGCAATGTTTGGTTTGGTACAAACCATGGTATACATCAAACCTCCAATTGCTGAGGCATATGGAACCTTCATCATTTGTGTACACTCTTCTTCTGTCGTCGATGATTGTTCTTTGGAGAGTCGAAAATGGAAACATAAAGGTGTACTCACTAGTTTAGCATTATGCATTTTGAACCTGGAGAGTACTTTATTAATGTACTCAACCTATGATAACATCAAAGTCCCTGACTTCATGTCTCTTTTGATCCTCATTCTAAGAATTTGTTTTGCAATACCCAAATCTTTCATTGCAAATTGTTTCTACAATTTTTGCTTTAAGTTGATAATCTCTTGCATATCTGAACCTGCAACAAGCATGTCATCTATATACATCAATAAAATAATAAAGTTATTGTCGAACTTCTTGATGTAACAACAATGATCTGTTAGCATCTTGTAAAACCGCTGCTACTCATGAAGTTATCAAACCTTTTGTATCACTGTCTAAGAGTTTGTTTGAAACCGTACAAGCTCTTCTTTAACTTACATACCATGTTTTCTTTGCCTACTTCTATGAAGCCTTCCGATTGCTTCATATAAATCTCTTCCTCCAAATCACCATGAAGGAAAGTTGTTTTTACATCTAACTGCTCCAGATGTAAATTTTTTGCAACTTCAATTTTCAATACTAATCTTATGGTAGTTAGCTTTACAACTGGAGAGAAGATTTCAGTTATTCAATACCTTCCTTTTGCTGAAAGCCTTTGACAACCAATCTTATTTGATCCTAAATACCCACTTATTATGTAAAGTTTTCTTGCCCTTTGGTAGTTCAGCTAGTTCCCGCGTCTGATTTGACTTGAGCGAGTCCATCTCATCTTTCATGGTAAACTCCCGCTTGACTGAATCTTCCAATTGCATAGCTTTATTATATCTTCCTGGTTCTCCACTGTCAGTCAACAACAAATAGTGTAAAGAAGGCAAATAGCACTGGATTAGTTTAGGAATTCTAGAGGAACACCTCAATCTTGGTGTGTTTGGTTCTTCTTAAACTGATTCAGGAACACTCTGGCCAACATTTCTAGAAATCTCCTCTAACTCAGCAAATTCCTTTGTTTTACATTTGAACTAGAGGTGCTTGGTTCTGTGGCCAACCTGTCTACTTCTGATGATTTTTCATCACATTCTCATTAAATATAACACCTCTACTTCTGATGATTTTTCAATTTTTGTAATCCGAAAACTGGTAACCAAACTTATCACCACCATATTCGATAAAGACACATAGCTTAGACTTCGAATCTAATTTAGTTATTTTAGTATAATCAATATGCACATAAGAGACACAACCAAATACTTTTAAGTGTGAAAGATTTACCTCTTTTCCGCTTCAAACTTCCATTAGTATTCCACTATTTAAAGGTACTGAGGGCCCAAGGTTGATTAAATAAGTCATAGTGTTGATGGCTTTAACCCATAACATTTGAGGTAAGCCAACATGTATCCTCATACTTCTGGCATGTTCATTCATAGTTTTGTTCATGGGCTCCATTACACCATTATGTTACGGTGTCATGGGAATTAGTTTCTTCATCTTGATCCCGTTGTTTTTATAAAAATCTTTGAATCTACTATCTCTGTATTTTCCTCCATTGTCAGACCTCAATCGCTTTACTTTCAAACCATTTTCATTTTCCACCATAGCTTTCCATTTACTGAATGTGTTAAAAACTTATGATTTCTTCTTCAGAAATTAAACCCACACCTTCCTTGTACAATCATTGATGAAGAAGATATAATATAATTTCTGAAGAAGAAATCATAAGTTTTTAACACATTCAGTAAATGGAAAGCTATGGTGGAAAATGAAAATGGTTTGAAAGTAAAGCGATTGAGGTCTGACAATGGAGGAAAATACAGAGATAGTAGATTCAAAGATTTTTATAAAAACAACGGGATCAAGAAGAAGAAACTAATTCCCATGACACCGTAACATAATGGTGTAATGGAGCCCATGAACAAAACTATGAATGAACATGCCAGAAGTATGAGGATACATGTTGGCTTACCTCAAATGTTATGGGTTAAAGCCATCAACACTATGACTTATTTAATCAACCTTGGGCCCTCAGTACCTTTAAATAGTGGAATACTAATGGAAGTTTGAAGCGGAAAAGAGGTAAATCTTTCACACTTAAAAGTATTTGGTTGTGTCTCTTATGTGCATATTGATTATACTAAAATAACTAAATTAGATTCGAAGTCTAAGCTATGTGTCTTTATCGAATATGGTGGTGATAAGTTTGGTTACCAGTTTTCGGATTACAAAAATTGAAAAATCATCAAAAGTAGAGGTGTTATATTTAATGAGAATGTGATGAAAAATCATCAGAAGTAGACAGGTTGGCCACAGAACCAAGCACCTCTAGTTCAAATGTAAAACAAAGGAATTTGCTGAGTTAGAGGAGATTTCTAGAAATGTTGGCCAGAGTGTTCCTGAATCAGTTTAAGAAGAACCAAACACACCAAGATTGAGGTGTTCCTCTAGAATTCCTAAACTAATCCAGTGCTATTTGCCTTCTTTACACTATTTGTTGTTGACTGACAGTGGAGAACCAGGAAGATATAATAAAGCTATGCAATTGGAAGATTCAGTCAAGCGGGAGTTTACCATGAAAGATGAGATGGACTCGCTCAAGTCAAATCAGACGCGGGAACTAGCTGAACTACCAAAGGGCAAGAAAACTTTACATAATAAGTGGGTATTTAGGATCAAATAAGATTGGTTGTCAAAGGCTTTCAGCAAAAGGAAGGTATTGAATAACTGAAATCTTCTCTCCAGTTGTAAAGCTAACTACCATAAGATTAGTATTGAAAATTGAAGTTGCAAAAAATTTACATCTGGAGCAGTTAGATGTAAAAACAACTTTCCTTCATGGTGATTTGGAGGAAGAGATTTATATGAAGCAATCGGAAGGCTTCATAGAAGTAGGCAAAGAAAACATGGTATGTAAGTTAAAGAAGAGCTTGTACCAACTCTAACTTCTCTGCCCTTAGTGACTTGGTAATCTTTGCAAAACTTTCTTTTGTTTTCTAAAAATACAATCCTCACATAGGCTGACATATATGCCTTTTAGATGTGGTAGTTTTCCCTTTGACAGAAGTGTCTTCATTTATTTCTCACTCATATGCCAAGTTTTTAATGCCATAAGTTTGATTTTCCATCATCATCTGCATTTACAGTATAGTAACCTTCCTCATCAAGCTGTCATATTGAGATCAAATTCTTTTTTAGGCCAGGAATATGTCTAACTCCTTGCAACTTCCATGTAGTCCAATTGGGTAATTTTACCCGTACATCTATTTTCCTTACTATCTTCAAAGTTTCACCTTCGACTAGATGAACCTTCCTGAAATCATCACTAACATAGTTCTCTATGATTTTTCGACATGAGGTATAGTGGAAAAATGCCCCTGAATCTAATATCCAAGATTTAATCAGACTATTGGTGCTTAGAATCATAGCATCACCTACTTCCTTGGTCACGTTGGCAGATTCTTGTTTGCCAATGTCTTTCTTTAGTGCTCGACATTTCTTCTTGAATTGACCCTTCTTGTCGTAATTATAGCAGACCAAATCTTTCTTTCTCGATTTAGATTTGCCTTGCCTAGATTTGGATATTTTGTGGTTTGAATTTTTGTAAGAAGTTCTCCCTCTAGACTCCATGTGCAAAGATGAGGAGGTTGATACTTCACCTGATTCTTTTTGTCGAATTTCTTCACTTAGTACCAGATCCCGAACATCGTTGAATTTTAATTTATTATTTCCAGATGAACTATTGACTGCCATAACTGTAGCATTCCAACTGTCTAGTAGAGATGATAAAAGAATAAAGCCTAAACTTCATCATTGAATTCAATTTCCACCAAACTCAACTAAGTTATGATTGTGTTAAGTTCATTTAGATGTTGAGCCACTGATGCTCCTTCTATCATCCCCAAATTAAATAATCGCCTCATCAAGTGCACCTTATTTGAAGCCGAAGGCTTCTTGTACATATTGGAAAGAGTTTCCATATGACCTACCGTGGTCTTTTCCTTTGCTATATTGAAAGCAACATTGTGAGATAACGTCAATCGAATAACTCCAAGTGATTGTCTACTAAAAAGAGCTCAATCTTCATCCTTCATGCCCTCTAGTTTCTTTCTTGACAAAGGTTCATGTAGCATTTTCTAGTAAATATAGTCTTCAATCTGCATCTTCGAAAAGCCAAAGTCCACACTATCGAACTTTTCAAATTTCACCTTCCCTTCATCTACAGTCATCGCTCCCACTCGAATCTGGCTTTCTTTGGATTGTTTCTAACTATTTTTACAAAACACTGTGTATTAAAACACCTTGTTGATGAGCTAGTAAAATTTCATTGTTCACGTTTATCACTGTTCATGATTTGTTTGCCAAGTCAATATTCAACTTTTCTCAAATCTTTCATTTCAAATTCATTTTTCAAGTATTCAACAATTTTTAGGAGCTCTTTAAAAGTTCTAATTAAATTCTTGTCATCAACAAATGCTGTTACAATAACAAATTCTGATCTTGATTTCTTTATGAATACACATGGGCATATAAGATTGTTAATATATCTTTTTTTTATCAAATATTCGCTTAAGTGATTATACCACATGTGCCTACATTGCTTTAATCCATATAAATCCTTCAGGGATTTATATGTTTTAACCATTTTAAATCCTTCAGGGATTTTCATATAAATATTAGTATCAAGTGACCTATATAAATAAGTTGTCACTATATCCATAAGACGTATATCACGTCTCTCTGAGACTACTAAATTTATTAAAAACTAAAATGTAATATCATCCATCATAGAAGAACATGTTTCATCGAATTCAATTCCATGTCTTTGAGAAAAACCTTGAGCGATGAGTTGTGTATTATACTTATTACATTTCCTTACAAAATACCCATTTATATCCAACAGGTTTGACATCTTCAAGTGTTTGGAATACACGCCCTAAAACTTTACGTTTGGCAGGAAAAACAAATTCTGCTTGAATTGTTACTTTGTATTAAGGCCAATCATACCTTTTTCTACATTCATTCACATTTTGTGGATTGTCATTATCTCTTATAATTTCAGTAGCTATGATAGATGAAAATACGTTGTCGACCACTATTTCATTACGATCCCACACCATATGTATAAATGCATAATTTGTAAACTTTCTTTATTTCAAGATTTTTGTGCCACTTTAAGGGCCAATGCTTCTTTAGAAGCTTGTGTCACTTCAGGGACTTGTCCCTCTTCAAGAGCTAATGCTTCTTTAAAACCTTGTGCGACTTCAGGGACATGTGTCACTTCATGACTATCAGCTCTTCTAGAGCTAGTGATTAAGAAAATATAAGTATACTTATTGCTCGAGCATTATTTTTAATAGGATCCTGATTTCTAAATCATTTTTTCTATAGAATAATATCTTGTCAACCAATTAGTGTACCATGCTTCTACCGTGTAACAAATAATTCAAAAATTGCCTTTTGATCATATTGGCAGCTAGTATATATGAGTTGGTCACTCTTACAATATCAATAAATATATCTGGTAACTGATTTGCAATTTGCTAAAATTGCACTATCCTCCGCACTTTAGTTTTACATTGATTAGTGTGATTATTAAGATGAGACATAAAAGATATTTTCAAGAAACTACATGCCTTACTTTAAGAGGCATTTTGTTTTTTCCTAATGGCAGAAAAACTATTATTAAAATGACAATTTGCAAACCATATAATAAATAGATCACCTGTTAAAGGTTCAATATATCTGATAATAGATGGAGAGTCAAAAACCAACATAAATCCTCAAATAATATGGAGGTCCCATCTTAGTAAGTTGTAAAGGTACTATAGAAATATATACAGCACAACCAAAAGTGCATAAATGTGATATATCAAATGAATAGTCAAATACAAGTTGCAATAAGGAATATTGATGATAAGCAATAAGCCTAAGGTGAATTAATGTCGCAGCATGTAATATGACATGTACCTATATAAAGATTGGTAATTAAATATGCAATAATAGAGTTATAGTAATTATCTAGAGTCTCTTAATGACTTATTCGGCTAATCCATTTTGAGTATGAATATATAGAACTAGATGCTCTACATCAATCCTCACTTATATGCAATAGTCATCAAATACTTTAGAAGCAAACTCACAACATTATCCAAATATATAATCTTGTTTTGGTGATCATACAAAATGTATCCTCAACTTTATACCTGTGTAAGCATTCTAGCAAATATAGCATTACATATAGATAATAAGCACATATGCGGCTATTGAGTAGTACATCAATTAAGACCATAAAATAATATAGTGGTCCACTAGATGTGTGCATTGGCCTACAAATGTCTTTTTGAATTCTTTGTAAAAATCATGGAGACTCAAATATAATTCTACAAATGGATGATCAATCACAAGTTTACCTTGAGACCCTATGGCACAAGTATTCTTCTTAGACAATAGAATCTTTCAGTTCTTTAAAAAATATTTATAAGTATTCTCAATAATTCTACGCATCAGTATAGATCCTGAGTGACAAGACAATCATGCCATAATATAAATTTTAGGATTATTGAACTTCTTGTTCATTATTGTGTAGTTTTCAATTACATATATAATTGTATAATGCAATCCATATGAGAAAGCTTAAAGCTTTTCCAGCATACATTTCTTGCTTGAGACATTAGAAGTAATGCAGAGATATTCTACTTAATTCTCATTTAAAGTCTTAATATGATATCTATTTTAATCGATATCTTTAAATCTAAGTAAATTTATGCTGGATCTGCTAGAATAAAAGTGCATTATATATACATAATCTTATTCCACTTACTAACAAGATTAAGGTTCTTCTAGAACCTTCAATCAATTCTACAAGACTTGATACGATATTCACCTCAACCTAATTATTTTTTATTATGAGAGATAATTCTTATCTCAAAAAAATAATGTGCATAGTTACACTTTCAGTTAGATATACATGTCGAACTCTCCTTTTTGAAAGGATTAATTTCTTTTTCATTTTCATTGGAGCCTTGTGAGACTTTATTAGATATTTCAATGTACTGCAGGTACACAATCAATGTCATTCATGCCATGTTAGTAACAAAATTTGTTACACTATACATATTCCACTTCTAGTTGTTGGTTATAATTAAATTTGTAATTATAAGTTTTATAGCCATTATCGAGCCAATAAGGTACCTTTTTCATCATTTTATACAACTTCCATAATTATCATATATGCTTCAATTCACTCATGGGAATGGTAAATATATAAACAAGATAATAACTGAAGTAAAAGAACATGAATGTAAATTTCAATATCTATACTCACAATTTTAGCTGTGAGATAACCATAAATAAAGCTAAACTCTATATGTAAGAAATTTGTAATTTTGCATTCATGGCTTTACATTAGAAAACTACATTCCATTAGTAGTTGTTTCAATGATGAAAAGAGAAATCATAATTTTCAATTATCCTTTAGGATATTTTTCTCTCTTTTAATATTGTCTTTCTTGGCCTATAGCATGAAAATGCATTTGAACATAATCTATGAAAAATATTGAAAGTGTATATTTAGAACTGCAGATTCTAATATCACAATTTATATTCAGAATTTTAGGTTCTGATTCAGAATTTGAAAACTTCAAATTCAGATTCAAAATTAATATAAAAGGTCTCAGGTTCTAACCTTAATAACTGGAACTTCTAGTCTATATAGTTGATATATGGAACTCCAGGCCCCCATTCAAATAACATATGGAACTTTAAGACTAGGGATGGAAAAAAAGAAATCAGGCCTAGGTGAACTCGATTTTTTAATCTGGCCCTAAATATAAACTGAGCTGAGCCCGAGGTTTTTTTATTATAACTCGACCCAAGCCGGGTTAATCCCGGGTCTTTTGGGCTTCTAGTAAATTGAAGCTGGGTTGAACCAGGCCCGATTTTAACTCGGCCATAAGCAAAAAAATAAGAAAAAAAAATTATTTTTTTGAACTTTTAAAGCCCGTTTTTTGATCCGGTCCGATCAGAATCCTGGTTTTATTAAACTCGAGTTCGGGCCAGGTTAAGTATATAAAAAATAAACCCGGGTCCGAGCTGGGTTTTTGAAAATCTAACTTGAACCTGAGTTTTTACCAAGTCCATTTAAGACCATATAAATAATATATTGTAGATCTAGAACTTTAGGTTCTACTCTTAATAAATTCAACTCAGAATTTTGAGCTCTGATTAACAATTCCATTTCAGAACTTCGGGTTCTAATTAATGAGGTTACCTTTAGAGTTTCAAGTTCTAATTACCTCATTATTTTGCAAACTTCAGGTTGTAATGTAATATGTTATCCTTATTTTCTATTGTAAAAGATCCAATTTTATGTCAACTACAGAGCATGTTCATAAAGATAGTTATATAACAACAATTATAACAAATATAACGTGAAAATACTTAATTAACAAAATAATATAAAAATAATTAAATATTTCACGAACTTGAATTAGCAAGTTGATAACATGTTGTAAACTATTAATTCAAATTAATAAATAAAAAAATATAAAGATTCAAATAATTTTTTACTATAACTCATACCATAATTGCTTTCAATTTCTTTTCTCAATTAATTCACCAAATTCAATTACTGAATTCAATAGCTCTATTCAATTGAAGGATCTATGATTCAATTCGGGGATCAATTTTGATAAAATACTGTACATATATATAGTACAAGTTAGAAATTAATAACATCAATAGTTAATTAAATGCAAGAAATGCATAAGAGTAAAAGTAATATTCTTTTAATGAAATTGGTGCTAAATCCACCGTATTTATAACATTGCATTTATTTTTTAGAATATTTGGTTATAAATAAGTTTAATTATAAATTAATATGCATTAATTATACATAATTACATAATCAGATACAAACTTAACTGTTGAATGTTTTACATCAATTATATAATACACAATTTTTACATCAATTGTTGGCTGTTGGATTTAGACACATCTAACAGTTGAGATTTTATCTGGCATATGCATTAATTATATAGTCAAATGCAATATAAACAGTTGAATGTACTTAAATCTAACGACTTATAATTGATATAAAAAATTGTGTAAAAAAATAGGGTCATTGATCTTAAATTAGTGACTTTGGATGAATGGAATTATATGAAATTATTACTTCAACAAGTGGTTTTCTTCTGAACTTATCAAGGAGGTGTTAGAAAATTTATAGAATAAACAGTGAAAAATAACTCAGAAGAGTTTAAAAAATTTCCAAGTACACAATTTTAATATAACATAATAAGAAGGAAAAGAAAATACCTTTTGATACTTATCAATTACTTTTGCTACGGGGCTTTTCTTAACCAATAGTATCCAAACCAATCCTTTTTCAGTAATAGTAAAGAGAAGAATAGGTTGCTTTTGTAATACAAGAATCTTAAGAGAAAGGAGATTTTCTCTTCATAATATACATAAAAAGAAAGCCTATAGGGTTTCCACACTTTCTGTTTCTCTTATATCACACCTATTTTAATTAATTAATTCTATTTTAATTAAAATAGAATTAAATTAATTAATTAATAATATTTAATGAATTAAATTTGTAAAAATAGAAGTGATATTCTAATTAATTTGAAATTAATATTTAAAAGAAACAATAAAGAGGATAAATATATCTTTTGAATTTTTCCATTTGATTTTCTTAAGTTAAATTATTTGAATATTAATGAAAGATATTTTCCCTAAAATGTCTTACCAATTAATTAATTCTCAATTAACTTATTTAATCCAAATTAAAATACATATTCTAAAAAACTATTTTTTTGGACATATAAATATTAAGTGTAATAATTTTAACCATTGTATTATTTACTACACTAATTTAGGACGTGGTATTGGAGACTTATAGACCTATAATTTCAAGCTCTAACAAATTTAGATAATTAACTAAACTCTTCAATTAATTTCAATATTATTCCACTAAAAAATCTAGAATCAAACTATTAAAAGTATGGATATATTTTACTTAAAAAATTTTTAGCAGTCTATAGATATAATCAAAACATATAGTTCAACCCTCCATAAATATTCCATAATTAGTGCTAGGTCAATTTTCTGTTTTACCCTTCTAAATAAATCTTTATCCTTAAGTTCTATTAATTCTCCAATGAATAATTAATTTATAAATCAGTTATAAATTAAGCACTCAAACTATGCTATTCTAGAATTAACACTAAAGGAAACTATCTTTCTGACTACCAATAGAAAGAAATGGATTTCATATTTGTAGGTCACGTTTCTAGCTATAAGTGTTAAGTTTGTTTTAGATCAAACCTTAACAAGCAACTCAAAAGATTCAATAACATGAGCATGAGTTTATGACTACTTAGGATTAAAATTAATTTGTATATGATCATTTATTAACATTATTTGAATTCTTAGTTAGTGAACAAATTTATATGATAATTCAAATTGTCTGGTCCAATTCTATATAATCATATTATATAAAATATTTCCATTATAATGTCACTATATCGATACTCCGAATAAAACTATTACATTTTTAATGTTAGTAGATCTTACTAATAATATTTAATTAAAGAATTCAACTTTAATGAATTTATTAGAGACTATTTTAGTTTATAATCTATAATCTTAATTCTCTCGTATCTACAATACTTATATATACTAAGATTAGGGTTACATAAATAAATAAAAAGTTCAATCACATGATCATATCACACAAGAAAACTTATAACATTTTTATTGCTTTGTTTAAGGAAATTGCCTTGGATTCCCCCTTAGGTTTGGTTGAAATAATCATTATCTCAATGAATTTTTAGAAGTATCCCGTTATGTTAACTAAGAACTTAAGAACTTTTCAAAATGTATATTTTTTAACTCTAAACTTTTACAATTAAATTAGTAGTTATACTAAATGCAAAATATATATAATGTTCTACATATCAAAAAATGACCGCACTAGAATAAAAGTATAAGCATATTCTGCAGTTTGGAATTCTTAATTTGTAAATTTTGCTGGGGTAGATGCTTCGAAGAAAGACTTTTGGAATTGTTGAAAACTGTTTTAATTATTTTTTCTAATTAATTAATTAAGGAATAATACTTAAAAATATTTAATTAGTTATCAACTCCATGAAAACCATGACTATCTAATTATTTTATTTATTTTTCAATCTATATTGAAAGATTGAAAGACTCTTGCCAAAGTGACAAGGGATTGGAAAGATTGCAACATGTTAATTGATGTATTGTTTGGAATTGTAAATTTCTCCATGCCATGTGAAAGAATGAAAGATTGCTTTTTTTTTTTGGGAAAAATATGATAGAAATATAAGTTTAATTTGAAGTTGAACTATTCTATCTAAAACTTTTTTGTAAAAATATATTATGTATTTAAAGATGAAGCTTAAAAATTTGATCCTTGGTTTTAAATTTTGAAGGACTATGAGTATGCTTGATAGTGTAGACAAAAATGATTTTGAATAGTTAAAATCTATTTTAAGTGTTTGGTAAATATTTTTTAAAACTGATTCTAACAAAATTTCTTTTTCATACAATAATTTTGAAAGATAGTAAAATAATTACTTTTTAAAATATAATTTTAAAAATTAGTTTTATGTTTATATCGTAGTTTCAAATAATTTTAATTTTATATTTGAAAACACAATTCTCTACATGGAAATAATTTTTACTTACGCATTCTTTTCATTTGCATTATTAGCATTTTACCAATAGTATTTATTTACCAAATTAATTATATAAATTTTAAATTTTAAATTAAAAAATCCCACTCGATAACACAATAAGATAACAAGAAAGAAGGTAAAATACAAATTTTGTCCTTAAAACTTAATAATTGCTTTTTCATATGCATGTCATTGAATTTGTTATTAACTTTTTTTTATAATTGTTATCTTATAAGTATTGTAGTTATTTTATATAAACACATATGATATTTCACGATGATTTTGTTGTCTTTTCTTACTACAAAGCATTCAAATTGTACCATTGACAACATCTACAGCTTCACAATTAGGTCTTTTTCATTATTCTTATTATTTTAGCATCTAAAACCCTGGTGGATTGTCAATGATAATTGAGTTGGTGGATTTCATTAAAATTGCATCTATTTGATTCTTCGAATATTGTTAATAGTTTAAGTAACCAAACATTTCCAAGTATATTTTGAGCTCATAGATACTTTGACATCCTTTTCTTACTCAAATGGATGTGATTCTTTTCTTTCTTTTTTCTGTGCAAAAACTAAATAATCAGAAAGAAAAGAAGGGAGGACAATAACAGGGAATGCACGAACGTGCTCAAGTCATGCCATGTGGGGTTTTTTCACTGACTATATGTGGGTAGATACCCCTCCTTTGAAGGTAGATATTGCATAAAATATTCATAGATATCTGGACTATCCCACATCTATCATATCTAGACTCCTAGTAAATATCTATTAGATTAATATTGTTATGAAATTAAGGCGACTGTTAGATTATCACAATATTTGCATGGTATTTTACCGAATGATTCTATAGACGGAACTTAGATATAAATTCTAATAATATAATTTTTTGAGGGAAACACACATAATGTATATGCAATAATTCTATCATAAAAGTAAAACATATTTTCAATAACTTTGTGTATTCTCATACAGGATTAATTGATAACAAAATATTTCTGGTAATTACTTTGTGAATCGCAGTATCTTCATACAATAAATTAGGAAACTCAATTACACAAGTGATCAAAAGAAAACCAATATAACTGACTCTTGATTTCCTCCTCATCGATTGCATATGCAATCAACTCATTTATTAGTTTAAATAGATGGAATCGCCAATTTTGTAACTTGAGAGTACTCTTCCAGCTCACATACCATATAGAGCCCTAATTCCTTGAATATCATCTCCATGCAAACCCTTTGTCGCTCCAGGAGCAATTCCAGAATACATGATTGCACCCTCAACTGAGCTATGCCCGAGGCCAAGAAGATGCCCGATTTCATGCAATGCAACTGTCTCCAAATCATAAGCACCTGGAGTTGCGCCTACAGCCCATGGCTCGTCTGCGTCGTAATGGAATCTCCCATCTGTTGGTGCAAACGCATGAGCTAGAACTTCCCCACGGCCATCGAAAGGAGACCCATCTCTATGATCACCACTATGGAAGCTAACCTTGATATCAGCATTTCCAAAGTCTTGTGTTTAGGAGAATTTGAAGTGAGTGTTTGCAGCCCATGTTTGAAAAGCTCGCGCAACCGGAGTCTTGGCGTCATCCCGAGTTCCTGGAAGAAATCCGTAACTGAGTTGGTATTTGGATGCTGGCCATTTTGGGCTTCCTGGAAAAAACTCATAGTGAGCGACTGTATGAAAATGGTTTACTCCGTGATTTTGTTGCTTTTTCTTGCCGGAACGCATTCGAGTTGTGCCATTGACGATGTCTGCAACTCCACATCTCGGCCTTGTCATCATTCCTACAGTTTTAGCATCCAAAACTCCGGTGGATTTTAGATGATAATTGAGCTGGTAAGTTTTGATGGCAGATTCTAAAAGCTCATCAAAATCATCGTCATCGGCATGTGTTTGATTCTTGGAATTGTTATAGTTCAAGTAACCAAACATTTCCAGGTATTTTTTGAGCTCATTGATGCTCTTAACCTTATCGCCTTTATGACATCCTTTCAAATGCTCCATGAAGCCAAATGGGGTTGATTGGTTTTTGGCATTGGAGTGTGCTAAAACTGAGCAATGGGAGAGAAGAGAAAGGAGGACAATAATCAGAAAGAGAAATGAGAAGCCAGGAAGAGCTTTAGAAGCCATTGTCAACTAATATTGAAGAACTAAAGCAAACTCTTAACTATGTTAATTCGTTGCGTAGAAGCCAAAATCTTACATCTCTATTTATAGATTTCTTATGATGAGAAAAGAATATTGGAATCTGGAAATGAATAGAATAGAATGACTCGGTTTATATGTCTGATCTGTCGTTCGATACACGGTCCCGAGACCGAAGAACTAATGGTAGAAAACAAAGACTTAAAGAAACCATTTAAGACCGCCATTTTTTACTTAATAAAATAAAAGGACTAATAATGAATTTTTATTCTTAAAAATTGAAGGAAGACTCCCATTAGCAGGAGACTGAGCGATGAAAGGAAGATCGTTGACCTTAAATTCTATACTTATCGATGAGGAGACTTTGATTCTACCCACATATTAATCAAAGGAATTTATAATATATAGTTTATTCTACATTGTAGACAAACACCTATACATTTATTATTATAAATAATTGTCCCTATTCGTGAATGATTTGTGGAATATTATCTTCTGTGGTAAAATACGTTAATTGAATTTATTAGATATATATGGAAAAAATCGCATTCAAACCAATAATAATTTTTTCCTAATGAGTTAAATTTTTTATGAAATTTTATTTATATATGTTGCGAAAAATCAGCCTCAGTAACGATGTTCTAACGCTAATTGATTTAATCAAAATCCTGATCTGACAGAAATTATCAGGTCTGACCAGACTACACAAAACAGATAAATAATAAGCAAGTTCAAAAACACAAGAATTACGTGGTTCAGCAAAATTGCCTACGTCCATGGAGCAAACACATATAAGGTCTTTTATTAGAATCAGAAGATAGAACCTGTACAAGGTGACTCTCTCCACTCAAATCACCTCTCTTCAGTTTCTCCCTTTCTTTTCCTCTCTCCCTTTTAGTTCACATCCCTAAACAAGGTATAGAGTACAAGGTTTTTATAATGTCCCTAAGTGTCCTAATTCAAGTAGGTTTAGTATCATAATTCTAGTAGGTTTGAAATCCTTTTCAGATCAGGATGACAACACCTCTTCAGGTCTTCAGGTCCTCAGGTACTTGGGTATTCGGGTACTAGATCAGATTCCCTTCAAGTCAGGATGACTACTCCACCTCATGACATCAGGTCATCGGGTACTCGGGTACCAGATCAGATCCCCTTCAAGTCAAAATGACTACTCCACTTCATGACATCAGGTCATCGGGTACTCGGGTACTCAAATTCTCAGGCTCTCAAGAATTTGAAACATCTATTCTTCACAATTCTCCACCTTGCTTCTAATTCATTTCCCTCTACATGCTCTTGCTCAAACTAGTTTTCTTATAGGTTGCTAATGCTCGCTAAGTTTATACATAGATTGAACTTAGCGCCTGGTAATGACTTTGTCAGCATATCAGTAGGATTATCATTTGTGTGTATTTTCACCAAGTCTACAGATCTCATAGCAATCTGATCCCTGACTGCAAATCTATCTAAGACATATAAACCATTTTTTCTCACCCCTTTTATGACTACCATAAATGATTAATTACTTTCAGGGTCCCATTCTCAACCTTGAATACACACCCTAACTAATCTAGCATTCTCAAGGAGATTAGGTTTCTTTTCAGGTCTGGTACATACCTGACCTAATGCAATTCTCTTACCACTCCATCAAACATTCTAATCTTGACACTACCAATTCCCACAACCTTACATTCTTTATTGTTACCCATTAATACTTTACCTCCATCACATGTTTGATATGTCTCAAACATATTTAAATTCGGGCACATATGGAAAGAACAACCTGAATCTAATACCCACTCATCTTCTGTCTTGTCCCCAGATGCGACGAGTAGATCTGCAGATTCAAAGCAGTCTTCTGTTACAATAGCTGCATCACCATCTGCCTTCTTCTTGTTCTTTCTTTCTGGACAATCCCTTTTGAAATGTCCTTCTTTATGGCAATGAAAACACTTCAAGATCTTTGAGTTTGATTTGGATTTGATATTTTTCTCCCTGTGCTCTTATTTTTTTGGTCTCCATCTTGCTATCAAACCTTCTCCTTGACTTGAGTTCTTCTCTTCTTGCTTTCTGGTCAGTTCTTTGGAGTTCAGGGCTGCCTTAACATCTGTCATAGAAAGTGAGGTTCGACCATATGTTAAGGTCTCAACAAAGTGGTCATAAGATTTTGGCAAAGAACTCAGCAAGATCACCGCTTGGTCTTCATCTTCAATCTTCACATCTATTGTTTCAAGGTCAAGAATTACCTTGTTAAATAGATCAATATGTTCTTTAATTGCAGTCCCTTAAGCCATAGCAAGGGTATACAATCTTTTCTTCAAGTATATCCTATTGGCTAAAGACTTCATCATGTAAACCGCTTCTAAGCTGTTCCAAATCTCGTCTGCAGTCTTTTCCTTTGAAACTTCCCTTAGAACCTGATTACTCAGACTTAATATAATTTCAGAATGAGCTTTTCTCAGAATCTCCCTCTTCACAGATTCTGTCAACGTATCAGGCATCTTGTCTTCTCCTTCAAGAGCATCCTCCAACCCTTGATGAATCAAGATTGCCCTCATCTTCAGATGCCACAAATTGAAGTCATTCTCTCCATTGAATTTCTCTAGATCAAACTTAGGCAAAGACATTATTACTTGGAAACTTGGCTCTGATACCAATTGTTGCGAAAAATCAGCCTCAGTAACGATATTCTAACGCTAATTGATTTAATCAAGATCGTGATCTGATAGAAATTATCAGGTCTGACCAGACCACACAAAACAGATAAACAATAAGCAAGTTCAGAAACACAAGAATTACGTGGTTCAGCAAAATTGCCTACGTCCACGGAGCAAACACATGTAAGGTCTTTTATTAGAATCAGAAGATAGAACCTGTACAAGGTGACTCTCTCCACTCAAATCACCTCTTTTCAGTTTCTCCCTTTCTTTTCCTCTCTCCCTTTCAGTTCACATCCCTAAACAATGTCTAGAGTACAAGGTTTTTATAATGTCCCTAAGTGTCCTAATTCAAGTAGGTTTAGTATCATAATTCTAGTAGGTTTGAAATCCTTTTCAGATCAGGATGACAACACCTCTTCAGGTCTTCAAGTCCTCAGGTACTCGGGTATTCGGGTACTAGATCAGATCCCCTTCAAGTCAGGATGACTACTCCACCTCATGACATCAGGTTTTTTTCTTTTTCTTCTTGACTTTTTTAGATTTAAAAATTTTTTAGTTTGCATCTGAATTATTTCCATCTGAATCATTCAAAGAAACTATTGAAAGCTAGAACGGTTTTCATGCCACCATGAAATCTACGAATATAGGCTTTGGATTGTAAATTTTACTTCCTTTATTTCTACTTAATTTGTGCCGTATACCTAGGGTTATGGTTTTGGATTTTTAATTTTATAGCCACTGTTTTTTCTTAAGGAGTTTTTTGTCGAGTTTTGATGCATATATAATGTGGTTTGAATATGCTTTTTAACTTTTTTTGTCCTACAATTCTCTATATTGGTATTGATGGTTTAATGTTGCAACATTTTTATAGATTAATCAGAAGTTATGATTAGGCTAGTTTATATGCTTTTCTATATATGCCTCAATTTCCCTATGAGCTTGGATTCCAAACGCTTGATTTCATATGTTAATGCCTTAGCTTACTTAATTACATGATTTTTTGTCTTGAATTTGTGTGATGATGGATTGTTGTGATATTGATTCGTGGTTTGGATTTTCTGACTTAATGGATTGGTTTATGGTGGATGTCATTATTTTGTTCATAAGAAAATTTCCTAGTTTATGATTGTTTACTTATTGGTTTAACCTATGTGGGTCTTTTTGGAAATCAAAGTGTGGCCAGAAGATTAGTATCTTATAGAACTATAATGATATTTGAATCTTGGGCTTATTGGACTTTGATTCTTTGAATAATAGTTTTACATTTGCTTTAAATGGTAGAGTGTTGAGCTTTAAAATCTTTTTCATTACCACTTCAATTTCCAATATTCTAACAACCATAATTCTTTGGACAAATTGGTTAATGAAGCTAACTTCAGTCAATAGTATGAACTGCTTGATCTTTTGTGTCGAGTCAATGGTATGGGAGCATTTCATGTCAGAATTCTTGAATTGATTTCAATATTTATCAGGTCATTAGTGTAGAGCTTACAGAAAGTAACATATTGTCAAATGAAAAGCCTGGTAAGATGAAAAAAGGCTTTCTAGCCATTAGTTGCTTCAGTATAACTTATTTGTTTAAAAGAAATTTTCTTTTATATGTCATAATTTTTTTTATTGCTTTAACCGATAAAATTACTAGTCCTCATAAGATTCAAGGAATTGGAGTAGGTTTTGTACCTAGAAATTTGAATCTCTCATTTCAGTGTTAATGTCTATGCAAGTTTTGAATCTTCTTATATCACTTACCTTCTTGGTCATAAAAGGTCTGGTCAAGCTTTTTTTCTTTGTGTTAGGCAGTTCACTGTAACTTGATTTTGGTAACTTGCCATTTGTTAATCAAGTATCTAAGTGCAATTATCACCATGGATTGTTGTAAAGTTTGTTTGCTAGTAAAAATACTTTCTTAAATTCATAGTTTGAATATGGACTTCGTATTGCAATGTACTGCAGCTTTTCTAAATCTTCTTTTAAGCATGATTTTGGTGGGGTAAAAAAGGATATAATCCGAACCATAAAACTATTTCATTAATTTGTTGTTCTAAGGACTTGATTTTCTGCAATTGCTTGTATGCTTAAATGGTTGATTGACACTTCTTTAGCCACTAGGACTAACTAAATGGTTGATTGACATATAGGATGCATGATCCACATAGATAATTGTTATGCCACCCAACCCTAAAAACTTATGGAAACTAGATATTCAGGCACATTCTTAATGCCCTTTAATTTACTAGTCTATCCCTATTTTTGTTGTGATAAACTTTGATTGACTGTTTGCATTGAATATCATGCGAAGGCTTCTAGACTACTTCCAACTGACTTACATGCATTGCATCTTTAGTATCTCAATGCACTAGAATACTACTTATGGATGAATATTGATCATTTTGCTTACAATAAAGCATAGTAGTAAGCCTGAGTACTTTTTTGTTGCTGCACTTATCTTTTAACGCAATCGCTTCAAATGACTTTGATGCCTCTTAGGTCTGTATGTAAAACTATTCATGTGCATTTAGTAGTGCCAAATACATGTACCGAATACTTAAGACGGTGACCATCATTATTTTATGCTCATTCTGAATCAATCTCTTGCAATGGTTGTTGTTTCTAAATTATTTGTTTAAATTCCTTATGCGGATGCTATTTGTAAGTTTTACATATCTTACTTATCCTTGGTTTTGAATTTGACAAATATCCAGTGATAAAGCTGTTGAAACTACTAAGCAATTAGCACTCCAAGAAGGCTTTTTGGTTAGTAATTTTTATTAGCCTCAGACTGTTATAACATTTCGAGCGAAAGAAAAATTGAATATGAAAATAAGTTTATGTTACAACTAGAGAAAGAGAGATAAATGCAATATAAGATTGCCAAGGTAATTTTTCCTTTTTTTATGCCCTAGACTTGATAAATGGAGTTGACACATGAGAGTCCTACATAGATTTTTAACTATCGGCTAAGCATTTTTAGCCTCCATAGATTTGTTGTTTTCAATTTGGTACCTGTTTTGTAGTCACTCCAATGCCATGCCATAATTTTTTATCATCAATTTAAATCGATGAATGTGATGTACATGTGACAACTAAAAATTTCTAAAATAATTTAGTATTTTTGGATGATTATGAAGGCTGAAAATGAGTTGGAAGGGATGTGAATCATATAGCTGTGTTTATTTGTTACTTTGGTTGTCATATACATATCTTAAATAATTTTCATTCACTTTACTTTATGTGAGTTAATTAATTGATTCCTAAAGTTAGAAGGTTGTTGCAATGAAAAGTAAAGAAAGAGAACCGAAACAATGATGAACTCGGAGAGACATGATATTATAGCCTTATTTACAAATTAAGAATGTACTTTCTTCATCTTCTCGATTGGAACTTTAACTTGAAAAAAAAGAAATGAATAGGGAGAATTTTAATGGTTTCACTATTCTTTTTCCTCTCTCAAGTTTGTTCACTCCTTGTTTGTAACTCTTCCTTTACTGATTCTCAAATTATTTTAATATTAAGTTGGCTTTTCTTCTAGGGCAGTAGTTGCTACAGCTTGAAGGTTGGGAAGAGACTAGAGAATGCCGAAAAGCTCATTGCAGTAAGTCATTTTGCTTGCATACTATTTTGGGCTGTGCTGCAATTTTGTAAGGAGAAAAAGGCTCGATACTAGAAAAACAAACTTCAAATTGTAGATAAAAACAAATAAATTATAATTCTTTTCCTTTATGGAGGTTGCTGCATCTAAAAAATAGTAAGCAGCAACAATATTGACAGTAAACAGTAGCAATTAAAACAATAGAATAGTGGCGAAAGAGCAATAGAGTTTACAGTAAACAGCAACAAGAAGTAGAAAACAAAAGCAAAACAATGTGTGTGTTTGTAATTTTTTCAACTTATTTTTTAAAACTTGGTAAGGCTTGTTAAGTTTTACCTTACCTAAAGTAACATTTTTTTTTAGAAAGTGGAAAGCAGCCAAATTTAATTAAGAAATTAAGAAAAGAAAAAGGAGAATGGACAAAAATGGAGATATGGTGGCACTAATCAATTTGATGCGTCACTCTATCATCATTAAAATTAAGTAAATTGATTAAAATTGCTATGATTGTTTCATGCAATATCATTGCACAATAATGCTTTTATGTTATGCACATTGTTTGCTTGTTTTGCTTATGCACAGTGACTCTGACTAATTGACAGGTTTATTCAGTAAGGATTGGCACAACTTGTTCAATGTAGGAGCAAGTAGGTGGTCAGATTTTTGTCTTGGGTCTGGAATAATATGGCTATATTGATTGGTCTATGTATATATATTTATGTTGTATAGTCAGATTACTTTGTTATTACAATTTTTTTCTATATCTAGAAAATGTTGATACTTAGTCAACAACTTTTCTGGTTACTTTACCGATTTTTTCGTTTGGTATGATTATGAACGTCTTATGCATGTTTTTAACAGTTTTGATGTTGATTCTATTGAAGCAAAAGAAGCTATATCAAGATAACTGGGTTTGATCTTCTTTATATAGCCATTGGTTTTTACAACTATGATTTTAGAGTTTTTCTGTTGCATGGTATTTCTGGGTGTATTTTATGCATTTTGCTTGTGGATAGATCAAATAAGATCCTATAACTTCTTAAGAAACCTTTCAAGCAGATAATATCTTTTTTTCCTTATTTTTTAAAAAATTTTGATATAGTTACTATTTTTTTTTATTCATTTTGATTGTTATGCGTATAGCGCATAAAATCTAACTATTGTATTTGTAAATTATGCATGAAGCTGGTTGAGATACTATTTAGGAAAGAGCTTTTGGTATTTTCACTTGCTGTTTTCTTTAGTAAATCATAAAAATGATTATAGTATTTAGAAAAAATTAGCATGTTAGATGATCGATGGTTTGTATTTGTTTGTAGTTGCAATGTTGCAAATTTATGGTCTTCTTTATGGTTACGGGTTTAATAGAAGTAAGATCAACAAGTTTCTAGATTGATAAAGGGGTTTGGAAGTTGACTTATTCTAGTATCTGTTTTGTATTTGTTTGTTTATCTTGTATCCAAAAAAATGAAGATTGGGATATGTAGGTGGAGTTTTGCTATTTTATGAGTTCTTTTCTTTAAGTTTGAGATTTGGTATTGAGTTTAATTTCAATTATAGTTTACCTTATCTTATTTCAGAATTGTTTTGGTACCACTTACTAGACAGAGATCATACAACCATATTCATTCTATTCGTTCTTGGGAAAGGAGAATTGGATGAAATAAAGGTGGAATGGGCCAATTTCATTTATGAGCATTTTTAATTGTCATGTAAGTAGGTGATTCTACACAAAACTTATATAATTGCACTTCTTAGTTTATTTATTGAGTTAAAATTAAATTTCCATTGTTTTATTTTGTGTTTGCATTGTAGGTTTATGAAGATTTCATTGTTGGATTCTATTACACATATTCTGCAATTTTGATGTTGGAAAACAGTCAACATGAAGACTTGTGTTGTAGTTAGCAACTTGAGGTGTGTAATTGAACTTCAATTTGAGAATTGTTGGTTACCTATATTTTATATATGTGTATGTTTGTATATATGTGTGTGTCTGCATATATATGTATGTATATGTATATCTATGTATATGTGTATATAAATATATATATATATATATTATACATATAGTATTATTCAGATATTTATGCTTAAATTAGACAATTTTTATTACCCAATAAAGAGATGTGTATATCAGTGTGTGTGTGTATGAATGTATATGTGTATATATGTATGTATGTATGTATGTGTGTGTGTGTGTGTGTGTCTATGTATACATATTGTTAGGACTTTTGTTGGCACTATATGGTAATTAAATATTTTTGAATGATTTTTAATTTTGAAAATTGTTATTGTTTTAATTAAACTTAGTGTATTTAGCTTTTTAGTTATTTTAGGATTAGTTGTTTGTCAAAGTCTAATTGGGTAAAGTAGATTTGCAATCCTACAACTCAAAGGAAAAAAGAGCTTTTAGGAAACAAAATGTTTAGGAAGATAAGAATTCTTCCTAATTTAGGAGATTTATTTTCTTAAGAAATAAGGAAACAAAAATCCTCTTTGGAGTAGATTTATATTTTTTATATAAATAAATAATATTTTCTTAAATTAGATAGAACTTGTATTACGTGAAAGACTAGTCAAAAGAGAACTCCGTAAGCATGTTTTTGTTTTCTAAGTTATTCATATTTTTCTTGTGCTTTGATTGAGAATAACTTAGCGAAAATTATTTGTCTGTGATTCTGATTATAATACACTTAAGGATTTAGATCTGTGAAGACAATTTGGTTGTGTTCTCTAAGAGTGAAACTTGAATTTCTTTGGGAGAAGAAGTTATGTTTATTGAAGAGAGTTTGACGACATCAGAAGCGAGGGGATCTCGCGAAACAAGGCCATTTAAGAAGATCTTATACAGTGACAACAACAAAGAGGGAGTCTTTGAATTGTATAAGTCCATTAGTGTTTGTGTCATATCTTATTTCTTAGTGGATTATTCCTTTTAGGTGTGAGGATTTAGGATTGGAAAATCCAAACTATGTTAAAATTGAATGTCTTTCTTATTTCTTTGCAGCTTATTTGATTAGATTTATTGAGGAAATCTTAATTTATTAAAACTGGCACCATACCTACCAACACCAAGATCTCACGGCTACCTTTTTTTGATAGAATAAATTATTCATATTGGAAGTCTAGGTGATGAGAACCCACAAGACGACCTGCCCTAGGAACTCTTGAATTAGTTGTTATGCGTACCCAAGAAACTAGAAAATAAGTTGTAGATGATCATATTAGAACCTAAGAATACTAAGTCCTTAAAATTCCAATCTTGAAGACGCCACAAAGGTTGATCACTCTCTTGATAAGTCAAGATATTGTATTCTACCAAGAACACAAAAAAGCAAAGCTAAGTTTGCTGAAAATATCTCAATATTATTAATGATATGATGAAAATTCGTTTTATATACTTGTAGCCTTTATATAGGCATGTAAACATTATAATCCTAAATAAAAAGGGTGTCTAAAATTAAGTAGGAATAGAAATCCTAACTTAATAAGAAAACTTTAATAACAATCCTAATCTAATAAGGAAACCTAAAAAATAACAATCATAAACAACAAGGAAACTTATTCCATTTAAAACAAGGAAATCTTCAAAAGTCCAAATTATCCATGCGGCATAAGGATTATTTAGAAACGCATGGCTATTTCATTCTTCTTGCAGCCCACTTGAATTTTTGTCATATATTCAGCCCATCTGTTACAATTTTTTCCCACTTGAAAAGATTGTTGGATTATGTGAATGTTGCCTTTGAGTCTCTCCAAACTCTTGTGGGAGTTCCCTCTCTTGTATGCATGATTGCACAACTTTGTTTACATCACTAGGATGAAGGTGTTTATCAAATTAATTGATGAGAAAGCTTAGAGAGTAATACTAGTTTGGATGGACGCTACCCACAATAACTGATGACGAGGGTAATGTTGTGCTAAAACCAAAAGAAACATGGACAAGTTTAGAAGATTTTGCATCAATTTAAATTGATCTCAACGTGTGAATCTATAAATAAGGCGTGGAATATCTTACAAGCCACTAATGAAAGAAACTCCGCTGTGAAAAGATCTAAGATTCAAATGCTTATCTCTAGTTTTGAAAATTTAAGAATGCGTGCTAATGAATTACTTGCTGATTTTTATTCAAAATTAAATGATATCGCTAATGAGTCTTATGTATTAGGTGAAGAATATTTAGAGATTAAGCTTGTGAGGAAAATTTTGCGGTCTCTCCCTAAGAAATTTCAAGCAAAAGTCATGACTATTGAAGAAAGCAAGGACATTGACAAATTGAAAGTTGAAGAATTGATGGGATCGATGAGAATTTTTTAGATGAACCTAAGGCAACGTAAAAAGGATGAAAATTTTGCTTTTCAAGTCACTAATACACAAAGCATTGATGATGATGAAATTTTTGACATTGATGAATCCGAAGCACTTGCTGTTATTACCAAGAATTTCAACAAAATTATGAAAAGAATGGGGCACAAATCTAAGCCAACTTAGAAAGTTTCTTCAAACGGTAAGTCTTCATTTAAATCTTTTGAGACTAACAAAAATAAAGAAATTCAATGTATGGAATGTGAAGAATTTGGTCATATACAAGCTAAATTTGCCAGCACACCAAAGAAGAAGCCAAAAGCTATGAAAACCACTTGGAGTCTTGGAGTGATGATGAATTAGAAGAAGAAATCTCCGATATTGCTGGTAAATTCATAGCTTTCACTAGTATTTCACATTTTGAAAAATTGCAAGCGTTTAGTTCTATTGCAACGAAACGACAGATTTTCGTTGCAATGAAATTGCAAAAAATATTGACTTTGTTCCCAACCTCTTCAAAATGAACTCTGAGGTAAGTTCTGATAAAGGCGAGTTAGATATGGATACTATACATGCTTCTTATGAATTGTTGTTTGACAAATGCTTAGAAGTGTGTAACCTCAACAAAATGTTGCAAAAATAAATAATGGTCTCATAAATGAAAGATGCGAAGGCAAGCTATGAGCAATCTAAAAATAAATATGTTGAGAAGGATAGAAGAATAAGTGAGTTACAATGTAAGCTAAATTACACTCAGAAATCCTTGAAGATACTTAATTCAAGAACATCTAAACTAGATCATATTTTTACATTGGGTAAGCATGGTTGTAATCGTGAAGGACATAGCTTCCAAGATGAAAAGTCTTTAACTTCTAAAATTGTGCTTGTAAAATCATCACATATTGAACCTCTTCAGCCAAATTTATCCCAAGGTAATGTTTCGAATACACATCCTCGTGATTCAAAAGGTAAGATAAAGAAGTTTGTTTCTACTTGTCATTTTTGTAACATTAAAGGCCACATTTGACCAAAGTGTTATAAATTTTTTAAATTTATAAGAAATAATATGAAATCAAAATCTAAGACTTAGAAAAATATGGGTGAAGAAATCAAAAGTTAATAGTTTTGTAGCCGATACATCTTTGAATATGTGTGTCATGTAAATCATATTATATTTAACATGTGTGTGTCATGGTACTCATGATTGTTTGAATTTTTTTTTCTTCTCATAAGAATGTCATTATTTGATCTTGAAATACTTAGTACCATGATCTAGAATAAATAAACCTTGAATCGATTTTTATATACTTTCATGATTAATTCTTGATTTTAATTTGGTTTTCTGGGATATATACAATTTTGGAAAAAAATATTAGATTGCACTGTGACTATTTTTCTTTGATACTTATTTCAACAAAAATTGTGTATGCTTTATAGTTAGAAAAAGCTACCTACATTGTTGTGTGAAGCTATCCTTGATTAATCTGGGCCTACATATCATCAATATTGAGACCATGATCTACCATAAAAAGAAGGATGCCTCAATGATAGCGTGAAAATTACGGACTTTGGATATAAAAAAATATATATTTTAAAAAGGAAAGAAAGTAGTAGGAAGAAATAAACATGTACTATCAATCATAGCATACAAATATGCATGCGAACAAAATTAAAATTTTGAGATTAAAATGATAAGGTTAGTTTGACTTGCTCTTCTATTGTTTTAATTCCAAGATTGTTGTCATCAATAAATTGAAGAAAAAATGTGAGTTAATCATTGGACACACACAAGATTCATGATTATATATTTTTTTATCTTATGAAACAGAGATATTAAAATATTAAATATTGATTATTTATGCATGATGAAGTGAAAAGAAATTTAAAAAAACTTGTAGACATGAATTAAATTGTTTTATAATTTTTGGACTTAATTGTAACATTTGTCTAGATTTGAATTTAGTGTGATTTCATAATCTACTTTCTGTGTATTATGAATGGTTTTTCATCTTTTGTGCTCAAAGCATAATTTCTAATAAATTGCACTTGTGGATCTTTTTTGCAAATATTTGTAGAACTTAAGAGCATAATAA